>CM065721.1:10462321-10607321 GCA_033310375.1 Conus canariensis | reverse complement strand
GCTACTAAGAATAAAAGGAAAAGATGCTCCCAGGATTCACCGAAAGGGGAGAGAATGATGAATCCATCGGTGCTCAACCAATCATGACTGCAAATCCCAAACGGACTATGAACATGGACCAAATGGAATATCCATGTGTCTGTGGAAAGCGTTTCGCTACCACCCGTGGCATGAAGATCCACAGAACAAAGATGGGATGTGTGAAGACTCATCTGAATGAGCAGCAGCGCACTGCATCAGCAGATAAGACGTCGGAAGACCAAGGCCAGGATTTAAACCACAGTGCCAAGGACATCCACGCCGTTGGTTCGGATGAGGAATTTGCACAGGCCCTCGATGCCAGGCGCCTGAAACTCAACCTGCCACGAGCAAACGAAACTGAAGATTGGGAGAAACTGGATGCAAAAATCGTCCAAAGACTCGATGCACTGATAGGGAAAAGCACCCTGGAACACAAACTAGCCACATATGGGGACATTGTGTATGCCACTTGTAGAGACGCCTATGGAGCAAAACTACCCAAAGAGAAAACACCTCCAAAGAAATCCAGACGCCAAGAAAAGATGGACAAGATCAGGGTCCAAAAGAAAAACCTCAAGATGCAAATGAAGACCGCACTGCCAGCTGAAAAACAAGGCTTGGAAAAACTGTGGAAAGACCTGAAAGAAAAACACAGCGCCCTCAGCAAAGCGGAATCTGCGAGGAAGAGGAAGAGCAAAAAGAAGAAGACACAAGAGCGCTTCTTCAGAGACCCCTTCCTGTTTGCCAGAACACTGTTTGAGCAGCCAAAATCTGGGACCCTAAGTGTGGACAAAGGAGTTCTTGAGCAGCATCTGAGGAAAACATACTCTGACCCACAGAGCAAAGCACCACTCGACATTCAAGGTCTGGTGTGGCCAACCAACCCTGAGGAACAGTTCAATGGCAAGCCTCCAACGTTGGCGGAAATCAAGAAGGTGGTCGACAAAGCCAGAGCCAAATCATCACCAGGGCCAAACGGAATACCTTACCAGCTTTACAAGAAATGTCCCAAGGTGCTGGAGTGGCTCCACAGGCTGCTGCGATCGGCTTGGAGAAACCAGAAGATCAGCGGCCAGTGGATGACGGCAGATGGTGTGTACATCCCCAAAGAGCAAAACTCAAGTGACATCAGCCAGTTCAGGCCAATATCACTACTGAACGTCGAAGGGAAAATCTTCTCTGTCATGGCAGCAAGGCTGACCAAGTACCTGATGGAAAACAAGTACTTGGATGTGTCAGTCCAGAAAGGTGGCATCCCAGGCGTGGCTGGCTGTGTAGAACACGCCACAATGATCTGGGACGCAATCCAAAAAGCAAAAACAGAAAAGAGAGACCTGGACGTAGTGTGGCTTGATCTGGCAAACGCATATGGATCTGTGCCCCATGAGATGATACAGTTGGCTCTTGAGATGTACCATGTGCCAAAGAACATCCGCGACATGCTCAAGAAGTACTTCAATGGCTTCTCAATGCGGTTCTCTACCAAGGAGTACACAACAGACTGGATCAACTTGGAAGTGGGTATTGCAATGGGCTGTGCAATTTCCCCAATACTGTTCGTGCTGGCAATAGAACTCATCTTGAAAGCAGCAACAAACAACGCGAGACAAACAGACCTTGGCGATGGATACAAGATGCCTCCTCTCAAGGCCTTCATGGATGACACTACAGTGATTTCATCCAGAGAAGACGAGACACGTCATGTGCTGGAGAGGCTGGACGACATAGTTGCCTCATCCAGAATGAAGTTCAAGCCAAAGAAATCACGGAGTCTCTCACTGAGGAAAGGAAAAGTGGCCGGATCTGTGGTCTTCAGTGTTGCCAACCAGGCCATTCCAACAGTCACAGAAGAACCAGTCAAGAGCCTTGGAAGATGGTATGATGATACGCTGAAAGACACACAAAGAGCAAAAGAAACCAAGCAGATGGCGGAGGAAGGCTTGGAGACCATTGACCAGTGTGGGCTCCCTGGCAAATACAAGGTCTGGTGTCTGCAGTTCATGCTGATACCAAAGCTCCTATGGCCTCTGATGATATACGACATCTGCACCAGCATAGTGGAGGCAATGGAAGCCAAAATCAACAAGTTCACAAGGAAATGGCTTGGTGTCCCACCCTGTCTGACTGACATAGCGCTGTACTGTCGCCAAGCAAAGCTGAAACTACCACTGAAATCCATCCTGGAGGAATACAAAGCAGGGAAGATCAGACTTCAAAGCATGCTGGAGGACTCAGGAGACAAGGTGGTAGAAGCAATCAAGCCCCAGCTGAAGACAGGCAGAAAATGGAAAGTTCAAGAGGCGATGGATTCTGCAAAAGAAAGTCTCAAGATCAGAGAAATAACAGGACACACACAGACCAACAGACAAGGACTGGGGTGACCAAAACTGAATGGTGGTCAAAGGCCAAAGGAAAAGCCAAAAGAGACATGATGATTCAGGAGATGAGAAAAGAAGAAGACCAAAAAAGACTCCAAAAAGCAGTCCAGCAGAGCCAGCAAGGGCAATGGACAACGTGGGAGAATGCACTCCAAAGAAGTCTCACTTGGAATGACATTTGGCACATGGCCCCTCTCAGGATCAGCTTCATTCTCAGATCTGCATATGACCTTCTGCCCTCAAATGCAAACCTGGTGAAGTGGGGGAAAACAGACGATCCTGCATGCCCCCTCTGCCATGAAAAACAAACAGTGGAGCATGTCCTAAGCTCATGTAAAGTAGCCCTGGCTCAAGGAAGGTACACATGGAGGCACAACCAAGTGCTCAAAGAGATTGTACAAGTAGTCTGGGCTAGTACCAACACCACAAAAGGGAAAATCAGGACTCCAAAAGCACCCGCAACATTCTTCACGGCAGGAGGCAGCAAATCATGGCCAAGAACAACAGTGCCACTCGAAACATGCAGGCAGAGTCTGCTGGACGGGGCAGATGACTGGGAGTGCACTGCAGACCTCCCAGAATGGAAGAGTCACCCAGAGATCATCAGCAAGAGTGGCATGAGACCAGACATAGTAGTCCACTCTAAGTCAACCAAGCAGCTGATCATGATCGAGCTCAAGGTGCCATATGAGAACAGAATGGAGGCAGCTCAAATCTACAAGACTGAAAAGTATGCTGATCTGGCAAACAGCCTGAGGAGAGAAGGCTATCAGGTCAAAGTCCTCACTGCAGAAATTGGAGCTAGGGGGTTTGTAGGAACGTCTGCATACAGCCTCATGAAACAGCTCTCAGTTGCAGGGAAGGAAAAAACCAGAGCCCTGAAAGCAATGGCAGAAGCGGCAGAGAGGTGTTCAAGCTGGATCTGGTCAAGGAGGAACAAAAGTGAACTTCATAAGGCTTAATTTCCCTACAAATATCAGGTGTCCCTGTGGCTCAGTGGTTAAAGCGCGAGTGGAAAATGAGCATGTCCAGAGGGTCATGGGTTCGAATCCCAGCCACGGCTCGTCCCAAGATGGGAAAAAAAAAAAAGGGGCAGCAGAGGGACATCCGGAGTCATGAACCGGGTGTGGCCCAACCCCCCTAGAGTGTCAGGAGATAAGGGCCGAAACACTTGCTTGAAGGGGGCTTCTCTTCTGAGGACTCTCTGCTGCCACGCTCTCCACGAGTTTCTTTCTACTTTGACATGTTCCAAACAGCCCAGCAGTACCTGCATATGTATCTGTTCAACAGAGAGCAGTATATCCAACTGACATGTTCCAAACAGCCCAGCAATACCTGTATATGTATCTGTTCAACAGAGAGCAGTATATCCAACTGACATTGTCTAAACCAGCCCAGCAGTACCTGTATGTGTCTCTGGGCAGCGTACTGCAGGATGTCCTTGTAGTCCCCCACGGTGTAGAAGCCGGAGCCCCGGGGGTTGGGGACGGACCAGACCCCAGGAAGGGCAGCAAACAGCGGGTCTCCTCCAGATCATGGCATCGCCTTCCTCCCACCTGGGGACAGACGTGACGTCACTGGAGGTGTGGGGGGGGGGAGCGGAGGGGAAGGGAGGAGTGAGGGGGAGGATGAATGGGTTGTAAGTGCATGGGTGGGCCGTAGGAGATGTGTGTGTGTGTGTGTGTCTGTCTGTCTGTCTGTTGTGTGTGTGTGTGTGTGTGTGTGTGTGTGTGTGTGTGTGTGTGTGTGTGTGGTGTGTGAGTGTATGTGTGTGTATGTGTGCGTGCGTGCGGGTGTGTATATGTGTGTGTTGCGCGTGTGTGTGTGTGTGTGTGTGCGCGCGCGTGCGCGCGCGTCTCTGTGTGTGTGTGTGTGTGTGTGTGTGTGTGTGTGTGTGTGTG
Organism: Conus canariensis; assembly: GCA_033310375.1. Classification (NCBI taxonomy): domain Eukaryota; kingdom Metazoa; phylum Mollusca; class Gastropoda; order Neogastropoda; family Conidae; genus Conus; species Conus canariensis. Next base: position 10,603,021 of record CM065721.1, on the reverse strand, counting down.
TGTGTGTGTGTGTGTTTTGAATGAGAGAGAGAGACAGACAGACAGATAGAGAGACAGACAGAAACAGACAGAAAGAGACAGACAGACAAAGAAGACAGCAATAGAAATATCTGTTTTCATTGTTAACGACATTACCGTTGTTTAGTTTCATGACATTTTTTTTTTCTGTTTTCACACTGCATGCTCCTTTTGTTGCTGCAGCTCATCTGTTGATGCTTTCCACTAAATCGCTGAACTCATTTATTTCTGTCAGTGCCACCTACATCTGACTTCTTTCCCGCTCCCGTTCCACCGTCACTCCTCGGAACCGGGGTAGGGCAGCCTAGTTAGACCTTGGCTGACCGCTGTGGGAGAAAATGCTAGATCCTTTCTCCTCTTTCCTTACATTTAATTTCGTTTCTGTGTGTGTTTCTCTCTCACGCACTTCGACATCACACCAAGACTTAGCCCCACAACACTTGTGACTGATTCAAATCTGCTCATATCTTGCCCCATCCCCCCCCCCCCCTCCACCCCCATCCCTCTTGCTTCAATCTTCCCATATCCTCTCTCCGTCCTATCCCTCCCTCACCCCAACCCCATAATTCTACTGATCTACCTCTCTCTCTCTCTCTCTCTCTCTCTCTCTCTCTCTCTCTCTCTCTCTCTCTCTCTCTCTCTCTCTCTTTCGCTCTATTTTCCTGCGCGTGTTCTGGGTTTTTCCAACTGCCCTCACTTCAGTTCTGTCTTAAACATTGCCATTGTGCTGAGAACAGTAAGCTGGACAGTTATCGTTTTGTGCATTTTATGTGTTATCTGTGTTGTCTGGGGAAGACATACATTCATTCATTCATTACGCCCATCGCTCCCGGTGGAGCATAGGCCATCGACGACCCTTCGCCATCGCACTCTGTTCCGGGCTGTTCTGGTCATTCCAGTCCAGTTGGTCCCTTGTTGTTTCAACTCCGCCTCAGTGTCTCGCCTCCAGCTGTTGCGAGGCCGGCCTCTGTTCCTCTTTCCCTGCGGGTTCCAGGTCAGGGCTTGGCTTGTGGTGCTGGACGCTGGCTTCCTGAGGGTGTGTCCGATCCAGCATGTTCATCGAATATTCACTCCGCTACGAAGTATTATGTAGCACACACGCGTTATTTTTCACCTTCTTGTGTGTGTTTATCTACATTTTTAACTCGCTGGTCTTATTCATTTCTGTTATTGTTTTCAGTGTATACCAGCGACATCAGCTTACCTCCGTGAGCTCCTCCAAACCCGGGATCTGTATCCTCCAGCCCTCATCGTCCGTGAGGTGGAGGTGCAGCTTGTTCAGCTTGTACTGGGCCATCAGGTCCAGGAGACGCAGCACGTCGGCCACGGGGTGGAAGTTCCGGGCCACGTCCAGCATCAGACCGCGGTACTCGAACCTCGGGGCATCCACCACCCTGGCCTGGGGCACCTGGCGTGGGGCACACATGTGGCAGGTGGTCATCATGCCTTCTTATCTAATGGTCTGGCGATTTACAGGGGGCCTAATACTGCGCCTTCACATCTACTGATGTGTGATATAATACCCTCATACCAACAGGTTGATGGTAATACCTTTGTATCTAGAGACTGGTAATGATGTTTCCATTCCTAGTTTCCTGGTGGTTGGTACGGGCTGCATTTTGTAAACGAAGTTAACGTAATTGATAATTACAAAAAGGAAATCAAAGGGAAGCAACTATGAACGAAAATCTTTTAACAGACAACTTTGAACAAAAAAAAAGTCTTTCAACATACTACTTTGAAACTTTTTATAAAAACTAACACAGAGATCTAAAACATGTCATTTTAAGAAAACGGATAAACAAATCTAAGACATAATGGAATTTCTGTCCACTTTAGAAAGCAAGACTATGATAAATAACCCCATCTTCACCAGGGGAAAAAGGCAGAAATAGAACGTAACTTGTCCTTGGAATGATCCATCACAAAATCTCAAGGAATAAACTTTAACAACTCGAAAAGTAACTTCACCTTGTCTTCTTCGTCTTTTAAGCTGAGCAGAGACATGGCGCCGTAGAAAGCGCCCCGTGGGTCACTGGCGCTGATCTCTATGCAGTCTGCTGCGGGGTCCACAGACAGTGAATAGGCCTCAGGGCCGCTCAGCTCTCGGCCTCCCACCGACACTTTGATGTCGGCCATCTTGAAGACAATAGCATGACTCCTGGGCTGTTTTCTGACCACGTTGATTCCCAACCGTTCTGAAATGAACGAATGGGCTGGCCTAGGTAAAAGCAGGTTTGAAATTCTCACTGTTTTGTTCTTTATTATCAGAGCACGTTTGGCGGAACAATAAGCATTCATTATTAAACGTAGTGTCATCTACCGCCTGTCACCAACGATTTCTTGATTTTCTTTTTTCATCTTTTAGAGATACAGATTGCTTCTGAGCCCTCTGCGTTTGAATCAATTCCAACTTATTTTCCAGTCTAGATTCTCTCTTCCTTGGTATAACCAATACTCTCAATAGGTTTCTGGTCTCTAGCATAGTTTCTTCAGAACTCAAAACTGATGTGGTCACAGCCTTTCTGAAGAAAACATCACTTGATCTGAGCGCAGATCATTTTCAAATCTGTTCTTCTCGTCAAAAACTCTGGAGAAACTTGTTGTCCGCCATATTACCTCACACTTTGCTCTCAACTTTTAGTGATCATTAGTCTGCATATCGACGTATAGGTTCGATACTACATGTCTAAGTGGGAAACTACATGTCGTAATCGAAGACCAAACGTCTGCGACACTGTTTTTGAGTTTGGTGTGGTGTACCCTATGGCTCTGTGTTGGGTCCTGTGCTATTCATCATGTACACAAGTCCTCTCTGGCTGAGAAAGATTATTTCAGTCACAAAATGTTCGCAGACGATACACAATTCCAACACTCTGAACACCTCAAAATTACGCAGAACTAGTTAAATCACTTCAAGAATGCTTCAAGGAAGCCAGAACATGGTTAGAACAGAACAAACTGAACATAAATGATGATAAAATAGAGGTTATTTGATTTCCTTGTTTCTTTGTTCCTTTGTTTGTTGTTTGTTTGCTTGGTGTGTTGTTGTTGCTGCTCCTGCTGCTGTTACTGTTGTTGTAAGCATTATTCTCAGTATGGTGTATTAAACTACAGCACGTGTAACTTTTTGCCTAAACGCAGGTACATCAGTTCTTATCAGCATTTCTATCTTGTCGAGTTGTTGTTGTTGTTATCCAATCGTGATCCTTGTTTTTCCTCCTACCTCCCAACATGAGGGCTTCGCTGAGGAAGGCGTCCGGGGTAGAGATGACCCAGTCCTTGGTGTTGAGGTGCAGGTGGCGGTCCTCATTCAAAGAGATCTCCGCTGGGGTGGGGATCACCGGCTTCCCCGCTCTGCCCAGGTCCTCCACCTTGTTCACAGCATACCTGCCATGGCACATTGTCCTCGTCATCCTCATCATCATGTACATCCTCCCCAGTCATTCCACCTTGTTCACCTATGAGACAGCATCCTTCTCCTTCTCCTCCTCCTGCTCCTGCTGCTCCTCCTCCCCTCCCCCCTCCTCCTCCTCCTCCACCTCCTCCTCCTCCTCCTGCACCTCCTCCTCCTCCACCTTCTCCTCCTCCTTCTACTCTACCTCCTCCTCCTCCTGCTTCTCCTCCTTCTCAACATCATCATCATCATCATCATCATCATCATCATCATCATCATCATCTCATCACACTACCACTGTCATCATTGCCATCATTTTTATGTGTCCTCACCATGACACGATCCTTCATGTTTGTTCTGTGATGTTGTGCCATGAAACATCATCTTTATTATCACTGTGGCCGTGGTCATCAGCAATACCATCATTATTATCATAGTCATCATCAGCATCACTGTCGTCGTCATTATAAAAGGCGCTAAGTTATCTACTTCCATCGCAATATTTCTTCTATCGGTGTTAATGTTGATAAAAACGACAACGACGACAACGACGACGACGGCAACGATGATGATGACGACGACGATGATGATGATGATGATGATGATGATGATGATGACGATGATGATGATGACTACAACGACAACGACAACGACGACGACAATGATGATAAAATCCAGCCGTGTAAATGCCACGTGTTTCTTTTTTTTTCACCTATGTCGTCTAAATCTTCTACTTTGTCTATGACCCCCCCCCCCCCCCCCGCTCCCCCCCCCCCCCCCCCCCCCGCTCCCCCCCCCCAACTCCCATTACAATCGGTAATAACAGTATTTACATATTGATGATGATGACGACAGTGATAAGGAATAATACTGGCAGCAGGGATCACGATAACAGGAATGTCAATAATAATGATGATCGTAAAAATAAGATGATGGTGATGTTGATAATAATTTATTATATTACAGTTAAAGTGAGTCGGTCCGCAGCTGAGCAGTTATAGTCGTCGGTAGGGGGCTTGGCAGGTGGTGGGTGTCCTGCGTTTGTCACGTCAGAACAGGCACGGCTGAAAACTACAGAAGTGACTGGGCAGCAGTGCAGTGTCTCCTCCGGTGGGTCAGCTCGTGATGATTCGTCATTGACTGCTCTCTGATCGCCGGTGCCAATATTGGGTGGGACAAGTCAGGGTCTGGCTGCAGACGGGCTGCCGGAATAAGCGGGAGGGGAGGAGGAAAATGCCACTTAAGTGGCACAGAAGATGACACGGAAAAAAAGACTGAAAGGAAAATGGAGGAAAAAAAAAGAAGAAAGAAAATCTGCGAGTCAAGAAACCCCATCAAATGATCCGTTTAACGAACAAAATAACCCCAACGATCCACACAACTCACCTGGCGGCAGGGGAGTACGGGTCGTAGCGATCATGGCCTTCCGCCCCGGGGATCTTGTAATCGTAGCGTTTCCATTGGTTCTCCCGCTCAAAGTCCTCAATCCAGTCCAGCTTTTCCCCGGCCGTGTTGACCACAGTGCGGGCTTCCAGTCCAGGGTCCGCCACGTACCAGTTGGGCAAGATGTCGGTGCGCGACACCGAAAAGTTCTCCGAAAGAAAGCGGATCCGTCGACTCTGTCCACTGGGGATGGGTTCAAATCCAGCGTCTGGTTCCATACTGAAAACACCTCCCTACAGAAGTGGGTACCTTGTGGTAATCCTCAACTTTGCTTGCTTAAGGCCCGCCCTCCCCCCCCCCCCCCCCCCCACACTTGCCCCCCCCTCCCCCCCCTCCCCCTCCCCACCCTTCCCCTCCTTTCTCTTTTCGTCCTTCCCTTCAAGTTCCTCTGCCTTAAAAAAAATGAAAATCCTATTTTCGTGCCCACACCCCTTGCCATCCTGCAAATTCTCCTTCCTTTATACTTTATCTTTAACTTTGCATTTCTCAGCAAACGTTTTCCGATGTTTCTTCTACCATTCTGTTTCCACTATTTCACTTCAATAAGTCAAGGGGGAAATACGCTTTGCAATGAAAGGCAAGAAACCTCGTTACTACAAATGTTATCTTCAATGTCTTCAAGAATCCTGCATCCATCGGTATACTTTTGTTCTGAGGATTTCAAAAGACGTGGAGGTGAGAGAGAGAGAGAGAGAGAGAGAGAGAGAGAGAGAGAGAGAGAGAGAGAGAGAGAGAGAGACAGACAGACAGACAGACAGACAGACAGACGGACTGACGGACAGGCAGACATAGGCAGAAAGAGACAGAGAGTGACAGACAGACAGACAGACAGACAGACAGACAGAGACAGAGAGTGAGACAGACAGACAGACAGACAGACACAGAGACAGACAGACAAACAGACAGAGAACAGACCCGTGAAGCACCTCACCTGAACGTGCCTGAACCTGACCCTGTAGTCAGGCAGGACCAGGCCCTGGGGGTAGGGGTAGTGGTCGGGCTCCAGGAGGTTGGGCTGTGTGAAGTAGAGGACCCATCCCTCCCCCGGGCACCGCCTGGCTGCCCGTGTTGGTCAGGGTGATCTGGCAGCTGAAGGTCTTCAGCGAGTCCCTCAGGTTGTCCAGCACCTCGTAACGGATCTCCATATGTCCGGCCACGTAGTCTAAAGTCTCCTGGGTCAGTCCTGGCAGGAGACAGTGGATTTGTAGGGACAAGAAGAAGATGGGTGAATGAATCGATTAATTCTTAGTACACAGCTGGAGAGAGAGAGAGAGAGAGAGAGAGAGAGAGGAGAGAGAGAGAGAGAGAGAGAGAGAGAGAGAGAGAGAGCGATGAAATGAAATCTTTATTCCAAAAGGCCAAGGCCCTCTTTGGAAGAGGGGAACAAAAACAGATAAACACCAATACATAGAAATGCATAAATATACGTTCAAGTTATAGCAATCTGCCGCGCTTTAAACGCTTGATAAATACAAAGTGCTAACTTTCTGACTGTATTACTGTTCGTTGAGGCCAACAAGAGAGATAAACGAGAGAGAGCGAGAGCGAGAGAGAGAGAGAGAGAGAGAGAGAGAGAGAGAGAGAGAGAATGAATCCCAAAGAGGCAACGGATGTTAAGAACATGAATGAACATTTGAATGGACAAATTTACGAACAAAGCCCATGAGCGACATCCCGTACTTTAACGAGTCAGATCGGAAAGAGAGGAAGGGGAACAAGGACCACATGGACGATATACATTCCTGAAGAAGATTACATTTTTAAGAAAATAAAGAAAAGAGATAGAAAGGAGGTTACAGAAACACATACTTTGTGTATGTCAAGCAGGTTGGAGAGAGAGGAAGAGAGGGGGGGGGGGGGAGGGAGGGGAGAGAGAGAGAGAGAGAGAGAGAGAGAGAGAGAGAGAGAAGAACAAACGGAAATGGAAACTAAAATACATTGAAAACGTCCTCTCTATCATCTTCATCGTCGTCATCGCCGACCGTCTTCCCGTAGAATAAGCCATCAACAAGAATCCGCCAGAGCCATCCCCAGCCCTCCATTCCCCCACCCTCCCCCATCCAGCATCTTCCTTTCCATCGTCATCCTCATCATTGCTCATCACCCTTCCGGGAGAACAGGCCGTCAACAATAATCTACCAGGAATCCCTCACGTCCTTGACCCTCCTCTGCAGCTGTCCCCAGTTGTCTCCCATCTGTCTAACGTCTGCTTCAAACTCCTCAACGCCTGCGTTTCCTGGTCATCCTCCCTTCCGCTTGGCTTGGGAGGTTCACCTCAGGGCTTCTCTGGTGATGGTTGAGGCATGTTTCCTGGGAATGAGTTCGATCTAATTCCATGGTTCTGTTATTGGCTGGCAGCTGGTGTGTTCTCCGCCAGAGATCGATGTTGCTGATGTGTCACGACGATAATAAGCAGATCTTCTATCACAATCAAATATGGATCTGTCGATTCTTGTGTCATGACAACAATAAACAGACCTTTCGCCACAATCAGATGTTGGTATGTTGGCTCTTGTGACATGACAACAATACACAGGTCTTTTATCAAAATCAGATATTGGTATGTTGGTTCTTGTGTCATGACAACAATAAACTGATCTTTTATCACAATCAGACGTTGGCATGTTGGTTCGACAGCCTGTTACTTGCTCTGTAAAAATTTCACTCTATGATGCACAAACAAAAACATTGATGGGCTACCAGCACACACAGTTTCGGCTGACAAACGTAGTAGAATTCATCTGGAAGCAATATTTTGCTCGGTTCGTCCATTTCATTTTGGAAAACTATGTGATGTCTTTGCTGTTATAGTCATTCCTTGCAAGGAATTTCGAAAATTAACAATCCTGTTAGCAATACAATGTATACAAAAACAGCACGTGGATCATTTCAATTCTTAGGATTGATTCGTGTTTGAATCGTTTAGGAAGAATTCTGAGGACATTTGAACCATATACGAGGAACTTCACCTTGATAATGTAAACATACTGAACATCAAATTCGCATCTCATGTGAAAGTGAACATTAAACTAGCAACTCCAGTGACTCTGAACGACAAATCAGCAAAATCAAACACAAAAACAATCACATCAGCAACAAAAAGAAAAAAATACGTTAAACATTGACACGTGATAGTAGCAGAGCCTCTTGTTCCCACCCCTCTCCATTAGCTGGAAAAAAAATTGAACGGCTGGATATAGTTCTCGTAGCCCAGCATTATTAGACCTATCAATAAGCATACGCTTAAATGAGGAGAGAGAGAGAGAGAGAGAGAGAGAGAGAGAGGAGAGCGACAGATTGAACAGAGAGAGAGAGACATTTTCACACACACACACACACACACACACACACACACACACACACACGCTCACTCACTCACACCCACACAAACACCCCAAGCGCGCGCGGGGGAGAACAAAACCTCTTTCAGCTGAGACCTTCCGAGAGCGGGCACACGCAGACAGCCAAATAGCTTTAACGGACCCAAATCTTTGTGTCAACGTCAACCGTGAGTTGCTGCCCGTGGGCCCTCTTTACGTTCCTCTCCCATCGCTCTCTCCCTCTCCCCCCCCCCCCCCTCCCCGCCCTTCTCCTTCTCCTCTCTCTCTCTCTTCTCTCTCTCTCTCTCTGTCTCTCTGAATGTGCTCTTTTTTCTGCAGATGCATAAGCTACTTTATATGTATCACATTACGCCCATTCCTCTACAGACATATAAGTCTCACAAAACGCCTCTCCACAGACACATAAGCCTCATAGAAACATTAGCTACTGATACATAAGCCACTGAACTAACGTCTTTCTCAATAATACATAAGCCACTGAATTAACGTCTTTCTCAATAATACATAAGCCACTGAATTAACGTCTTTCTCAATAATACATAAGCCACTGAATTAACGTCTTTCTCAAGGATACATAAGCCACTGAGCTAACGTTTTTCTCACATACATAAGCCACTGAGCTGACGTCTCTCTCACAGATACATAAGCCACTGAGCTAACGTCTTTCTCAGATACATAAGCCGCTGAGCTGACGTCTTTCTCACAGATACATAAGCCACTGAGCTGACGTCTTTCTCACAGGTACATAAGCCACTGAGTTGACATCTTTCTCGGATACATAAGCCGCTGCGCTGACATTTTTCTCAGAAATAGATAAGCCACTGAGCTGACATCTTTCTCACAGGTACATAAGCCACTGAGCTGACATCTTTCTCAGAGATACATAAGCCGCTGAGCTGACATCTTTCTCACAGGTACATAAGCCACTGAGCTGGCATCTTTCTCACAGGTACATAAGCCACTGAGCTGACATCTTTCTCACAGGTACATAAGCCACTGAGCTGACATCTTTCTCAGAGATACATAAGCCGCTGAGCTGACATCTTTCTCACAGGTACATAAGCCACTGAACTGGCATCTTTCTCACAGATACATAAACCGTTGAGCTGGCAACTTCCTCACAGATACATAAACCGCTGAGCTGACATCTTTCTCACAAATACATAAGCCACTGAGCTGACATCTTTCTCAAGGGTACATAATCCACTGACATAAGCCACTGAGCTGACATCTTTCTCAAGGATACATAAGCCGCTGAGCTGACATCTTTCTCAGAGATACATAAGCCGCTGAGCTGACATCTTTCTCAAGGGTACATAATCCACTGACATAAGCCACTGAGCTGACATCTTTCTCAAGGATACATAAGCCGCTGAGCTGACATCTTTCTCAGAGATACATAAGCCGCTGAGCTGACATCTTTCTCACAGGTACGTAAGCCACTGAGCTGGCATCTTTCTCACAGATACATAAGCTACTGAGCTGGCATCTTTCTTACAGATACATAAACCGTTGAGCTGACATCTTTCTCACAGATACATAAACCGCTGAGCTGACATCTTTCTCACAGATACATAAGCCACTGAGCTGACATCTTTCTCACAGATATATAAGCCACTGAGCTAAAATGTTTCTCAAGGATACATAATCCACTGACATAAGCCACTGAGATTACGTCTTTCTCAAGAATACATAAGCCACTGAGATGACGTCTTTATCACAGATACATAAGCCACTGAGATGACGTCTTTATCACAAATACATGAGCCACTGAGATGACGTCTTTATCACAAATACATAAGCCACTGAGATGACGTCTTTATCACAAATACATGAGCCACTGAGATGACGTCTTTATCACAAATACATGAGCCACTGAGATGACGTCTTTATCACAGATACATAAGCCACTGAGATGACGTCTTTATCACAAATACATGAGCCACTGAAATTACGTCTTTCTCACAGATGCATAAACCACAGCGTTCACATTCTTCTCACAGATGCGTGACACACGGAGTTTGATTAGCTTTTCACAGACCCTTGAGTGAAGCCACTGAGCTGACCTTCTCCGCACAGAGGCATGATCCAGTGTTTGCTGTGGTCAGCTTGGTGGCATCGGTGGTGGCAGGAGTATTTGGGCCAGCTGCGCTTGCCACTTAACCCCCACTCCACCCCCAACTCCCCAAACACACCCTCTCTCTCTCTCTCTCTCTCTCTCTCTCTCTCTTCTCTCTCTTCATTCCTTACCCTCGACAGTGACGAAGAGAATGGTACAGCGAAGAACCCACAGCTTAAGGTCCAAATCCATGGTGGTGTGTGTCCGTCACGTTCCTAGGTTCGGTTGAAGACGCCCCAGTCTCCAAGGAGCGTAAACCTGTGTGTGTTGTACAACATTCTGTGTTAAGCCGGTCAGAAAATATGTGCAGAATGTGAAATACTAGCTATTTTTGAAGCTTGTTCGCTCTGTCCATTGAGAGAAAATAGCACCGTTGATTCTTATCTACTTTTCGCTCTATGATTGGACTTGACTTTACTGCTACATCAGTGTATGGACGAAATACAAATAAACGCACACACAAAAAATGTAAAATGAAGCTTATTTAGGCTACTACAATGCAAAACAGACCAACTAAGTTTCAACAAATGTCTTCTTCGTCTTCACGGACATTAAAAATGACCACAGCGATGGTGCCTACTTCCAAGATGGCAGCCGGTAAACCTGCACTCTGTTTCAGTTCTCCTACATCCGGTGTACACTTCCGGTGAAAGATTTTTTCATGGTGTGCAAGTGGTCAATGTGGCCCGCAACATGATCTCATCTGATGATGTGTAATACTGGCAGTTAACACAAACGAAAGAGGTTTGTTCAGTCACAAACAGCAGTAAACTAAGATCCTAAGACCTTAGACAGCTGAAAAAGCCTAAACATTTCCCGGGGGTTTGGCGGGCGTAAGTGCTGAATAATCAAACCAGAAGAACTGATGGATTGGATTGTGAACTTGACAAGAGGCCTAGACCCGGTGGTCTTTTATTATTAGTTCATTAATTTAGGTCTAACGTCCATGCCCATTTACGGTGATGTGGCAGACCAACCCCAATGGTGTTAATCTTAATGAAAATAGATTACACATGCTCCCAAATTTCTCTGCAGTTTTCATGCCATATGTCTTCAATAGGTAGCTCTGACACCTTAAAAAACTGAATTCTGGTCAAAACGGTAAAAGTTTTCACGTCTGTGTCTGAACACCCGCAAACGGAGCGCAGCTGCCTGAAATGCAAAGGTAAAAATGCCGCCGTGTTACGGAAGAAACATGAGTGCTGGGGTGGTTCCCATAGTAACAAGAACTGCAGAAGCAACAGCAATGCTCGCATGCAGTTCTGTATGTTTGGTATATGGTCGTGGATCACAATTTCCTTCTTTCTTTTTTTTTTTTTTCCAGACTCGTAATTATTTGGACAGTAGCATCTACTGATGTAACACTGGCCATTTGCAAACAAATAAATGCATCATAAAGGAAAAGGTCAGCTGGAGGCAAATGAGCAGGTTCAGAACTTCCTGGTTTGGAGGATGTACCCCTTTCTTCGTGTCCTTGTCTATGTGTGCGGCAGGAGAATATGTATTTTAAAACGTTTAAGCTTTGAGTTATATCCATGTATTTGTTTCACTAAGCGTGCAAAAATTACCTGCTTTATAAGTCATTTACTGTTTCTGTCTCGCTGATCAACGTTTAGATCTCCTTTCAGGTAATGTATAAAAATGAATTAATACAATTTTGAAAAACACAGGTGTGTGAATTAAAATAAGAAAGAAAAAAGTGTGTGTGTGTGTGTGTGTGTGTGTGTGTGTGTGTGTGTGTGTGTGTGTGTGTGTGTGTGAATTAAAATAAGAAAGAAAAAAGAGTGTGCGTGTGTGGGTGTGGGTGTGGGTGTGTGTGTGTGGGTGGGTGCGTGTGAGTGTGTGTGTGCGTGCGTGCCTGCCTGCGTGCGTGCGAGTGTGTGTGTGTGTGTGTGTGTGTGTGTGTGTGTGTGTGTGTGTGTGTGTGTGTGTGTGTGTGTGTGTGTGACCTTTTGCAAACGTGAGAGACACAAGATTCAGCATTTGCTAAAGAATTAGTGCGTGAAACCCTTCCGGCTAAAGTTATGACGAATCTTTAAGAAAAAAAAAAAGCAACCATTCCATACATTGTAAACCACTCATTGACTCAGATCGTCAGGAACTGCGCCCAGGTTCCTGCTTGTTTGAGATGTGTTGGTATATAAAACGAGTATGTCGACATAAAACAAATTATGTATGCAAACGTTTGACAAGAAATTTTTTTTCAGTTTCATCCTCTTGTGCCTTGGCCCACCTAGCCATGGAAACCGTTAAGCTTGCTTACACTGAATGTAGTGAACTAATACCTCAAGGTGATTGGTTTATCAGCTGCAGGATGGTCAGTTGTCTCCTGGTATGTATGTACCTTGGTGGGCATATGAGACAAAAGAAGGCAAATCAACTTTCAGACACAATAAAAATTCTCAGAACAATCTAACTGTGCATGTCTATAAATACTCGACTCCTTTCACTACGCCTTGGCGCGTTAATTTTTGGTGTGCTGCCTGAACGTGACCACTCAACGTGAACCCCCACATTGCTGACCAAGCAGCCCTCGCTGACCATTAGGGCTGGCAAAAGTGGGTCAGTCCTTCCCAGAGGGGGGGGGGGGGGGAGGAGAGGAGAAGGGTCAGACTGTTCAAAAGTTTCTTACATTGCAAGGATAAAGAGGACGAGACGGGTAGTGTCTATAAAAAAACTATCAAAACAAACAAATAACTAGGCAGTTTCTGAGCAAATATCAGCCTTCGTGTTTTGTCTTGTGATTTGTGTGCCCCTGTTGTGTGGCGGACTCACTAAGAATTGTTTTCAAACTTTACTTCAGTTTCCGCCTGCAGTTCCCTCACTTTGATACTACATGTCAGCCGCCAACTGCCACGCTACCATCCCCCCCCTCCCCCCCCTCCCCCTGGGCGGTGGAAGGAGGGGTTGGAAGATGGGGTGGGGTCGGAGTGGGGGCAGGGTAGAGATCGTGGAAGAAGGAAGAAAGGAGAGAGGGAGGGGGGATTCATAACCACTAAACCGCCCACTTTCTGTCTCTGTCTCTGTCTCTGTCTCTCTTCTTGTCTCTTCTCTCTCTCTCTCTCTCTCTCTCTCTCTCTCTCTCTCTCTCTCTATACCCCATACGTGTGTGCCACAGGGGCTGGTTTCAGAACACTCCAACGAAGCATTTTTTCCCCTTCAGATGGAGTACATACTGACTTTGATGCCATATTAACGAAGGCATATCATCCACCAGTGCTTAGACATCAGTAGTATAATGAAACAGTTAAAAGCCACATTCACTAGGACTATATAACCTTTTTTCAAAGAATAATGTTTTAGCGCACCGGCCAGTAACATGGCCGAACGAGGGGTGAGAGTGGGTGAGGTGTACGGAATGCCTGGAAACACCCACCCCCACCTCCTGGCTGGCAGAAATTACATTGTTCCCCTTACCCCCTCTACAGCAAAACCCCTAGACAACCTTTCGGAACCCCCTCCCCTACATACCACTCCTACCGCTTCTCGTGTAACTGATCGGGCCATGAGTGACAAACAAACAAAAACAAAAAACAAACAACAACAAGAAGAACCGTGATATGTGCTCATCGGTTTCCAATTTATACATTTTCTTTTGGACCCGAGATTGATAGTTAGTCTGAATTAAAATGAAAGACTTGATGACAGCAATGAATGTCTGGTGTGAGCTCGTGTGAGTGTTGTTAAACAGCGATCTTTCTCGGAGTTAACCGACGCTATAATCGAAGCATTCAAACAGGCAGCATATGCACCACTGACATCGTGAGAATGAATGGTCGGAGCGTTCAGGACAGATAATGGAGAGGTTCAACACTCACATCAGTAATGCAGCTGTCGACACCAGAATGGAAGAAACATGTACACGAGCGATGAACAGACCATGAAGAGCTGATCGCGCGACACGAAACACATACAACCCTGTTGGTGTGTGTGTTGTTGTGTTGTGTGTTTGTGGTTGGTTTGTGTGTGTGTGTGTGTGTGTGTGTGATGTGTCGGGTGTGTGTGAATTTCTTGCAGTCGTTTCTGTGTGTGTGTGTGTGTGTGTGATGTGTGTGTGTGTGTGTGTGTGTGTGTTTTGTGTGTGTGTGTGTGTGTGTGTGTGTAATTCTGCGTGTTCTCTGATGTATTTTTAAATTGTCCGTTTTGAAATCAAGGATTTAAGACTTCTTTGTTCACTGTTTTATTGTTGTTGTGCTGCTGTTGCTGTTGTTTTAAATTTAGTCTTTTCTGCGGTTGAGACTCTTTTCTCCCTCCTCCTCCTCCATTTTCTCCGAATCAAAACAGTATAACTGGGAGAAACACCTAAAGGTTTGCACCATCTGTGTTTGGACAGACGGGGGGAAAAAGGCTGCAAAAAAAAAAAAAAAAAAAAAGTTAAAAAAGAAATTCACCGAGCTTTATAACTTCCCCTTGTGACAGGTAATTCTTCTGTCGATGACAAAACCTAACGCATTATCGGTTACTGACCTGTGTGACAAGTGATGGCAACAGAAAGCAGATGGTCTTAACGTGTCGTGGGCAACGATGGCCACTCCCTCAGCCACAGACCACAGCTTGATGCGGTCATCTGATGCTGGGATGCTAACTGGCCGCGGACAAGCAGAGAGCTGCAATACGGCTGAGAGGACGGGTGAGAGGAGAGGAGGAGGACGCACGCATTCGAAGAAGGGCAGTTCACTCTAAAGGAGGCTGTCAACGAAACTGGAGGGCGGGTGAATGGGAGAGGGGCGGAGGGGGGGGGGGTGTGCAGAAGCGGAAGGACATAAATGCACAGAGGAAGGAGGGCAGGAGATACAGGGGAGGGGGAGAAGCTGGTGGAACGTGGGGAAGGCGGAGGAGGGAGGGGGCGGGCGAGGCAAGGATAGCGTTCGAAGATATTTGCTTTGGGACGAGGTCGGCGAAGGGGGACAACTCTGGTCAACATAGCAATTAGTCTCAGCTCTGCATGCAACACAGACCGAATAGACAGGGTGACGTTTGAATGCTGAGAAGAAGATTCGTCATATGGAGATTAAAAAAAAAAAGAAGTGTGTATGATACCCTGACGTCTTTCTGTACAGAGCAAAATGTATGTTTTGCACAGGCGCACATGCTCATACATATTCTTGTATATCCGCATATGCGTGTGTGATTTGAAAAATTGTAAAGTTGTTGTGTGTTGTTGTTGTCGTTGTTGTTTTTGTTTGTTTGTTTTAGCTTGCAGTTGGTTTGGATTTCTCGGTTGGTTTTTGTTGTTGTTGTTTGTGGCTGCTCTCTCTCTCTCTCTCTCTCTCTCTCTCTCTCTCTCTCTCTCTCTCTCTCTCTCTCCCATTATGATTGTATGACCACTGTGCTTGCTTGTTTGCTTTCTTACATTATTTCATTTCACTGCATGTTGTAGTCCCTACTCAGGGCGAGGACTGGATGTAAAAAAAGCACATCAGTGCTTATCTATTATCCTCGTAAATAAAGAATTTTGTCTTGTCTTGTCTTGTCTCTCTCTCTCTCTCTCTCTCTCTCTCTCTCTCTCTCTCTCTTCATATTTGCCGTCCAAAACAGTGCTTGGCGCACGTACCTACTTGGCGCAAACAACACCCTCAACAATTAGAGCGAGTTTACAAAAACAAAAGAACAAAAATGAGAGAAGAGAGCTAAATCCTTTCTCTATATATTTCCCTCAACCTCAGGCTGACCTCCTAGGAATACATACGTCACTTCCGTTGTGAGTTGTACCTTCAGTTTCTTCCCTTTGCGTCTTCAGTTTCCTCTCTTGCCTAAGACGAGAAATACCTATTGTCCAGAATTTCAACTCGGCTTTTCTTCTCTTGAATAGCACTACAGGTGCTCTTTGTGCTCCCTGCCATTTTTTTTTTTCCCGTCCAAACTTCTGTTCCTTCACAGAGTCATTCATGATCGAACGAAAATGTCAGCCAAGACCCTTTCCTTAATTACTTCAAATTTCTCTCTGAGGAATCGACGATCTTGCAAGTTCTTGGATTCAAAAGATTTTGAATCTTGATAAAATATCGCTTTGAAAACCTGAAACCTGACACTCAACACGTTTTCTTCTTTTCCTCAGACTCTCGCTTCAGATGTCGAGTCAGTGACATTCATGTCTTCTCACTTGATCCACATCTCAAATGGTTGGAGCACAGACGGTTCTGTCACTTAGTCTACCTGCCCGCCTTTTCTAGCCAGTAACCTGTCAGCGGCCCTTGATGCTGACCATGCCTCTACTCGCACTTTCGTCAACTTCTCCCTGTCTCAGATGATCAAAGGAGAGGAAAATCAACAGTGCAGTTAGTAAGTGAAGGCAGCAGAATCAGGCTCTCAGAGCTTCGTCTTGATGTGAAGCGAGTGGAACGTTGATATGAAACCCAAGGCAGTTCATAGATCTCTAAATGATTAGACAATATATGCCATCCCCACCGAACGCCATTCTCGTCTAGAGGCAGATATCAGGGGTTGTTGTGTTGTTGTGTTGTTGTCTTTCTGTGTATGAGAGAGAGAGAGAGAGAGAGAGAGAGAGAGAGAGAGAGAGAGAGAGAGAGATTGTATCAAAAGAAAAAAAAAACTATGAAAATGTACTAAGAGTGTATAGATGAACGTATTGTGGATCATCATTATTCGGCCAAGGGATGTAAGGCTGCATGAATTCTGACGGACGTTGTGAAATTGTTTAGCAAAGGGGTTCTTACTGAATCCTCCGAATTGGAAGTCAGAGCCCATCAAACAGCTGCCTGACATACTTCAGGTTCAAACACATCGAGAGATGTTACAACAGATAACAACAGGAGCCGGATGCGCTTCCCTGATGAAAGGAACGAGCACTCTGGGATAATTCACTAACAGGAGTTCACGTCCCTATCAACGTTAAAAGCGACCCTGGTAAAATGCTGTTGCCACTTCAAAACTGCTGTATGACTTTGATGCAACACCCTGTGCTTACTGGTAAAAGCAAATGGCTAAAGAGATGGACGACTGATATAGAACAAAGTACAGTAACAGTCTGCCTGGTGTTGGTGTGTGTAGTGTATATGTATCGGGGAGGGAGTGGACAAATGTTATATCTTCTTCTTCCTAAAATACTGGTTCACTCAAAAACGAGTAGGTCACCAGCGCGCATGTTAAAAAATAAAATAAAATAACATAAAATAGTGCGACTAAGTCTGTTGGCCTCTGGAGCAAATTTGGCAACAAGGGGTCGCACTCGATATTCAAGAAGTTAAAAGCAATGGCCAGATTCAGGCCCAGGTAACCATAAAATATCTGGGAAGTTAAAATAGAAAATCGTCAATATGCAGATCTCAAAACTGTCGTATCAATTTGCTTTTTAAATGAGACTGCATTTGTGGCAATCTTGATGGCACCCGGCAGTGAGTTCCACAGCCGTACAGAACTAGGATAAAATGAATGTAAGTGGCTGTCAATATTTGATGCAGGTATGGTATAACATTGACCGCCACTCCTGGTGCTACTTTTATTCAATACTAGTTGTTCCATTGGAATGTCAATTAGTTAAGCTCTGCCTTTGAAGAAGATATTAAGTTTGATAAAAGCTCTTCTCTCTTCTAAGGGTTTCCATTCTAATTTCCTCATGTTCTTCCTAGCATTCCCCTTTTCTCTGATATGGTTCCCTGTTACGAACCGTGCTGCTCTCTTCTGAATCTTTTCGAGGTTATCAATGTCCTTAAGATGGTAAGGATCCCAGACTGAGCAACCATATTCCAGTACTGGTCTAACCAGTGTTTTGTAGCAGTCGTCTTTAACCTTTTGGGGGCAGTCGTTGATATTCCTGTATAAGAAAGCTAAGATGTTATTTGCTTTCTTACATACTAAATTGTAATGTTCTTTCCATTTGAGACGACTGTCTATAATCACGCCCAAATATTTTGCAGCATTAGTTTCTTTAAGAATAGTATTATGAATAGAATATTCTGATCTAGTTGGCGAGCGTTTATTACATATACGCAACACTTGGCACTTCTGGGGATGAAATTCCATTTTCCAAGTTCTTTCCCACTCTTGTAAACTGTTTAGATCTTCTTGTAGAATGCGTGTATCATTCTTGCTTCTGATTGTTCTATATACTAAGCTGTCACCTGCAAAAACCTTATAGTAGTTCCAGGAGAGAGATTTCTACTTATGTCATTTATATAAATTAAGAAAAACAAGGGCCCCAGAACAGTTCCCTGTGATACACCTGACAAGACTGGTTTACAATGGGATGATGACCCTTCCACAACAACTTTCTGTGTTCTCCCAACGAGGAATGATCTAGCCCATTTTAGCAAAGAACCGCCAATGCCGATGTGTTCTAATTTAAGCAGCAGGCCCTCATGGTGAACCTTATCAAAGGCTTTAGAAAAGTCTAATAAAATTGCACCTATTTGCTGTCTGTTGTTAAGACAGTTATTAAAATCATTGAGAGTTGTTATAAGTTGGATCTCACAACTCCTTCACTGTCTAAACCCATGCTGGGCGTTATTTAAGAAGTCATATTTGTCAAGATGATCCATTATGCTACTATATATTATGTGTTCTAGTAGTTTTGCTGATATGGATGTAAGAGATACAGGTCTATAGTTCTCTGCTTTGGTTTTGTCACCCTTTTTGAATAAAGGAACAATGCTCGCATCTCGCCACTCGTCAGGTATTACTCCCTGGTCCACTGAAGCTTGGTAAAGTAGTTCGTATACCTCACTCAATTCATTGGCACATAATTTTAAGAGCTTGCCAGGAACGCCATCAGGACCAGTAGCTTTGTTTTCATTGATGTTGGTCAGTAACTTAAATACTCCTGCTTTGTTTACTTTGATGTTTTGCATTTCAGGGAGTTTATCATCATCCTTCAGTCTAACGTTGATTAAAGGCTTGGGATTTGAGAAAACCGAACAAAACTGCTTGTTTAGTAAATTTGCTTTCCCTTCAGGGTCCTGTATTAGGTTATTCTGGTTGTTTCTCAGATCTGGAATCCCAATGTTGTCCTGTCTCTTACTCCTTATGCAAGACCATAATTTCTCGTTTTGATGATCACCTTCTGAAATCATCGAATTAACATAATTGGAATGAGCAAGCCTGCATTCTCTCTGACACCTTCTCTTAATATGTTTATACCTAGTCAGTAATCTTTCTGAATTAGGGTGTAGTTTCAATTTCTTAAAGAAACGATGTTTCCTTCTCAACAAACGTTTAGTTTTTGTATTAATCCATGGCTGGTGGTTCTTGCTTGAAGTTATTTTAGTAGGTATGTTGTCATCCATAATAAATTCCAAGGGTTTTTTTGTGTGTGTGTGTGTGTGTGTGTGTTTTTGTTGTTGTTTTTTTTGCTGTCCCAACCTCTGCGCCACCTCAGAGGCAGTGCACATACGCCGCTCATTCCGACACCCCGTCCACAGCCACAGCCCGATCAGCCCCGCCGCAGCCCCGGCACTGACAATCCACAGGGAGCAGTCAATGTCAAGTCGTCAAGAGGCAACCCACCGGAGAAGACACTGCACTGCTGCCGAGTCACTTCGGTGGTGTTCAGTGGCGCCTATTCTGATCTAACATACGCAGGACACCACCACCTACTAAGCCCCCTACTGACGACAATAATTGCTTAGTCGCGGAGCCAGCGTGAGTGAGCTCTCCCTCCGGAGGGCGCCACCACGTCCGTCCAACGACAGCCCCCATGGACTCGCCGATACCGGTGACCCGACGGAACCAAACCAAGGCCACAGACGTGTAGAGGACATCGAAACTGAGGTCACCATGAGAGCAGGGCATGAAGGGCCACAGAATTTGAGACATTTTTTTTTTTTTTTTTAATGCTGATCGATGAGAATGAGGATGATTAAGATGATGCTACGGATTTCCATTTCGGTCTGAGACTACATGACAGAGCTGTACTCTACGCTTCCTTTCATAATATAGCCCGGCGTCAACCAGGCCCGAGAGATACAGGCACCTGCAGTGTTGGTCATGAAATTTGAGCAACACTCTCAGAAACGCATCCATTAAGTGGATGAAACTCGACTGTGTGGTCCCAGTCTTCCCAACTGAGTCCGCAGCAAACTCAACTCTGGGTAGGAGCCGGTCGGGGCAGAAAAACCCACGTGACTCTGATGGAATTCGAACCCACGACCTCCCAGCCGGGAGTCCGCGACGTTAACCACTTCGCCACGGCGGCTGGTATAAATTCCAAGTTAGTTTTTATACACTTCCAAAGGTCATTGACATTATCTTTAACACTATGAGACCTCCAAAAAAGACGACTGAAATCATGAGTATCCCTGCGTAATTTTGTTAAGTCTGCTTGGTTCCAGAGTCTGATGGTACGTTTAGGGGGGTTCTTCGAAAGGGTTGAAAGTTGCTCTCTAAGAGGATTATGTCATGATCACCCAGGCCTGCAATTAATTCCTGATTGCCTAAAGCGCCTGGACAATTGGTAAAAAATAAATCCAAGAATGCATTGCCACGTGTTGGTATTTCAACTGACTGCACCAATCCAAGGTCTTTGGTGGTATCAAAAAACTGAGAATTAATATTTTTATTGTATTGGTTACCAAGTATGGCATCTTCACGCCAGTCAATATCTGGTAAGTTGAAGTCTCCACCAATCCATAATGTTGCTTTCCTATTGGCCAAAACAATGTCAGAAATGTCTCTGCAAATAGACGAAGATACATTTTCATCTGAGTCTGGAGGTCTGTATACTGATCCAACAATGACAGGTCTCTTATTCTTAAAATTAATCCTACAAAATAAACTTTCACTATTTTTGCCTTGATATAAAAACTCACTGGCTAAGTTCTTCCTAATGGCAATCAAGACTCCCCCACCTCTTTTTTCCAAGTCTGTCCTTTCTATGAAGTCTGTCCTTTCTCTGTGTGTGTGTGTGTGTGTGTGACAATAATTTGATGTAAATTGCGCTTGACGTATGACAGATGACGTTGATTTGATTCTGTGTAACGATTTTTTTTTCAGATCTGTGACAACCCTAACATGTATTTCAGAGGCACTTGAGGAGGCGATCCTGAATTAATCAGTCTGCTTATTGGAAGGATTAGAGCACAGAGTGTCTGTCGAATATTCTGGAAAGTCTCCTGACAAACGCAGATGAGAGTTTATTTGAATGATTGCTCTCCTCGATCTCAGTGCAGCATTCAACAGGCTGGATCATTTCATCTGCTTGAAAAGACTGAAAGTCACTTTTAGTATCCAGGGCAAAGTTCTCGATTCATTCGCCTCACAGGTCACTGGCTGTCAGTCCTCTGTCATTGATGGTTGTTGTCTGTCTCCCCCAAATCCCTTTGTGTGTAGCGTTCTCAAAGCCCCTGTGTTGGAAACTGCGTTGTTCACACTAAACTCTCAACCCTTGTCTGACATTATTTCGATATAGAGTTTTGACTTTCATGACTATACAAATGACACGGAGTTCTTAAAAAGGAGACTACCTGACGAATTTTACCATTTCAGTCTAATATTGAATTAAGCATTGGTGACGTTCTCTCCTAGATAAACAGCAATCAGCTCTGACACAAAAGAAAAGTTTGCTGGCGCTCCTCAAGCATCAAGCAGACAGGCAGTGGGTGTGGAAACATTGGTACTAAAGACTCCACATATAGACCACCTGACAAAAAACCTGTGACAAAAACCTTGAAGCTGAACTTGAATGGGCACTTTCACTGCAGGATTACTCAGGTGGAGTGTCTTCATTCTAGAACGCCGCTCCGTTACATCAGTTTCTCATTATATTTCAACTGATGCAGCAGCGGACCTTAAAAATTCACTAATTACTCTTTGGCTTGGTGAAGCTGATCACTGTAATTCAATGCTGTATGTTTTATTTGCAGAACATATTTCACAGCTCCAACAAAAATTCTAGACAGCGAAGTATGTGTTATCCTATTTAAGAGCTTCACTGGCTGACTAAAATTCTTTGCTAGGCTAAAAATATGCTGGCGCTCCTCAAGCAGACAGGCAGTGGGTGTGGAAACAGCCTCTTTTTCATTCAACGCCTGCCTGCCTTGCGCTGAAGAGATCTAAACAAAGTGACAAATTCGTTCATTTTCATTGTCTTATTTGTTTGTGTCTTGCTTGAAGGAGACCCAAGAGGTCGAAACGTGTCATGTTTTGTCCCGTGACTCCTTTGTCCACGTTTCTCTTGGTGGTTCGCTAACATTTATTTAAGATTTGTAAAAATATGCACCAGAATTCTGGTAACAAATTGCGTTTTGAATGTCATTTCTGTAATAGAGAGAAAGATTGGGAATGCGAGTTTACAAGTACTTTCTGAGAAGAGCTTGAAAGAGTTTAGGTCACACCACAAAATACTGTCCTTTAATGTGGTGATCATTCAGCACTATGAGAAAACAAAAACCTATGATACGTTAGATTTGATCAGTCTATTGGGAAAATATTTCATTTTCAAATGTAGAATTAATAAAACAAAATCTGATTTAAACACGCTTTTGAATGAGCTGGGCCACAGATATTAAATGGAGAAATATACATTCTTGATAGAGGTGATTTATGCAAGTTACCAAACAAAATGGCCCCCATCTATTAAGCTAATGGGGAGCCAGTGCTTCTTGCATATACATTTACTTTCTTTTCTGTTTACATACTGTCTGCAACCTTGGAGCCTTCTTGGAACAATGTGATATTGATGTACGACTTGCTTTCTCTGAACATCATGATCTAACAGATTTGAGATGGGAAAGTATGTGACTTGTTTTATCATTAAAAAATTGATTAATTAAAAAAAAAAATCCTTGCCAGTATGAGCTGGCAACTCTTGCCTTTCATTTCTATGATGGCTGTCCTCCACCATACGTGTCCACTATTTCTCCGCACATACCAGTTGCCGTGAACCCTTCCATCTTCCAGTCAAAAACTCCTAAAGATCCCAAAGCAACATCAAAAAAAGCAGACGCGCACACACACACACACACACACACTCATTCACAGACACACACACAGACACACACCCCACATCTATATAGCATCCAGTCAAAAACTCCAAAAGATCCCAAAGTAACATCAAAAAAAGCAGACACACACACACACACACACACACACACACATATGCACACACACACACACACACACACACACACACACACACACACACACACACACACACTGGCACAGACAAAAAAAAAACTTTTCTGACAAGCATTTTAAGCATTACCAATCCCCACATGTATGTACACACTCATTTGTTCACCAACTTGGTTCATATTTGAATTAATGTCAACCAGGCTTGAGAGATACAGACACTTAAAGTGTTCAGGAATTTGATCTCTTTTAAAGACATATCCATCACATCAAGAAGGCCCAGCCGCCAATTTCAGTCATCCTTTTAAGTCTATAGCACACTGAACTGTATATGAAAGCCAGTCATGATCCCTAAAAAAAAATTCAACCAATATATACATTTGATGGAGCTTGAACCCACAATCTTCCGGCCATTATGTCTGGCTGCTGTCACTGTTTTACATTGTATTGTGTTGTATTGTACTGCACTGTATTCTACTATATTGTATTAGATTGTATTGTAATGCACTGCATTTTACCTTTGTGCTGTATTGTTTCGTACAGTATTGCGGTACACTCCATTATAGACTTTTGTGTTGTTTTATTGCTTTTACTACATTGCAGCACTTGATACTGTGTTGTGTTGTTTCCGTACAATCTGGAAAAATCTCATGATTATGATTTTGTTTCAATTTCTTCCTTCGGCAAAATGTGACTATTCCTTGTAGCCAACTACTTTTCTGGCCATTTTCTTTTCTCAACAGGTAACATACATAAGCACAAGTAAGCATCCTATCTCCCACATCCCGCCCAAACTCCCTTATCTTAAACCCCATTGCTACTCCTTCCCATACATATATTCCACAAAGGCACATCTACACACACACACACACACACACACACACACACACACACACACACACACACACTGCATATGCATCATCCATACACATACATAAGCACATCCAGCCATTGAAAAAGATACCTTGTTTCCATAGTTTACTGTGAACAAATATCTTTACAAGCAAAAGACATTCTTCCAGCTCTACAGATGTGTGTGGGCCATGGCTATCCCTGGCCCTGTGCAACTTACTGACCCTGCCTGAAAGAATGTGACATTTGACACACTATCCACAGGATGAACACACTTATTGCTCAAGGGAATGCCATTAAGAGTACACCACAGTAGAAATCCCTCGTACAATAATGTCATGCATAAATCCATCCTGGAGCTCAAGGTTCAACAGGAAATGTTAGTTGTGTAATTCTATATTCAGGTCTGCCCATGATTTTGATCAAGTGCCCATGACCCATGGAGAGTCAAAGTTGAAGGCCACAACAAGAGACCACCACTTTTTCAGTGCACTACATCACTCAACAACAAAGATGTATCGTCTGCATAACATGCTTTCTTCTGACTTTCCAAGAAATGTGTTGCTTTGGATCATAATCATCACTTTAAAGGATGGCCTTCATTTCACATCATGTTGATCCAGCTTTGCAGTAAATTGCACTATCCCCCACTTACGCTTATACTTTTCATTTCCTCATAATGCTTATTTTAACAGCTCATTTGGTTAGAACACCAAGCTTGCATTCAAAAATCTGCACATTTCAACCACAGATACCCAACAAAAGAACTGCCATTTTACTATCTGCCATGGGGCAGTGCTTGGCATCACAGCTGAAAAGGCTGTGGCGTCAGAGGTCTTTGTTCGTGGGTTGTTTCTGCACCAGTCAGCTGACAGAGATGTGTATGCTATGGGCCCAAACTGGTACACTGGAAGCACACAGTGTTTTCTCTACTTGATAGAAGCACCTCTGACAATGTTGCTCAAATTTCCTGACCACCTCAAGTCTGGTTAATGCTGGAATACGTTGTGAAAGAAAGCATAGAGACCAGTCCTGTCAGGTGGTCTCAGACCAGAATGGAGATTCACAGCATCATCTTCATCATCCACATCATCATTTATAATCATAGTAACAATCTGAATATGTCTTCAAGCCCATCCTATGGTGGATAGTTTCCATAGGAACTATGGAACAACCTACAAAAACTTTCAACAAGAATCATGTTCAGTGGCCCTCCATGCTCTGCCCGCGTGGGAACCTCGGTTTCAATTTCCTCTCCCCAACAGCAGCCAAAGTAAGTTTGAGTCAAAGTCGATGCATCGACAAGTTCATGGGCAGCATTACTGTTAAGACATGGTAGTGCCCTCCAGAGGGAAAGGCTCACTCACCGGCTCTACCACCACGCAGTTATTATCTTCAATAGAAGGCTTGTCAAGTGGAGACCTTGTATATGCTGGATCAGAACAAGCAGCAGTGATCACCACCAGAGTGGCTCCGCAGCAGTTTCCTGTGGTGATGCAGTGATTGCTCTCTATGGACTGTCCATGCTGGGACCATGACAGGACAGGCTTGGGTGCGGCTGTGACTCTATGGAGTGACTGGAATGAGCAGCATGGGAATCATGCCCCTGGTGGGGCACAGACAATAAAACAGGAAGCAAAAAATATATAACTGAACAAATAAATAAAAGCCAGTTTAGTTCCTCATCTTAACTTGTGGTCCTGATAGTGTCAGGGTAATTTTAGGTTCCCCCATTCTTCATTACCCCACATTACTTGAGGCCATATGGCATGGGGCAGGAGTGTCAGCGTGAAAGTAACCATGCAATCACAACATTCCCAAACAATACATCTTCATGCAATATTTATCTAAATTCATGATTGGTTTCTGACCAGTATCACACACTCATCTCCGCACTAATGGTGTTTCAAGCTCACCCCTGATTGTTCTCCTAAGATCTTTGTCCTCAAATCCCTCCTACGAAAGCCTCTCTTTAAAATGAACTGTTTGGTGCCATTGTTGGCAGTAATGCAGATCTTTCTCTGTGTAGCAATAACAACTCACACATTTACCATCAATTAATGTACAAATGCAAGAACATACACACAGAACACATTCCTCATTTCAAAGTCCACATCAAAATCTTCAGATCTCATTTCTGAAGCATATCACATAACTTGTCAGTCATTCATATTCACAGTAATCCAAAACAGCAATAAAAGTAAAAATATTCATCTGAAATGTGCTCTCTCTCTCTCTCTCTCTCACTCTCTCTCTCTTACCCTCTCACTCTTTCCTCTTTTTCTCCCTGAACACACCAAAGGACATTTACATACACACTGATCTGTTCATGAAGGAAGAGTACACTCATTCAGAATATCTCCCCAACATACATCCACGCTTGCAGCCAAAGTTATATGTGTGAATTTTCTTCTCTTTTTTTCCCCTATCATTTCTTTGTTTTGACGACATTCTGGGCCATAATTCACAACGTTTCCAGTGAAGTCAAACATCTTTTTTTTTTTCCCACTCAGTACATGTTTAATCTTTAAAACAAAAACTTGCGTTGCAGCAGGCAAATATGAATGATTACTAAAAATAAGGATAGGTGACAAACATGAAACAGTTGAGAGAATGACACTTCACAACCTCGTAAATAACTAGAAATACTGTGTGTAGGTATATCTATCAGAAACTTGTGTTGCAACAGGCAAATAAAGATTATTACTAACAATAAGGATAGGTGACAAACAGGAAACAGTTGAGAGAATGACACTTCATGACCTCCTAAATAAGTAGAAATATATATATGTGTTGGTATATATATATATCAGCATCTTCCAGTCATGGTATGGCAGTAGGGAAGAGCAGAGGGCAGCAGGTCACTTTGTGCTGTAGAAGTCGTTGAAGTTGAGGCGCAGCAGCAGTTCATGCAGGTGAGGCTGGTAGCCCCGCACAGCGAGTTTGTTCACCACTGCAACACACCGCACTCACTGCCTTTAGAACTCACTGTCACACACAGCACTCACTGTCACACACAGCACTCACTGCCTTTAGAAATCACTGTCACACACAGCACTCACTGCCTTTAGAAATCACTGTCACACAGCACTCACTGTCACACACAGCACTCACTGCCTTTAGAAATCACTGTCACACACAGCACTCACTGTCACACACAGCACTCACTGCCTTTAGAAATCACTGTCACACACAGCACTCACTGCCCTTAGAACTCACTGTCACACACCGCATTCACTGTCCTCCTCACTGTCACACACAGCACTCACTGCCCTTTGAACTCACTGTCACACACAGCACTCACTGTCCTCCTCACTGTCACACACAGCACTCATTGTCCTCCTCACTGTCACACACAGCACTCACTGCCCTTAGAACTCACTGTCACACACAGCACTCACTGCCCTTAGAACTCACTGTCACACACAGCACTCGCTGTCCTCACTGTCACACAATGCACTCACTGTCCTTAGTACTCACTGTCACACACAGCACTCGCTGTCCTCCTCACTGTCACACACACAGCACTCACTGTCACACACACAGCACTCACTGTCCTCCTCACTGTCACACACACACACCCAAGCACTCACTGTCCTCCTCACTGTCACACACACACAGCACTCACTGTCCTCACTATCACACACAGCACTCGCTGTCCTCCTCACTGTCACACACACAGCACTCACTGTCACACACACAGCACTCACTGTCCTCCTCACTGTCACACACACACACACCCAAGCACTCACTGTCCTCCTCACAGTCACACACACACAGCACTCACTGTCCTCCTCACTATCACACACAGCACTCACTGTCCTCCTCACTGTCACACACACACAGCACTCACTGTCCTTCTCACTGTCACACACACACAGCACTCACTGTCCTCCTCACTGTCACACACACAGCACTCACTGTCCTCACTATCACACACACACACACCCAAGCACTCACTGTCCTCACTGTCATACACAGCACTCACTGTCACACACAGCACTCACTGTCCTCCTCACTGTCACACACAGCACTCACTGTCCTCCTCACTGTCACACACAACACCTCCCGTCACTGCCTCACTGTCACCACGCACTCACTGTCCACACACACTTCTAGCACACTCTCACCACGTCCGTCCCCAGCACAACAGCACTCACTGTCCTCACTGTCACACACAGCACTCACTGTCCTCCCCATGTCACACACAGCACTCACTGTCTACTCACTGTCACACACATCACTCACTGTCTCCTCACTGTCACACACACACTCACTGTCCTCCTCACTGTCACACACAGCACTCACTGTCCTCCTCACTGTCACACACAGCACTCACTGTCTTACTCACTGTCACACACATCACTCACTGCTCTCTCACTGTCACCACATCATCACTCTCACAGACTCATTCCCCACACACTGCGTCCCATCATCACAGCACTCACTGTCCTCCTTCACTGTCACTCACAGCACTCATGTCCTCCTCACTGTCACACACATCACTCACTGTCACACACATCCTCACTGTCACACACATCACTCACTGTCCTCTCACTGTCACTCACAGCACTCACTTCTCCTCACTGCACTCACAGCACTCACTGTCCTCACTGTCACACACAGCACTCACTGCCCTTAACTCACTGTCACACACAGCATCACTGCCCTACTCACTGTCACACACACTACTGCCTGAACTCCTGTCAACACAGCACCATGCCTAACTCACTGTCACACACACACTCACTGCCTTAGAACTCACTGTCACACACAGCATCACTGTCCTCAGAACTCACTGTCACCACAGCATCACTGTCCTCCTCACTGTCCACACAGCACTCACTGCCCTTAGAACTCACTGTCACACACAGCACTCACTGCCTGCTCACTGTCACACACAGCACACGTCCCCTCACTGTCACACCAGCACTCACGTCCTCGTCACTGTCACACACAGCACTGACTGCCCTTAGACTCACTGTCACAACCCCCACTGCGTAGCACTCACTGCCTACTCACTGTCACACACACCACTCACTGTTCAGCACTCACTGTCACCACGCACACTCCTGTTACCTCACTGTCACACACCGCACTCACTGCCCTTAGAACTCACTGTCACACACAGTACTCACTGTCCTCCTCACTGTCACACACAGTACTCACTGTCCTCCTCACTGTCACACACAGTACTCACTGTCCTCTTCACTGTCATACACAGCACTCACTGTCCTCCTCACTGTCAAACACAGCACTCACTGTCACACACAGCACTCACTGTCCTCCTCACTGTCACAGCACTCACTGTCCTCACTGTCACACACACAGCACTCACTGTCCTCCTCACTGTCACACACAGCACTCACTGTCCTCACTGTCACACACAGCACTCACTGTCCTCCTCACTGTCAAACACAGCACTCACTGTCCTCACTGTCACACACACAGCACTCACTGTCCTCCTCACTGTCACACACAGCACTCACTGTCCTCACTGTCACACACAGCACTCACTGTCCTCCTCACTGTCAAACACAGCACTCACTGTCCTCACTGTCACACACAGTACTCACTGTCCTCCTCACTGTCACACACAGTACTCACTGTCCTCCTCATTGTCACACACAGTACTCACTGTCCTCCTCACTGTCACACACAGTACTCACTGTCACACACAGTACTCACTGTCCTCACTGTCACACACAGCACTCACTGTCCTCCTCACTGTCACACACAGCACTCACTGTCCTCCTCACTGTCACACACAGCACTCACTGTCACACACTGCCCTTCTAAGAACCCATGAAACATGGTCAAGTCAGGTCATAATGTTTATAGCCCAGTTGACCACTAGTAGCATGGGAACTGCGCATGGCACAATCTACTCTGATAGATAGTCAAATCAGTTGTGTGTTTTTTAAGTATATGCAGCTCTCTTTACTGTGGTAGCATGTTCCTGAAGCGATAGCGACCTCAATTTTACACTATGAAATGTGTTGTGATGAAAATGTATATAATACAAATTTGCAACAATTAATTTCAACAAAATGAAATTACAATTTTCAAATTAAAAAAAAAAAAAAAACGTATCACATACATCTATAATATCAACATAACAAAGAAATGGTCAATCATTCAGCATAAACACAAAAGAAATCACAACAGTAAAATCAGACCGACCTTTGAACAGAAAGACGAAATACTCTTTGAAGGCTTTGTAAGAAGTCACCATGGCTGCAAAGTTTGGATGAGTGACCTCCCTTGTACCTGCATCCTGCTCCCAGGTGAGGCTGGCCAGCTGGGCACAGAACTTGAGGATGAGGCTGAAGATATCCTGGATGATCTTCATGATGCGCGCTGCCTTCTTGTTCAGCAGGCACCTGTCACACAGCAGGTGTAGTACACAGGTAGAATGACTTCATACTCACCTCAGATGATACACACAGGGACAGATCACATCATGGAACCACTGGAGGCATAGGAAGTAAGTCTGAATTGACAACACGAGGCAACACAGCATCCTGACAGGCAGTTACAAGAAAAATGTGAGTGTGTGTGTGCATGTGTGTGCGTGTGTGTGTGTATGTGTGCGCGTGCTTGTGCGCGTGTATGTGTGTGCGTGCGCGCATGTGTGTGTACCTGAAAAGCGCCTTATTCAGGTAGTCGGCGTGGACCTGTCTGAGGTCGTCCAGACTGTGGACATTGTGGTCCAGGGCTTCCTGCAGCTCCTTCCACGTCAACTGGATGATCTGATTGGCCATGTAGCCCTGCATCACCTTGACAAAGTGCTGCATCTCCTGTCTGTAATCATTATCATCATTGTCATTATCATCATCATCATCACAATCGTCATCATCATACCATCATCATCATCCCCATTATCATCATCATTATCATCATCATCATCTATCATGCCAGCTGAATGATCTGATTGGCCATGTAGAACTGAATCACCTTCATAAAGTTGTGCATCAGTCTGTGACAATCATGATCAATATCATCAATACCATCCTCATTGTCATTATCATCACCATCCTTGTCTCCCTCAGCTCTCAGGTTAACTGGATGATCTAATTGGCCCTGTAACCCTGCATCATCTCGACAAAGTGCTGCATCTCCACCACCATCATCAGGATGACTGGACAATATCATCAGCCATGTAGATCACTAACATCAGTATCATCCTTGTTATCATCAGTGATTATCATCATCATCAGTTATCATCACCTTCACAAAGTGTACAAGTCCTGCCTCTGTGTGCCTCTTCTATAACATTATCAATTATTATCATGACCGTCAACATCAGTGTATCACTGTCATTACCATTATTTTCACCCTCACAAATCGCTTCATCTCCTGACTTTCCACATCTTTAATAACATGAATGTCTTTATCCGTTACCATAATTATCAGTTTCCTCATCTCCTTCCTCACACACACACACACACACACACACACACACACACACACACACACACACACACAGTGCAGTAGCTCTCACCTGTGCAGCTGAAGCTGTCTAAACTGACAGGAGTCCTTGGCATTCTTCACAATGGCTGCAACCAGAATGGGGAAACCACACTGAATATAGCACTGGACTATTTTCTGACCAATTTTTAACTAACATATTTTTACACAAGTTTTGCAATACAATTTTCACATTCTCTTCAAAGATACGAAAAACAAGTGCTGTGTGATTCATTAACTAAATCTGTTTAGGATTGGAGGCCGTAAAAACATACAGACCTTAATCAGATCATTTCATGAAAATGAAATGTACAAAAGAAATACAATTAAAACAAAAACTTGGGAATTGGAACACTTGGTTTTATTTTCAGTCTTAGAATCTTCCATTTTTCTGTAACTATTTCAGCCGGGTCAACATCAATATAGAATAGTTTCTCCCTGAAATAGCATCTTTTGGGCTTTTTTGTCATCAAAATGTCATCACAACAGACATCGAAAGTTTCAAGAGAGTTCTTAATTGAAGTCTGCAGACTTTCTGTGGACAGTTTGTTTATGTAACAAGCGATAAAAAAAAAGTAGTGATTAAACAAAAAATATAACTTAAATTCAGAAATTTCCATCATACAATCACAATTCACCACATGAGATGCTCTACTAACAAAAGTTTACACTTGTTCTACTCCACTATACTAATACAAACATAGCAAAGTCATGAAAACAGGTAAACTCAAGAATACTGACATTTTATTTTGAATACACTCTGCCACATTATCATGCTTACAGTTTTGGAAACTCACAGTGGGCTAAATTCAATCCATCTCAATGTTCCAACAAAGAAAAAAATAGTTTTGTAGCAATAGGTTTTCTTCGACTCTCTCTGGAGTCCCATGACTGAGAGTTGTTGCCCTTTAATTCATGAGGTACGGCTAAAAACAAACAAAATATCATATATGAGTGAAGAGACGAAACGTAGAAAAGTAAAGACAGTCAAAGCGCAATGGATTCAATAACAATATCATCTTTGAATTGCCAAGGTCTTGGAGGATACTCAAAAAGAAAGGATGTATTCCATTTTTTAAGACAAAAACAGCACTCTATTTATTTTCTACAAGATACTCATTTTACAAGTAAATTAGAGCGCCAGATAAGAACTGAATGGGGTTACGAATGTGTATTTGCTTCCAACAATTCTAGATCAAGAGGAGTTGCAATACTATTCAATAATAACTTTGAATTCAAAATAAAGAAAACTATCAAAGATGTTCGTGGTAATTATATAATAGTAACTATCAATACAATGGGAAAAGACTTAGTATTAGCGAATGTCTATGGACCAAATAATGATGAACCGTCCTTCTTTGAAAATATAAAATCAAAAATAGAAGATTTAAATGTCCCCGATATAATAATGGCAGGGGACTGGAACTTGGTCCTTAATCCCAGCATAGATTATCACAATTATAAACACATTAACAACGCTTGCGCACGGGAAGAAGTTACGGAAATTATGTCAAGATTAGAACTAGTCGATATATGGAGAGAGTTGAACCAAGACACGAGGCGATATACCTGGAGAAGACCAAAACCGTTTCAACAAAGTAGGCTAGATTTCTTTTTACTGTCCGACACGTTAATCACTTACATAGAAGATGCTGATATTTCGTTCGGATACAGAACAGATCACTCTTTGATATACATAAATATTGTTTTTAAAAAAGAAGAGAGGTGTAAAGGGTTCTGGAAATTTAATTCTTCCCTTTTAAGAGATAAGCAGTATGTAAATCTGGTGAATGAAACGATTGAAAGAATCAAGGAACAATATGCATTACTGCCTTATAATAAAAACTCTGTCAGTAAAATCCCGCATGACCAAATTCAGTTCTCAATTTCAGACCAATTATTTTTAGAAACGCTAATCATGGAAATAAGAGCAGAAACAATTACATTCAGCATTCGCAAAAACAGAAAAAGTAATGAAAAAGAAAAAGAAATTGAAAAAGAAATACAAGACTTGGAAAGTAAAAATTGCTTAACAGAAACAGACCTGGAGATCATAAAAAACAAAAAGGAGCAGCTCAGTGAGTTAAGGAAATCGAAAATTGACGGAATAATAATACGATCCAGAGCCAAATGGGCATCTTACGGGGAAAAAATAAGCAAATATTTCTGTTCACTTGAGAAAAGGAACTTCGTAAGCAAAAGAATGCTTAAACTAGTCACGGACCAAGGAACAACTTTGACAGAAACGGATGATATGTTAAAAGAGACAAAGAACTATTATGAAAATTTATATGCAGAAAAGGAAATATTCGATATTGAAATTGGAAAATATGTAGATAATCTGCCCAAACTAAGTCAGTTAGAATCCGAACAATTGGAGGGATTAATCACGTTAGAAGAAGCTACCAAAGTCCTAAAAAAGATGGAAAATGATAAGAGTCCTGGAACAGACGGCATGACAGTAAACTTCTTTAAATTTTTCTGGAGACAATTAGGAGATTTTGTTGTCCGTTCTCTAAATGGGGGATACAGTAATGGAAGAATGTCTGTAACACAAAAAGAAGGAATAATAATCGGTCTTCCGAAAGGAGAGAAACCGCGAGAATTCTTGAAGAACTGGAGACCTATCTCACTTTTAAATGTAACGTACAAAATTGCTTCAGCCTGTATTGCAAACAGAATAAAAAATGTTCTGCCAAAGCTCATAAACGAGGACCAGACGGGTTTCGTTCCAGGAAGATACATAGGAGATAGTTTACGAACAATATATGATTTAATACATTATTTAGAAGTGAATCGCTTACAAGGGTTATTAATTTCTGTCGACTTCGAAAAAGCTTTCGATTCAGTTAACTGGTCATACATGAGTAAAATTCTGGCTGCATTCGGATTCGGAAAAGGTATTCAACGATGGATAGCATCTTTTTACGATAATATAAAGTCTTACGTGATAGTGAATGGGAAAGTGTCTTCAAGTTTTATACTTGGAAGAGGTTGCCGTCAAGGGGACTCTATATCTCCATATCTATTTGTTTTGTGCGTAGAAGTACTAGCGACCAAGATAAGGCAAGACCCCGATATCAAAGGCATAAAGATAGAAAATACAGAATTCAAAATAAATCAGTTTGCAGACGACACTACCTTTATGTTAGATGGAGATAAGAAATCATATGAAAAGCTATTTAGAAACCTTTATGAATTTGAGCAAATATCTGGACTCAAATTGAACTATGAAAAAACGTTTAATGTTTGGTTAGGTACAGAGAAAAATTCCACGAAAACATATTTACCCTACTATAAAATGGAATGGAACCCCTCACAGTTCAAAATTCTAGGACTGTGGTTTACGAATAGTCTATCAGATATGACGGAAATTAATATGAAATACAAATTCGCAGAAGTCCAAAACCTGTTCAAAATATGGTCAAAAAGAAAATAACACCATTAGGTAGAGTAGCTGTGCTCAAATCATTAGTACTATCAAAACTGGTGTACTTATGGATCCTCTTACCGAATCCTCCTGATTCCCAGATCGCTTCATTACAGAAAATGTGTTTCAAATTTGTTTGGAATAACAAAAATGATAAAATTAAAAGAAAATACTCAATACATAATATACAAAAAGGAGGGATAGGTATACCCGACCTGAAAATATATATCAGCTCCTTAAAAATCGCCTGGATACGGAACATGTAC
The DNA here is from genome assembly GCA_033310375.1 of Conus canariensis. Classification (NCBI taxonomy): domain Eukaryota; kingdom Metazoa; phylum Mollusca; class Gastropoda; order Neogastropoda; family Conidae; genus Conus; species Conus canariensis. The sequence continues at coordinate 10,567,662 of CM065721.1, read as the reverse complement.
ATGCACGACCACAAGTGGAAAATAATATTACATTCATTATGTCCCGAAATAGGTATCATTGACGCATATGGCCCTGACAGATTTGTTGAGAGCAAAGTTATAAACAGATTTTGGAAAGGAGTCTTTCAGTCATATCAAAGATTCTGCAAACAGGTAGAATTAACTGAAAGTACAGATCTAGCCACTGAACCTATCTTTTGTAATGAAAAGTTCAAAGTAGGAGAAAAACCGTTCTTTTACAAGAAATGGATGCAGAACAATATATTTCTAGTTAAACATTTACTCGATGAGGATGGTAATTTTCTAAGCTGCCATGAACTGTCGGAGAAAATGGGCTTTCATATCAATTTTCTAACTCATATAAGTTGCGTGCGTTCGATCAAAGCTTACACAAAGAAAAAAAGATTGAAATTAGATAGTAACATTGGTAATGATAAAACTTTAGCACTTCAAAAAATTTGTAGTATTAATAAAGGATCACGTGCTTATTACGATATTATGGTGGAAGACAATGAAGTTCTTAACATTAGTGCATTTATCAAGTGGGAACAACGTCTTGATATACCAATTGATTGGGTAGAGGTACTGAAAAGGATTAAGAAAATTAAAGAAACAAAACTGAAATGGTTTCAAATTAAGATATGCCACAGAATTCTGGTAACAAATAGTGTGTTGAAAAGTATGCAAATTATTGATAGCGACAAATGTAATTTCTGCATTAGAGAGAAAGACTCGATTAACCACTATCTGTGGGAATGTGAGTTTACCCGTATTTTCTGGAAAGACCTGGAAAGAGTTCTGCAAGTTAACTGTTCACACTGTGTAAGATTATCACTTAACGTGGAGATTATATTATTTGGTACGGATGAGAAAACAAAAACTGACGATACGCTAGACCTGATAATTTTAATGGGAAAATATTTCATATATAAATGTAGAATTAACAAGACAAAACCTAATCTAAACATATTTTTGAAGGAGCTGGACTATAGACATAAGATGGAGAAATATATGTCCTTAATGGAGATGAATCATGCAACGTACTTAACAAAGTGGTCACCTTATATCAAAATACTAGGGAACTAATGGTTATAGTATGTATTATATGAAGGTATGCGCAAGGGGGGGGGGTGTGTGTGTGTGTGTGTGTGTGTGTGTGTGTGTGTGTGAGTGTATTATGTTAAAAAGTACTGTATACTCTTTTTCTTTTCTATTTAAACTCGTCCACAACCTGGGTACACAGGATTAATGCCAGTTATTAGAATTTATTCGGCATGTGTGCCCGTGTAAAAAAAAAAAAAAAAAAAAAAAAAAAGAAAAAAAATGCATGTATAGTTGTATGTGTTAAATATGTGCCACTATGGATTAATGTATTGATTTATGTATGTTAGTTGTCATTGTATGTTTGGACAATTAAAAAAACAAACAAAAAAAAACAAAAAACAAACAAACAAACAAACAAACAAAAAAAATCATATTATAATCTAAAAAAAATGTGTCCAATATACTCTGAACAGTAAAGATATATCAAATTCTATCTAAAAAGATGTGTCCAATATACTCTGAACAGTATCTGTGTCCAACATACCTATTATCAGTTAAACGTTGATGTGCCCTGAATGCTATGTAAATGAAAAATTATGATTTTTCCCTCTTTCACTGTACTTAGCAAAATATGACTGTATCATTACACATATCGGGATCGTTATACATACCGTTATCTTCAAACTAATCTTTAGCGAATATAACTGGTTTAGAATCTAGTTCTTCCTGGCTATCTTAATTCTATCCATAATGTTCACCATTTACGACCTCAACTCTGTCATTCAGGATCCAGTGCTGCAATTCATGAACCAGTTTACATCTGGTCATTCTTGACCAACAGGGCAATGGCCTCTCAAGATGCTCTCATTTCTCCAATGACCGCTCACCATCTCTCTTCAGCCTGTACCAGCAGTCAGTAAGCGTCCAGGCCACACGTTTCAGCTGCAGCATGAAGGAGAACACCTGGCCATAGCAAGCCTGACTGCTCTCCGTCAGCACCACGTTCAGCGGCCAGTCCACCTGAAACACATCGTATGTGCAACAATTATGTAATGTTCAACAATGTACACCATTCCTGCCACTGACCTCTGATTTGAACGACATGTCACAAAATACTGACATAATTTTGTTTTTAATCTGTCGTAATTCAAAAAGTTCAAATTTAAAGAACAACCATTTTCTCTTTCAATATTCATTTATTGGGTTTCTTATCTTTAGTACTCTTTATACAGAAAACAAACTTTTTCACTGCAAGTAAACCTTGAATGCCAGCTTGGAAATGCATGCCTGAAGGAGAAAATAACAGGTACTCCCAACAACTGGGGGTGTGGTCTAACAACATGGTCACAATCAAAATGGACATATCTGTCAAAACTGGTGTTCCTTACTTTAAAAAAAAAAAAAAGATGTGTGTTTTCTGTTGCAAAACCGTTTCTTGTTTGTTAGTTTCTCACTGCCATATTTCAAAAATGTTCTCCACCGTCAACCATGGCATTTGATTTCCCACAATCACAACTGATCAATATTTCCCACTATTGATAACGCCATGTGATTTTCACTGTCATTACTAACGTGTTTCCCTTCGTCAAAACAGAACTGCTTTTCCTACTGCACTGAAACCCTCTGTTGCTGAGGCATAATCGCACTGCCTGTAAGCCTGTGATTAGTGTTGGTTCAGATGCCAGAGAAACGCAGCGCGTATGAGTCCCTGGTTGCAGTGAATAAATGTGCACTGAAACTGGTCACGCAGCACTCCGTTGCTACTGCAGAGAGAACTCTTGCTTTCGTGGACACCAGTGCCATGTTGGGAGGGATGAGTTACAAAAGACTCTATGCAAATAATCATGAAATATGTCAACTTCGTTAAAACAACAAGAGCAACAACAACAAAAATGCCAAAACATGTGAGCACAAAAGCAGCTTACCTTGTACCTCAACTCCAAACAGTCCAGCGTGTCGTGAGCTGTAACATGTTTCATACCTTGATTACAAGACAAATGATAGTAACAAACATTTTACATAAAATGTCTTATTTATCAGGAAATTCATGATAGCAATTAGAAAAAAAAAACATGCAAACTATGAAACAAGCTGAATTTCTGTTTCCACAGTGAGAAAATCTGGTATCATTTGTTACAAATTTCATACTCATCATATTCTTAATTTGTGTATATTGCACCTTTAACACTGATGAATGGATATCAGCCTATGTGATGGCATTCCTATCGGTTACACATGCATCACTGGACAAAAATCACAGATTCAGGGTACTGGATAACAATCCCAAATATTACGCTTCGATCCTAACTTTTGATTAAGTCTGCATCATGTCTCTTTACTTAACATGTGAAGACCTACAGTGAACACACACTGAACTCTAAGCTATAAACATACTGTTCTCTACTTGATTTTGCTGGGACTTTTTTTAAACCACATAACTGTTTTTATTTCATTTGTTAGTTTTCAGACATCTAACCATTAATACCAAATATCCATTCACATTCATAAATGCACTCCATATTCCTCAAATTTTGGTAAACAATGCAAGTCTCACACACACACACACATACACACACACGCGCGCGCGCGTGCACACACACACACACACACACACACACACACAAAATCAGGACTGGCCCCTAAAGAACAAAACAAATATGATAAATTCAGTCTTTTCTCACACACACACACACACACACACACATACACACACAATGTTATCTTTCACATTATCTACTACACACAGACTTGTTCCAGCTCTCCTATTCAAAAGCCATGCTCACTCACCGTTGTGTCGGAAGAACTCAGGCATATACCTGAGGGCAAAGCTCAAACTGTCAGCGTGACGCTGATGGACCGAGGCCGACAGCTGCAGCGCTCGATTCAGAGCCGAGTTCAGAAAGACAGGGGTCAGCATTTCATGGGGCAGCTGACTGGTGGACAGCTGGGACATGTCAACACACATCAGTGGACCCTTGTCCAGCCAATGCACAGGCACTTTCTTTATTTACTCTTCTTTATTTCTTACACTAAGGTTTCTTTCCAGCTAAGATGAAATTCAATCATGAATCAGACCAGTTTGGGATTGTAGGCGGAATGAAAACACCATAAAAGTTCTTATTTCTTAAACTAAGGTTTCTTTCCAGCTAAGATGTGATCCAATCATTAATCTGACCACAGTTTAGGACTGTAGGCAGAACAAAGACACCATAAAAGTTCTTATTTCTTAAACTAAGGTTTCTTTCCAGCTAAGATGTGATTCAATCATGAATCTGACCACAGTTTAGGACTGTAGGCAGAACAAAGACACCATAAAAGTTCTTATTTCTTAAACTAAGGTTTCTTTCCAGCTAAGATGTGATTCAATCATGAATCTGACCACAGTTTAGGACTGTAGGCAGAACAAAGACACCATAAAAGTTCTTATTTCTTAAACTAAGGTTTCTTTCCAGCTAAGATGTGATTCAATCATGAATCTGACCACAGTTTGGGATTGCAGGCGGAACAAAGACACCTTAGAAGTGTAAGTGATGTTTTGCTGAGTGATGGCACAAATTCTATACTTTCTACGCTTGTTCACGAGCGTAAGTACAAGAACTGGCAGTTTTGATCTGTGGGGTGGAATTGCACAGCCAGCCAGATCACTGACGCTGCTGTTCTGACCTGAACTTATTCAAACCCCAGCAAAGATCAGGCGTCATTGAACAGCACTCCAGATCTTTGCCTGAGCAATGCTCAAGGATGTAACTGATGTACTCTAGCATGTTTAACTCCAACACTGTGCAAGTAACAGTAAGCAAATCTGATTTAACTAGAATATAAAAGATTTGCTTATAACATTAAAGTTTTGAAGTCTTAGGACTTAAACTGAGTCTGACGTGTACACTCAAACAAAGAGTTATGTAAAAAAAATAAAGTAATGTTTGAGTTTGTCACAGCATCAATACATCCTAAAAAACGTAACATTGTATAGAATGTTTATTCCTCACAAAACAGCTAATTTGGTTATAATTGCATGAAGTTTTTCACATCTTGGGCAGATCAGTTTTCCAGCTGGCAGAGCTGAAATGAAGCACCCAGTATGTTCATGTTAAAACGAAAAAAAACATGATGTTTGAGTTTGTCATAGAACAAAAAATCCAAAAGCACATCTTATTACAAGAAATTGTATCTTCGTACATAATCACTTGACACTAACAACAGTAAATTACTTTGCATCTTGGAAAATTAGTTCGGAGATATTAGAGTTTAAATGAAGTACCCTTCCATTCATGTAGATCAGTCCAAACTGACTGGACAGGACAGGCTGCCCAGGCTGTCAACTGGAAGGGTTGAAAGGGTTAATATGTCCACCAAACACCTACTTCATGCATGTTGTTAGTGGGTGTGTATGTGCATGCGTGTGTGTGTGTGCAGAGAGAGAAATAACAATAACAATTAAGTTCCGAAAATTCATACAAGGCACAGCATATCGCACAAACTACCAGCCCCAATATCCTGTGTAAAGAAAGCACCCGTCATTTAAGTCATCTGCAATACAAAGCCAAAGGTCCACAAGCTTCACAATGCACCAACCTCAATCAAGCACACCCACAGCAATTGAACCAAACCCATGCCAACAATGGTTTCCAAACAACCAGGTGGCAGGGCAAGGGGATAAACACGGACAAAAAAGTCACCTTTTCCAAAAGAATGTCGGTAAGGTTCTGAGCAAAATCCCCATCCGCCATGAACAGGTAGCGATGCAGGGCCTCAAAGTGAGTATCGATCTTCAGGTCCACCAGAAAGTAGTTCACCACCATCTCATCCACCAGTGATATCCTGAAAAATAAAAAATAAATACAAACATAGGAGTAGCTGCCTCTGTTTCTGTTGGCTATGACATTTGCTTTCAATGCTGCTAAAGCCACAACAGGGGTACATAAAGGGCAGGCCAGCTGCAGTGGCCAGTTTTTTCTGACAGCATGAATGGATGCTTATTTCCTTCCTCTGTGGGTGGAAGCACATGCTCTAATTATAGACATCTGAAGCATTGGATCAGGTCTTGTGGTTTCAAGTAACAACCAAAAATGAAAACAATCTGTTGTCGGTTCTGTTGCAGTGTTTTTCAGAGAACTGCTTGCAGCATTCACTACACCAACGTCCTTTGTTTTGTTCTCTTTATTACATGGCATCCTGGCTGACCAGTACGGTCAAGGATACCGAAACACTGGTCTATCGCTCCACTGTTTGGAAAGCTACACTCCAAAACAGTGGATCAACAGACAATTCCGGCGGCCATCACAATTCTCGTGTCTGGATATCAAAATGATCACAGACACCAAAATGGCAGTCGAACATGTGTTCCTGTTCCCTCTTCATCTTCCTGCATGCAGGTGAACAGAAAGCACTAAGAATTGGTGACAACTCTAAGGAAGCACAATGAGACAGCCTGTTTCAGAAAGGTTTCAGATGAAATGAGGTCCTAAAATCATGGCAGAAACATGGGGAGTTTGTGTTATACTCCCTGTTTGGCTAGTATACTTACCATGTCAGACCATAGCATTCAACGGCAGTTAGCCAGCTCTGTCAGGCCGAATTTTTTCCGTGGCCAATGCAGTCATAAGACAGTCACGTGATGTCACCCCACTTCCGGCCCCGGAAGAAGCCAGTGTCAACTTCCTATAAGTCATTCAGCGAGGCCTGGTGTATGGTGACCCCGAGAACCTTGGCGCCAGAGGGGAAGGTAGGGAGGGAATTAGAGTCTGACATGGTAAGTATACTAGCCAAACAGGGAGTATAACACAAACTCCCCATTTTGGCGTCATATACTTTACCATGTCAGACCATAGCAGAATTTAAAGGAATCGGAGGAGGGCGAGCGCCCTAGTGGTTCTTGGGGTTGACCGATATGGCTGCATTGGCCGCCACAAAGGAAATCCCCTTAGACCCATCAGCTCTGGTCATGCGGATATCCCTCAGGTAAAAATTAATGAAGGGATTTTCCGAACGCCAGTAGGCTGCCTCCAGCAGGTGGCGCACGGGGACAGAGTACTGGAACGCTGTGGAAGTGGCCAGTGCTCTGACCTCGTGGGCCCTGGGTGATAGGACAGGGAGATCCTTGTACGCCTGAGCGTAGGTAGATCTCACCGTCTTGGAGAGCCACCTGGAGATAGTTCCCGCCGAGATATCTCTAGTATTGTTGGGGTTGAGGGAGATAAGGAGTCGTCTCTGGGAGGAGCGCCTGGGGCGTGTGCGTTCCCAGTAGTACCTGAGACACCTGGAGGGGCAAAGGTCCATGTCTCCATCTTTTTCTCCCTTTCCCAAGATGTCAGAACTCCGGAAGGAACTTGAGAGAGACTGAGCCGTCCCTGTGGAAGGCGATATCTGTGGGGTCACCGCTGAGGGCGTGAATCTCACTTCGTCTTCTGGCCGAGGCCAGGGCGAGGAGAAAGGTGGTCTTAAGGAGAGGAGGTCAAAAGGAATAGAAGCAATGGGTTCAAAAGGGGTTTTTCTGAGGGCATCGAGGACCGTAAAAAGGTCCCAGAGGGGAATGCGCCTAGGGGACTGAGCTTCCCGTAGAGCAACTCCTCTAGACACCTCTCTGAGGAGAAAGTCATTGTCAAAAGAAGGGCCCCCCAGTTGACAAATGGTAGTGCAGATAGCTGATCTGTAGCCCCGAATGGAGCCAGCCGACAGCTTAAGGGAAGAGGATAGGTGGGAGAGGAAATTTCCTATTTGGATGTTGGAGGGGCAGTAATGGGGAACAGAGTTATCTGAGCACCAGGTTATCCATCTCTCCCAACGGTAGTTGTAGAGGGATTCGGTGCTGGCTCTGCGAGATGCCGAGGCGAAGTCCCGTAATCCCTGAGAGGCCCCTGCCCCGGCTAGTGTGTCTAGGACGGACTGGGGTCTCTCCGAGTGGGGGGTAGATGCAGATGTTCGCAGTTGGGCTGGCATAGAAGCCACGCGTGTAGGCGAAGCATCTTGGGATTGGAGTGAGGAAGACCTGACCGGGGTTGTCTCAGCATGTCCCAGCGAGGGCTGAGCCGGAGGGGGGGAACGTGGGTGAGGGACTTGGGGTCCGGGAACCAAGACTGGGTCGGCCACCATGGCGTTACGAGGATCAGCCTGGGTCTTTCCAGCCTTGCCTTCCTGATCACCTTGTGTAGGATGGGGAAGGGGGGAAAGGCATACGCCAGTAGGCCCGTCCCGGGGAGGGATAGTGCGTCGACTGCATCCGCCTGGGGATCTGGAACGGGAGAGACGTACAGGGGCAGGTGATGGTTGAAGCTGGTGGCAAACAGGTCGATCATGGGCACAAACCAATGGTTGCGCGACACCAGCGAAGGAGGGCCTCTGTTCTGAGGGAGAGGCCTATGGAGCGGGCCTCTCCCCCTTTGTTGACATAGCAAGCTACCGACGTATTGTCCGTGAGGAGGAGAACAAGTCGGTGCGCGACCTTGTGCTGGAGTTGGAGAAGGGCTAGCCTGACCGCTTCCAGCTCCCACTCCCCGAGGCGTGACTGTCCTCCACGTGGGCCCCCCAGCCCAAGTTGGAGGCGTCTGTATAAAGTTCCAGTGGTTGGGTTGGGTTGGGAGGGAGATGGGGACCCCGGTGGAGAGAGTGGCTGGAGTGAGCCGCTCCTCCGTCGCCGAAATGAACCAGTGTCCGAGGGGAATGACCTGGTCCCAGCGGTCGGAGGTCTGTGACAAACGTCGGCGGAACTCCCTCTGAAGTTGGCGTTTGGGGACCCGCCGCAGGGGAATGAGGGGAGACAGGGACTCCATCATTCCTAGGAGGGAGGACAGGGTTCTGGCCGAGGTGTGGGGTGCCTGTGACAGGCAGGAGATGAGGTCCACTATGCGTGCAGGCCTCTCCGGGGTCTGCCTGACGAACCGTAGGAATCGTCTGTGGGCCGGGTGAATCAGGATCTGAAAAATAGGCGTCCTTCAGGTCTACGGATGTGGCCCAGTCGCGATGATGGATGGAGTCTCGGATCTGGGTGGGGGTCTCCATCTTGAACTTGGTGGGCCTGAGGAACTTGTTGAGGGGCGAAAGATCTAGAATGGGCCTCCATCCTCCCGAGGCTTTTGGGATCACAAAGAATAGAAGCCGGGGTTTGGGTGGGAAATCTCCGAGATGGCCCCTCTTTTGAGGAGGTCTTGGACTTCCGTGCGAAGAGCTTCTGCTTTGGCGGGGGAGGGTTCGTTGGGGGAGGGAGGGGGAGATAGCATGAGGGGGGGGCCGCTCGTGGGCCCAAGGAAGGCGAAACCCTTCCTGTAGCACCGCCACTATCCAGGGGTGAGGCGTATGCGTCTCCACTGGTGGGCATGCCGGGAGAGGCTGCCCGCCAGGGGGGGCGAGGGTCTGGGCTGGTGGGTGGGGGATAGGGCGAGGGGGGGTGCTACTTGATCTAAGTCCCCCTCGGGCTGTCTCCCTAGTCAGCTCCGGGAGCGTGACTGTTGGCCTAACCGCAAATTTTGCTGATGGGGTTTTGGCTTAGGCCTTGGGAGAAGATTAGGTCGCTTGGCGGGCCGTGCGGTGCGGGAAGGCGATTGTCTGGGATAGGGTCTGTGCCTGGGGAAGGAACGAAGTGGGGGTCTAGCAGGGCGTGGCGGTGGCCTGGGCGCAAAGGACACAGCCTGCTTGCGTTCCTCAACTGCTTGTGCTATGACGTCAGCCGAGTAGTCGCCAAAGAGCGACTGGACCTGGCCCGGGATGCATCGCAGGGCTGCCTTAAGCGTCGGGGAGAGAGAGGTCCGCGCCAGCACGGCTTCTCTCGCGACCAACAAGCAGTTGAAGTGGCTTCTGGCTGCGCTGTCCGCCGCAGCCGAAAGGTGATGCGAAATCCTGTTAACTAGGTGTCGCATGAAAGGATCGCTGAACAAGCGAGGGTCAGGCTCTTGGTGCGCCTCAGAGCCCGGGTCCCCCGGTACTGGGATGGCACCATCGTCCTCCGGCCATAGAGCCTCCGCTCGCTGAAGGGGCATGTCCAAGTAGGTGTGTCCCGCCGTGGTGTGGAGGATGCCCATCCTGGCTACTCGGACCCATTCCTTTAGGTTCTTAAAGGAGATGGCGCCGGAAGTAGGGGGGGGCAGGTGGGGGATCAACCGACGGTCCGACTGGGAAATGCCCATCTCCCTGGTCACGGGATTGTCCGTAAACAAGGAGGCGACTGAGGGGTTCTTGGGTAGATTGGTCTAGATCTCTGGGCCGGGGGAGAGGGAGAGAAATTCGTCAGCGGGTGCGGCCTCCCTCCTAACGAGGTCTGGTCGCCACCGTTCTATCGTGCGGACATCGTACAATGAGGTGGGGGCTAGCTCCTCGTCATCGTCCGCCTCAGGGAGGTACTGGTCCTGAGAGGGTTCATAGCACCCGTCTTCAGGAGGTAAGTCGAGGGGTGCCTGTAGTGTGTCCCCGGTGGCCCTATAATCGGCGGCCGGGACATCGTCCTGCCGATAGGACAGCGCCCGAGGAGGGAGACCAAGGTCGACCCAGGTAAGTGAGGCCGGGTGCCACATTCGACCATGTAGCTGGTCGTGCTGGGTGTTGGCGTTAAGCCACTGGTCTCTCTCGGGGGCATAGAGCCACCGGTCCCCGGGGAGGTAAACGGGCTGTGGCGGCCCTGGGGAAAAACCATGGTAGGTAGGCCGCACTCAAGGTCTGACCAGCGCGTTGGGCGAATGCGTAGGTCAGACATCCGCCGAGTCGTAGCCACGAGACCCTCTTCTTCTTGTAGGCAGAAAGTCCCCGGGGACCCGGGTAACCTGAATCACTGTTGGGGGGGGGCTTGAGAGGCCGTGGCCTGTCGTCCCCGTCCAGGTCCGTGCACTGCACCATACACGTCCTTGGAATGGGCCTGGGAGGGCCATAATGGTATGGAGGAGGATGCGGAAGTCGAGCCCCCAACCCGCGAAAGTGCGGATTGGTCAGGATGCGGTCCCGTGTTCCTCCCCCTGGAGGAATATGTCAGGTTACCCTTGGTCCCGCTGGTAGATCCTCCCCCCGGAGGAGCGGGACCGCGGACGTTGCCCAAATGGGGATCCGAAAGGTCGGTTCCCCAACGTCCAATACCCCTAGGGAAGAAGGTGACGTTCGATCGGGGTAGGTCGACCGTCCTTGTGCATGGGCACGGCCGGGCCCATGGCGCGGCGTGCCCGCACGCCCAGGATTATGGACACCACCGAGGTCGTGCGTCGGGGTGACCATAAGGCTGCTTCCGGAGTCGAAGCGCTCCTCGAGCTCAGGTGTTGGCTGCACCTGTGCCCGGTGGGGCCGAGCGCTATGAGTGCACGTATCAATTTGGGGGAAAAAGAGATACGTGACTCATCAAGGCGAGTGACGGATGGTGATTCCATCCCAGATCCGTCACCCGTGCTGGTCCGCGGCTCGGCAAGGTGCCCCGGGGGCCGAGATTCGCGTGACTCAGCATGATAGTTAGAAGTCTCCGAGCGAGTCCGTAGGCTAGAGGGCAAGCTGGCCGATGGAGAAGGGGTGGGGGAGAGCGAATTCCGTTGGCTAGTCTTTGCTCGGCCGGGCCCCTTGAGGGGAGCCTTGCCATTAGACTTTCTGGGCAGCACCTTGAGGGGAGCTTTGCCCTTAGACTATCAGGCAGATCAAATGAAAGGCATTTTGAAATGGTGGCCGCTTGCCTATCAGCCTTGGGACGCCGCGGTCGTGCGTCCGTCGGTTTGGTAGACGAGGAAGATCACGCGTCCCTTCCGCGGAGAAGTCGTCTCTGTCTACCCGAACCGTACGTTCATCAGTGCGAACGGATTGCTCCGAGATGGAATCGACCCGCGGGTTCTCCGGGAAATTGAGCGAACTCCGAGCAGTGGAGTGGCTCGACCCGGCGGTGTCCTTCACCATGTTGGGCACAGGTGGATAGAGCAAACCCGGAACACACGACCGCAAAGAGGAGACAAGGTGGCCGATCGAGAAAATCAATTAATCTCGATCGTCCGTGTGGTGTCGTGCAAAGTGCTCGAGAGATCGACTGAAAACTCGAACTACCCGTACACGCCACCGGTCGTGTGACTGGTATGGCTATTAATAGCAATCTCTACACGTGGAGTATCACTGTGTATAGGTGTGATAGTTCTTGGGCACTAAATCTTAATAAGCAGATCAGTGTCACACACCCTTACTCGAACACGTTCTACCTGTGAAGGGTAAAGAGTACAGGTGTGATAGTTATTGAGCCCTAAACCTTAATAAGCGGAACCAGCACAAAATGCGTGCTGAACCCGAGGCTCGGCAATATGGTGGGGGAACACGACCGGCGAGCGGTGCCGACGATCGCGAGTAACAAAGTCGCGAGAGTGCCGGTAAAAGAGACAAATCTTTAATAAATACGCTCCCGAGAGTGCCGGTAAAAGAGACAAATCTTTTAATAAATACGCTCCCACCAAGAGCCTCACACGGCAAAAATACTCAGGGTCTAGTGCAAGCCGGAACCAGCACAAAATGCGTGCTGAACCCGAGGCTCGGCAATATGGTGGGGGAACACGACCGGCGAGCGGTGCCGACGATCGCGAGTAACAAAGTCGCGGGAGTGCCGGTAAAAGAGACAAATCTTTTAATAAATACGCTCCCGAGAGTGCCGGTAAAAGAGACAAATCTTTTGATAAATACGCTCCCACCAAGAGCCTCACATTTGCAAGCCACAACTGAATCAAGTATAGAACAAAACACAGCAAAGTTAACACAAAGGCAAGTATAGGCGAGACAGAGCACAAGACTTATCTTGCTTTGACGGCAGGCCGAAGATGAATGGCTTATAGGAAGTTGACACTGGCTTCTTCCGGGGCCGGAAGTGGGGTGACATCACGTGACTGTCTTATGACTGCATTGGCCACGGAAAAAATTCGGCCTGACAGAGCTGGCTAACTGCCGTTGAATGCTATGGTCTGACATGGTAAAGTATATGACGCCAAATGGGACACAGCCCCTTGAAGCCGAAAAACTTAGTCATTAATAGAATATACCACTGTACACACGCCCAGGGAATAATGGACACAAATTTGAACATGCCAATTGTGGGGAAAAAATGTTGGTTTTGTTTTTTCCTTTATTCATTTATCCATTTCATTTTTTCAACTTTTGACTACACTGTTGCTTTTTTTTTTTTTTTTTTTTTTGCAGCCATATGCATTTTTAAGAAAATAATCATTTTTTTTTTGTACTTTTGGCTTTTTGCTTTTTTCACAATTTTTCTTCTTTTCTTTTTCTTTTTTTCACTTTTGGCTATTTTTATTTTTTCTTCCAACCGGAAGCACATTAAAGAAATATTAATTTGGTGCTGAGGTGTGAAAGGATTAAAAAAAAAATGACAACAAACTACAACTGGTCATCAGCTACACATGTGCCATTGTGTCATTGAGGAGGTCACACATACTGTGCAGACAGAGGTGCTGTCAGGGTCTGCTGTAGCAACACCGGCAGAGGGGTCAGAGCGATGACCTCTGCCTCCTCCGGGGTGACCTCTCTGTGCCACAGTGCTGCCCCAACTCCGCCCTGCACCACGCCTGGCATAGAGGCCAGCAGGTCCACCATCGGAGGGCTGTCTGCTCACAGTTCAGACATATACGCATGCGCACATAGACACACACACACACACACAACACACACACACAATTTATGAGAGATCTTATGGTTCAAGAAATTATGAACATCAGTCCATGCACGCACGTGCACACACACACACACACACACACACACACACACACACACACACACACACACACACACACATACACACGCACACACACACACACACACACACACACACACACACACACACACCCCACACACACACAATTCATGAGAGATCTTGTGGTTCAATGAATGATGAACTTCAGAGTCACAAACATGAAAAAGGTGCTGCATAATATTTGTGAATGCAGAATGTAAGTTTAACAATAGACTTAAACAGCTCAGAAGGAGAAATCAAATGTCCTGCACATAGTACATATACATTTCTTTTTTCAGTTTCATCCTCCTTGCCCTCATGCAGCATCACCACAGGGCCACTCATTCAAGCTCTCCAAAAGCTCCTGAAACTCTTTGACTGCATCATAACTGGTAACCATCTCCTGCTTCGACTCTACGATTGCATCATAACTGGTAACCATCCAGGTTCTAGCCATCACAGCCCCGGCATCACCAGTCCACAAAGAGCAATCCATATCAAGGTGTCATGAGGCAACCCACCAGAACAGACTCTGCCCTGTTGCAGATCACCTTGGTGGTGTTCATGGGGGCCTATTCTGATCCACCACACGCACACCTATGGAGCCCTCTAATGACACCAATAACTGCGTAGTCACAGCGCCGGTGTGAGCGACACCCTCCTGAGGGTATCACCAGGACCAACCAATGACAGTTGCTATGACCCTTCTGATACGCACTTTGACAAATTTACCATTGTCAAGGTCTTGATGAGGACATCAAAGCTGAGGTCACCACCAAAACAAGACATCAAGGACCCCAAAATTTCTTACTTTCTTTTTACACGGATGATCAATGAAAATGTGGATGAAGAAGATGATGCCATGCGGTTGCATTCTGGACAGAGACCACATGACAGGACTTCACACTTCCTTTCGCTTAGATCACCGCGTTAGCCAGCCCTGAAGATTTGACGGACACCTGCAGTGTTAGTCTCAACTGTGTAGTTTCAGTCTTCCCTTTTGAACAACTGTCCATGACACATTCATTTAAGTGAATGAATCTCAGCTACATAGTTTCAATCTTCCCCTTCAAACAACTGTCAATGACATATTCATTCAAGTGAATGAATCTCAACTACGCAGCTCTAGTTTTCCTCTTAAAGTCCATACCACATCAATTCTGGGCATGAGCCAGCCTGGGCGAAAAAAAATCCCACTAATCACTGACTGATGCGAATCAAACCTATGTCTCCCAAATCATGACAATCCAATACACCATGGCGGCTAGACATATCTGTATGTTTTAAACACTTGCAATATTATCTCGCACACTTGCATCTTTCACCTGTCCCTGGTAGACACACATACAGACAGACTGATGGACAGACTGGCAGCGAGACTGAAAGCGAGACAGATGAACATCACAACTGACAGACAGCCAAGAGACAGCAAAAGACAGAAAATGATCTGATGGACTCACTGAGATGTTCAAAGCTGTCCTCAAATTTCTCCAGGTCGTCAGGCATGAGGTCCAAGTTGTCCAGCTCAAAGCGAGGAACCATCTCCTTCAGTTCCGGAACAGCTGTGACACATGTTCACACACATTCACCTTCTGAATATATCCATTTCCTGAGAGCAGTAAGTACATGCTGAAATGCATTTAAAAACGCTAGTACTTTTCATAAATGTATCAAAGGACACATGCAGAACTGCCTTTTACAAAATATTTAATCATATTTTTGTCCACACCTGGCCTTTGTCTGGGTGTGGGGGAATTTTATGTTCTTTTCGTTGTAACATTCATCGCAAAAGGCCATCTTCAGTGTGGCAGGAAGACAATATAGTTGTATAACAAACAGAGAGAGTTACAAAACAAAGGAGGACACCCTGTCAGCTCCCAAAAAATGAAAATCCAGATTTATACTTTTTTGCTATTGTCGGCGTGCATATGTATCAGATCAGCTTACATCAGTACATGGACAAAATTGGAGCTTCCTTTGTTAGGGATAGTTTCCTCGTTTGTTCTGTCTACTCTTGTCTACATGCATAAGTGGAAGGGTACTATAAGCAACACTAGTGAGAATTCTCTACTTATGATTTTTTTTCTCTATGAGCAAATGTTACCTCCTAGTTTATCATTCTTCACAAAAAAAGTCAAAACACACAGAGAAGTTACTCACCCTCCATCTCCTGTGAGGAGTCCACTCCAAACCCACCCCCATACAGCAGTTTCTGCACTGTGGAGTCCGAGGAATGGCCAAACACATTCTGTTCCTGGAACCGTTTGCGACGGATTCCTTCCACATCCACATAGTCCGACTCCACATTAGCGTGGCGATCTTTGAATGATCGGATTAAAGGTCGGTTCACTTGCTCCTCTGATTCTGTGGTGGCACTGCGCTGCTTGTGCATGCGAATTCTGGGCTTGACGGCAAATTCTCGAACATCTGACTCGAGGCTGGAGTGTAGATCTCGGTGCCGTTTCAGCCTTGGTGCCTGGAAGGAGTACTCCTGCTTGGAGAGCTGAGACACATGGCCAAACAAACTGGCTTTCTTGACCCGCCAGTCCGCCGGGGAGCTCTCTGTACAGATGTTGAACTGGGATGACCCCACCAGTCTGGGAATCGACCTTACCTCCTGCATCGACTCCATGTTAGCATTGTAATCGGCAACCGCTTTCAGGTGAGGGCGCTGCTTTGCCTCCTCTGTCTGCTTGGTGGCATGCATTGTCTTGGACAGAGTGATGTTCAGTTTCTGAGATTCCTCCGCCTCCGTCTCCATGGTGGCTGACATGCCTGGCACCAGTTTCACGTGGAGCCGACTGTCCTCCATGCCAGATGATTCTGTAGTGGCCTGGAGACTGTCCGAAATCTGGCCCAGGAAAGAAAACAGATAGGACACTGACTTCAGCCTTGGTGGACCTTGTAAAAACACCATGCATGATGAAGATTCTGTCTCAGGGAGGTTCTGATAATGAGGGACAGAAACTGCACATCTCACAGCGCTCACCACAGTCATCATGTCTTATCAGTACTGAATAAATGGTAAATCTTTTATTCACCAAATGTTTACGATTGAAGCACATTACTTATTAGCTTGCTGAATCTTCTTCAGATCCATAAAGTAGTATACAATTACAATCTGTTTTTCAAAGTTTTAAAAGTACAAAAAAAATGAAGAATTTCTGTACAGCTGAGCCATAGGAGATCCTTTTGTCTTTGAAAACGACTACTTTTGACAATACAGTCTCTCACACATACAAAATTCCTAACAAATTTTTTGTTTTCCTACACATGCTTAACGAGAATGATTTGCAACAACTACAACCAACGTCATCTGCAGGCAACGATGCAGTCATCAAACAGAAGATCAATGTTGAACACTTGTGAATCTTATCTACATACAGAGAAAAGCCTCCAGTCGCTGCAGTCATGAAACACGGGCTGGTACACCCATGGGGATGCTACTTTAAGGCTGTTATGAGTTACATCCTGTAGTCTGATTTACCTCTGTTCAGGAGCGGTTATGTCCCTTGATATCTTAATGGGGTGTCCTGCACGTGTCTGTACCCATCGTCAACACAGCGCAGACCTCCAAGGGTGGTACAGGACTGCTCTAAAGGCAGATGAGGACAGTGCTTCTCTGGGTCCTCCCCAGTACCTTCAGGTGTTTCTTTTTCTTCTTTGTCTTAACTAGGCTGACCCTGAAGAAAGGTCCAGTGACGGTGAGGAAAGACCCACTGACCACAGGGAAAGTCCTGTTGACAGTGGGAAAGACTACAACTTTGGATTCTCTCTTGAGGGCACATAAGACCGTATGGCGAAAGCCTGGCTGTGTCTGGAGTGGCACTGTCTTCATCTGTCCGTGGGCAGGGGTGGTTGGGTCTGTGGGGTGTGCTCGGCAGCTGGAGGGTGGTGTTTTTCGCTGGTGGGCTCTGCAGTCATGAAACACGGGCTGGTACACCCATGGGGATGCTACTTTAAGGCTGTTATGAGTTACATCCTGTAGTCTGATTTACCTCTGTTCAGGAGCGGTTATGTCCCTTGATATCTTAATGGAGTGTCCTGCACGTGCCTGTACCCATCGTCAACACAGCGCAGGCCTCCAAGGGTGGTATAGGACTGCTCTAAAGGCAGATGAGGACAGTGCTTCTCTGGGTCCTCCCCAGCACCTTTGGGTGTTTCTTTTTCTTTTCTTTTTTTCTTCAATCTGTTTTTCAAAGTTTTAAAAGTACAAAAAAAATGAAGAATTTCTGTACAGCTGAGCCATAGGAGATCCTTTTGTCTTTGAAAACGACTACTTTTGACAATACAGTCTCTCACACATACAAAATTCCCAACAAATTTTTTGTTTTCTTACACATGCCTAATGAGAATGATTTGCAACAATTACAACCAACGTCATCTGCAGGCAACGATGCAGTCATCAAACAGAAGATCAATGTTGAACACTTGTGAATCTTATCTACATACAGAGAAAAGCCTCCAAAGCTTGTCCTACCTGTATGTGCTGTTTAGTCGTCTGTTCCTCTGTCTGCTGATTGGCAGACACCCCATCCACTATGTGGATGCTGGTCCTGACGCGTGCTGATCTGGGAGTCTTCAGCACTGGGGGATCACTCCCACCACCATCACCGTCACCTGCTTCCCCTGCAGTTCTCTCCCCATCTTTAGACTGAGGTACAGCGGTTGAGGCGTTGGAGTCCTCGGACCGTGAAGACTCAGGCTGCCGGTACGTGGTGGCGTCAACCACGTCATCATTCTCGTTGTCTGTGATGACAAGGGTGTCAAAGTTGCCGTCGTCACTACCTTGGTCGAGGACTCGGCGCGCCCATGCAGGCATCCTGTCTTCGCTGGACTGGTCCAGATCTGGGGACTCTTCCGTTGTCATCTCTCTGTTCACTGCTGTGGACGACTCCTTAGCATCAACAGACAAGCTGGTCTCATCCTCTCCTCTGCTTTGCTCTTGACCTCCACTCTGATGATTGTCAGAGAGTGAAGCAGCATTAACAGAGTCCTCACCAGGAGCGGGCACTTTGGCTTCAGCCCATTTGGGCAAGGACCAGTCCCTGGTCTGGTCACCCCTGTCTGTCACCCCCTCCCACTGTCCAGATCCGCCCACTTGCAGGGTCTCTGTGTCTGCGTCCTGGTTCTGGGCCCACTCTGGCATAGCGTCTTCTTCCTTCATCCTCTCCAGTAGTCCCTGCAGCAGCACATGTAATGGACCAGTCATTACTTCATAGGCATATTTTTGTTACCATGTGTTGTTTCGTTGTTGTTGTTGTTGTTGTCGTACCCTGGCTTAAAGACTCCAGGGATTATCTGAAGTACTTGAACATTATGGTACAAATGCATCAGCTAGGGATGAGAACATTACGTGTGTGACCGTTTTTGATTACCCTGCTACGTCGGCAGCCACACTCCGGCTTCGGGGGATTTTGGAGACTGATAATGTTATGCTAGGAGCTTGTCACGACTGAAGACAATCCCCGCATATCTATGCAGAGCATAACAACATTTTGATGTAGCCTTGGTGTTCTAGCCTATGTCAATAGGCCAGACACAGCCTTAAACCAAGGCGAGTGTTGTTTGTAATTACCAGTCATTTCTTCACAGGCATATTTTTGTCACTACGAGTTGTTTGTAATTACCAGTCATTTCTTCACAGGCATATTTTTGTCACTACGTGTTGTTTGTAATTACCAGTCATTTCTTCACAGGCATATTTTTGTCACTACGTGTTGTTTGTAATTACCAGTCATTTCTTCACAGGCATATTGTCACTATATGTTGTTTTCCTTTTTTTCCCAAAAGACCTGTTTAGTTGTTGTGTTTATCCAGCTTATACAGTGACTCCTTGGTACTTTGATATGTGAAAATAAAAAAAAAAATCAGAAATTAGCTCCCTGCAATAATCCCATCAAATGGACATGTCTAAGTTAGATCATACGGCATACTGAATTCAAGAGTAGTTAGAAACAATAATTCTTCTCTAACTGCACCACAGTTACATTAGCCTAATGAATGTAACCCTATCCATTCAACAATAGTTTCAAATCAGTTCTTTCCTTGTTAACTTAAATATGCTCACTGCTCTCTCCCATGGCCAATCAATCTCCTCCCCTTGCAAGCTCCTCCATGACTGGATATGGCATGTTCCAGGGGAAAGAAGAGAAAACATCTTGACAAAGAAGTCTGCTAATACTGGAGACAATGGCTGAAATGACTAAAAGGAGGCCTCACATGAGTTTTTCTCCCTTCTCCCTGGGCATATCTGCGGACTCCACCTGTCCAAAGCATCAAATTCTTCACATGCATCAGCCTGTGGACACTGCAGACTAAAGCCAGTACTGATTCCTTCTTTGTCTGTTTCTGTTGTTACAAACTTCTTTTTGTTTTTATCATAAGGCTGATTCATGTTCATGTAATGCTTTTTCTCTCTCTCTGTGACAAATTTATTTCAAAAGAAATTATTTTCTTTCCATGTTTTCCCTGTTGCTCCTTCTTAATCTTTTTTTTTTCTAATAACAATGCTATGACCCCCACCCCAGTTCTGTTCCTACACTGTTCAGTGACAAGGTTACCAACCCATGCTGCCTGTGTTCCTGTGTTGTCCATTTATAGTTCTACCATCTCTCAAGCTTAGTTCCTGTGTTGTCCATCTATAATTCTGCCATTACTCTACCTGTGTTTTTGTGTTGTCCATTTACAATTCTACCACCTCTCTCCCTGTGTTCCCGTGTTGCTCATTTGCAATTCCACCATCTCTCTACCTGTGTTCCTGTGTTGCTCATTTGCAATTCCATTGTCTCTCTACCTGTGTTCCTGTGTTGTTCATTTGCAATTCCACCATCTCTACCTGTGTTACTCTACAGCTCATTTGCAATTCCATTGTCTCTCTACCTGTGTTCCTGTGTTGTTCATTTGCAATTCCACCATCTCTACCTGTGTTGCTCTACAGCTCATTTGCAATTCCACCATCTCTCTACCTGTGTTCCTGTGTTGTTCATTTGCAATTCCACCATCTCTACCTGTGTTCCTGCGTTGTTCATTTGCAATTCCACCATCTCTCTACCTATGTTCCTGTGTTATTCATTTGCAATTCCACCATCTCTACCTGTGTTCCTACGTTGTTATTTGCAATTCCACCATCTCTCTACCTGTGCTCCTGTACCATCCAGTCCCAAAGCTATCTTCCCTTACCTGTGCATGTTTCTGTTCAGTCATTTCAGTCCTCCATTTCTCTTCCTCTGCTGCCATCATCTGCATCCTCTCTGTCTCCAGCCGGGCGCGACGGATACGCCACAACGCTCGACGCTCACGCCTGGCTGCCTCCTCCCCCAGCTCAGTGTAATATGCGATCAGCTCATCTCTGAAAAATCATCAGTGTGTCATTACAGTTTTCTAAAAGTTGAAAGACGCTGAACATTAGCCCTTAAGTGATACAACTATACACAACATCACTGCTTCCTGGACAAACAAATCATACTCGAATAACCATCAAGAATGCATGAAAGACACTGTTTCAAATGCTTTCAAAAGCCACACAGACTTCTAGTTATCAAAACTTGAATTCCAGTTAGAATAATGTATCCATCCAATGTGTAATAAACTTACATACAGTCACTTGTGCTTTCTTCCCAACATAAAATAGAACTCCTGCATCATCATATTTTTGAATATTTATGTATTTTGTGTACATGCAATAGGGTGGACAAGAACGGGCTAAGAGCGTCTTTGCTTAACTGGAAAGCAAAATCAAAGATATTCTAATCAGAGACACCAGAGAAAGAAAAAAAACCCTTCAATGACCAGACAGCAACATCCTCTTCGTTTGACTGAACCATGCTGTTTGCGAACAGGGGGTGGGTGGAGGTGTAGAACCAGCTGACCATCCCCCTGTGAGGTTTACCTGGTGTAGAACCGGCTGACCATCCCCCTGTGAGGTTTACCTGGTGTAGAACCAGCTGACCATCCCCCTGCGAGGTTTACCTGGCTTGCTGCTCCAGCTGGATGTCCCTCTCCGTCATGGCCTCCTCCTGCCGGGTCAGTCTGGCCATGTACTCCTTGTCCCCCTGCCTCTCCTCTGCCTCCTCCCCCGCCCGTCTCTGAAACCACAGCGCTCTGGGTTCTGATCTCACTGGTCCATTGCCTCATTGCTCTGCACTCTCAGCGCTGCATTCAAACATCTTCTGTGCACTTCTTTTCAAGCTTGTTCCTCATCTTTAACCCTTTCAAAGCAAGCTATCCACAAGCTGCACACAGTGGAAATCCAGCTGTGAGACACTACTACTACTGTAGGACAGCAGATTTACAAACGAATTGCTATCATTCTTACACAATGTGAAAGATGATACAACAAAAAAAATTTTTTTTTTTTATTATTTTTTTTTTTTTTTTTTTTTTTTGCTGTCCCAACCTCTGCGCCACCTCAGAGGCAGTGCACCCACGCCGCTCATTCCGACACCCCGTCCACAGCCACAGCCCGGTCGGCCCTGCGGCAGCCCCGGCACCGGCAATCCACAGGGAGCAGTCAATGTCAAGTCGTCAAGAGGCAACCCACCGGAGGAGACACTGCACTGCTGCCAAGTCACTTCGGTGGTGTTCAGTGGCGCCTGTTCTGATCTAACATACGCAGGACACCACCTACTAAGCCCCCTACTGACGACAATAATTGCTTAGTTGCGGAGCCAGCGTGAGTGAGCTCTCCCTCCGGAGGGCGCCACCACGTCTGTCCAACGACAGCTCCCATGGACTCGCCGATACCGGTGACCCCGACGGAACCAAACCAAGGCCACAGACATGGAGAGGACATCGAAACTGAGGTCACCATGAGAGCAGGGCATGAAGGGCCACAGAATTTGAGACATTTTTAAAATTTTTTTTTTATGCTGATCAATGAGAATGAGGATGATTAAGATGATGCTACGGATTTCCATTTCGGTCTGAGACTACATGACAGGGCTGTACTCTACGCTTCCTTTCATAATATATCCCGGCATCAACCAGGCCCGAGAGATACAGGCACCTGCAGTGTTGGTCAGGAAATTTGAGCAACACTCTCAGAAACGCATCCATTAAGTGGATGAAACTCGACTGTGTGGTCCCAGTCTTCCCAACTGAGTCCGCAGCAACTCAACTCTGGGTAGGAGCCGGTCGGGGCAGAAAAACCCACATGACTTCTGATGGGATTCGAACCCACGACCTCCCAGCCGGGAGTCCGCAGCGCTGACCACTTCGCCACGGCGGCTGGTACAACAAAAAATATGTTCTATGCACTGTTCAAATATAGGAGGAAATCTACACGGAAAACACACACACACACAACACACACACACACACACACACACACACACACACACACACACACACACACACACACACACACACACACACACACACACACACACACACCACAACACACAACACACACACACACACACACACCACATTCACACACACACACACACACACCACACACACACTCATTCACACACACACACACACACACACACACACACACTCATTCACACATGCACACACACACACACACACACACACACACACACACACACACACACACACACACACACACTCACTCACCAGCAAGTCAGCAGTCATCTGGTCTTTGAGGCGCTGGAACTCTTTCCTCTTCTTCACGTCTTGTTTCTGCTTGTGGGCATCCAGAATTCCTGAAATTTTCACGGCTAAAACTACAAGCAGTAATGGTAGGGACCATGCGGTGGCGTCAATCTTCCAAATTTTAAAATAAACATGACTAGGGGTGGTGAAAGGAGAAAGGGGAGGAGGGGTTCAGCTAAACAACAATGTGCGCATTGTTTTTACATCAGAATCTGTTCTTGACTCCTTAATCATTTCACTCATCAAGCCAACAGCACTTCCCCTTGTCTTTCATATTCAACTCGAGTGTTGAAATATCTTCAGTCTCACAATATTTCTCAATGGCTTCTTTAAGCTCCTCTGGTGGAAGACAGGCCAACATTCTGATCATTTCATGCACCAGTCAACAGACATCACAACTTTTTGTGCACCAATTGGAGGACATTTACAACTGTCTGCCATTTTTCTCTCACATATTAACCAGTCCCAAGATACTCTTGCGATCTCTTGCCTACTCCTAGTCTCATTGGCTGTTAGTGTGTGTTACAAAATGCTGCCAATCGCCAAACTGAGAATTCCTAGCATCTTGCATTTATGAAGCACGTCTCTGCTCTCTGTTATTTACGCTACACTGAGAAAAACTCGGCCCCCATAATGATAATGTTAAAAGCAATTCCCCAACTATCTGCAACTTCACTCAAAAGGTGATTTTCAGATTGCTTTGTAGGTCAGTTTCCTGACTGAGCCTGAAAAGTGGCATCCCTAGAGCCAGAAAAACCGTAAGGGATTTTTCCCAGGCCTGCCTTGAATAGCACAAAATTCAGCAGGGTATCTTCCTCTTCTTCTTCTTCGTTCACTCAGACAGGAACCCCTGAGGCACTGACGAAGGCTGCTGTACGGCGGAGGCCCTCCAGTGATCCATGAAGCTTTTCCCTCATCGGTGTGTTGGCAGGCCAGGTCTCTGCCCTCAGCTTTTCATAAGCGGGACAGTCCTGCAGGAAGTGTTCCCCTGTCATTGGGGCTGTACGGCATGGACAAGCTGGATATGAAAGAAGATTTTTCTGATCTTTTTCACTGGCCAGATTTCCAGCCTGAGCCTGCAAAGTGGCACCTCTACTTACGTTCTATCGAAGTGCATTTTGTTCAGTGGCAGAGTTATACTTCATTTCACTGAATGTAGTGCTGCAACGGCAAGTTCATAATCCTATCCTTCACCAGACTGGCTTCAATTATTATAACCATCTTGCCACCTGACCATATTTTCTTTTTCTAAACTACAACATTTCACAAGCTGACATCTTTTATCCCACCTTGAAGCCGAGCAATCTCCATGGCAGCCATGCGACGTGCTGTCTCCAGCAGTTCTTGCTGCATGGCCTCTGCCCGCCGCTTCTGCTCTGCTCTGTTACATACAAGCAATCACCCTGTGTCACATTCTTCTGAAAAGAAAAACAGCTGCCTAAATCATTATTAGGATGTTGTGCACATGAAATCTCATTTGTCTCAATCAGTGAGTTTGTGTCTTCCAAGTATTCGGTGCAGAACAAGACTGCTTGTCAACACAGTATCTGAAACTTTGGAAATCTGTTAGCTCAGTTTGAGTATGTGCCTTTGTTTGAGAGAGTGAGAGAGAGGGAGAGAGAAGAGTGTGTGTGTGTGTGTGTGTGTGTGGTGTGTGTGTGTGTGTGTGTGTGTGTGTGTGCGCATGCACACGCCAAATCCATGACATAAAGCATGAAGCCAAATCAGTGACATGAGACACCAAGTGAACTCCTTAAAAAGACACAACCAAAGCCCTCACCTGGTCATGGTCACCTGTCGAGCCACCTGTTGCATGCGGCTGACGTACATATCACACTGCACGCTGATGTCCCGCAGGTCAGACCGGGAAAAGGCTATGGACAGGCGGGGGATCTCGTTGTCACTCACTCCACACAGGAAGTGCTGGGGAACACAGAACACACTTCCATCAACTATCTGACGCTTGGAGGAACCAGAGCCAAAGACCTGAACCCATGTGAGAAAAATACCTGTGTCAGTGTCATTATTGTAAAGCAGACTGTGCAGTCATAGTAACCTTCAGTGTCATTGTAAAGCACTGTTCAGTGTCATATTGTAAAGCCAACCTGTCTCAGTGTCATTATTGTAAAGCCAACCTGTTTCAGTGTCTTATTGTAAAGCCAACCTGTCTCAGTGTCATTATTGTAAAGCCAACCTGTTCAGTGTCATTATTGTAAAGCCAACCTGTTCATGTCATTATTGTAAACAACTGTCCATGTCATTATTGTAAAGCCAACCTTTTGTCAGTGTCATTATTGTAAAGCCAACCTGTTTCAGTGTCATTATTGTAAAGCCAACCTGTTTCAGTGTCATTATTGTAAAGCCAACCTGTTTCAGTGTCATTATTGTAAAGCCAACCTGTTCAGTGTCATTATTGTAAAGCCAACCTGTTTCAGTGTCATTATTGTAAAGCCAACCTGTTTCAGTGTCATTATTGTAAAGCCAACCTTTTCAGTGTCATTATTGTAAAGCCAACCTGTTTCAGTGTCATTATTGTAAAGCCAACCTGTTTCAGTGTCATTATTGTAAAGCCAACCTGTTTCAGTGTCATTATTGTAAAGCCAACCTGTTCAGTGTCATTATTGTAAAGCCAACCTGTTTCAGTGTCATTATTGTAAAGCCAACCTGTTCACTGTCATTATTGTAAAGCCAACCTGTTTCACTGTCATTATTGTAAAGTCAACCTGTTCAGTGTCATTACTGTAAAGCCACCTGTTCAGTGTCATTATTGTAAAGCCAACCTGTGTCAGTGTCATTATTGTAAAGCCAACCTGTTTCAGTGTCATTATTGTAAAGCCAACCTGTTCAGTGTCATTATTGTAAAGCCAACCTGTCTCAGTATCATTATGTAAAGCCAACCTGTTCAGTGTCATTATTGTAAAGCCAACCTGTGTCAGTGTCATTATTGTAAAGCCAACCTGTTCAGTGTCATTATTGTAAAGCCACCTGTTTCAGTGTCATTATTGTAAAGCCAACCTGTTCAGTGTCATTATTGTAAAGCCAACCTGTGTCAGTGTCATTATTGTAAAGCCAACCTGTTCAGTGTCATTATTGTAAAGCCAACCTGTTTCAGTGTCATTATTGTAAAGCCACCTGTTTCAGTGTCATTGTAAAGCCAACCTGTTTCAGTGTCATATTGTAAAGCCAACCTGTTTCAGAGTCATATGTAAACAACCTTCAGTTATTATTAACAATTTTTCAGTGTCATTAGAACCAACCTTCTCGTGTTGTAACAGAGCACCGCGGTCCATATTACAATTTTCATTCATATATAACAATTAAAAAAAATAGACAATGTGCACACTCCTTTAACCCAACACCCCATACATCAAAAACATTAAGCAAAATACACACCCACACCCACACCACACACACACCCACACACACATGCACACACACCCGCCCTCCACAAACACACACACACACACACACCCCACGCACACACACACACACACACACACACACACACAAGTGCCCATAGATTGACAGTGAAATGAACTAATTGTAAACTTTCTGGAAGATGTGGGTTTTCAGAGAGCGTTTGAAGGAGTCAGCGGAATTAGTTTCTCTTATTTCTGCAGGGATAGTGTTCCAGATGGAGGGGGCAGCATGCGAGAAGCATCTGTCACCTAATGTCTTTTGGCTATTGGCAGGACGATCTTGTAAAGCGGTTGCGTCAACAGATGAACGCAGTTTGTATTGATGATGATGTTGTTTTAAATGGACTAAGTCCTTCAGATAATCTGGAGCACAACCTTGGACACATTTGTAACAGATAATGCCAATTTAAATTCAATCCGAGCAGACACTGGAAGCCAGTGAAGAGAAATCAGATGAGGAGTAATATGGTCCCTTCTAGGCACTCGCAAAACCATTCGCACTACATTATTCTGGACACGCTGCAGACTTTCAAGAAGATAGTCATGGGAACCATACAGGATGGAATTTCAGTTCTGTAAAGCCAACCTTTCAGTGTCATTATTGTAAAGCCAACCTGTGTCAGTGTCATTATTGTAAAGCCAACCTGTTTCAGTGTCATTATTGTAAAGCCAGCCTGTTTCAGTGTCATTATTGTAAAGCCAACCTGTCTCACTGTCATTATTGTAAAGCCAACCTGTCTCAGTGTCATTATTGTAAAGCCAACCTGTGTCAGTGTCATTACTGTAAAGCCAACCTGTTTCAGTGTCATTATTGTAAAGCCAACCTGTTTCAGTGTCATTGTAAAGCCAACCTGTTTCAGTGTCACTGTAAAGCCAACCTGTTTCAGTTTCACTGTAAAGCCAACCTGTTTCAGTGCCATTGTAAAGCCAACCTGTTTCAGTGTCATTACTGTAAAGCCAACCTGTTTCAGTGTCCAACTGACACTACAGGGCCCTTAGAGGGCTACAACCAAACATAAGACGGGAAATCATTCCTGTTTTAAGGACAAAAAAAAAACCCACTTACCTATATATAGTATATGCACCACTTTGCCTCATATTTTAATTAAAAAATTGTTATCCTTAAGGCGAAAAACACGCACACACACAACATGCTAAATGGCCTAGTCATTCATTTTGTTGATTGCACTTTTTTTCATTCCTACAAAAGTCATTCATGCACTGCCTACAAACAAATCTTCTGACCATGGCATTGCAATGTCCACATCACATAACTGAAAGACTGGAAACAGAACACTATCAAGCAATCCTCTCACAACGACAAACACATGAAAAAAAAGAAACCCTACATATATCACTTTAACAGTACATCCCTGAAGAGCAATCAGAAAATGTTCAAGAACAAGGGGTGTCACTCACACTGGGGCAGCACATTCTGAGAAGGTTAAGGGCCTTGCCGCAGCGGAAGATTGCTGGGGCCAGGTGTGCCAGAAAGGTGGGAACACTGGCCGCTTCGTTCTCCGAGGTCAGTGTGTAACCCTTCTCCCAGTATGTCTCATCTGACGGCCAACATCAGATAACACACAGAAATCAAAGATTTGACTCTGCCATCAGTGTACATCAGATAACACACAGAAATAAAAAATCAGACTCTGTCATCAGTATACATCAGATAACACGCAGAAATAAAAAAATCAGACTCTGTCATCAGTATACATCAGACAACACACAGAAATAAAAAATCAGACTCTGTCATCAGTATACATCAGTTAACACACAGAAATAAAAAATCAGACTCTGTCATCAGTGTGTAACCTTCTCCCAGCAAGTCTCATCTGATGGCCGACAACAGATAACACACAGAAAACCATTCTGTCATCAACATGTAGCCTTTCTCCCAGCAAGTCTCATCTGATGGCCGACAACAGATAACACACAGAAAACCATTCTGTCATCAACATGTAGCCCTTCTCCCAGCAAGTCTCATCTGATGGCCGACAACAGATAACACACAGAAAACCATTCTGTCATCAACATGTAACCCTTCTCCCAGCAAGTCTCATCTGATGGCCGACAACAGATAACACACAGAAAACCATTCTGTCATCAACATGTAGCCTTTCTCCCAGGAAGTCTCATCTGATGACCGACGTCAGATACCAAACACCCATAATGAAATCCTACCAAATCAACACTTTCAAGAGATATACTTGAAGCTAAACCCCCGTGCATTTTCTTCTATTAGGTTAATAATAATCATAATCATAATTATGAATATTCACATGGAACACTATCCAGAAAACTGCTCTAGATGCTTTACAAAAATTAACGATACATGCATACAATACACATAATACCCTACATGACACATTACAGCAATATCACACCTATATGTACCAAAATGCACAAAACAAATTATACCTACAACAAAAACAAATTTACTCATGTGAAATTTTCTCTATAATATTACAATAACTGGCAAGACAGTACAGATTTGGATGAGCTGAATGACACTGTTTGAACGCGAATTCCCCTTTATCTTAAATTCAATAATGATACACATGATATCACCATCTTATTCAAAGTTATGACTGAATTGGGAAATCACTTAAAGAAGTGGCTGACAAACACTTTTCTTCAAAAATGGAGACATCATTGATAACGGTGAAAAGACTTTAATTGTCCTCCAGTAACAAGAATTACTTCAGTGAGACTTTTTCCATTCTCTTAATTCATTTTCATTAATCTAAACAACAGCACAAGTTCTGACAGACATTTCCCTGGGCTAGCTTCCCTTGACTACTGAATCTACCCAAGTGTGATTTTGTGCTGGTGGTCTATGTCCTGCCCACCTCTTGCTTCGAGGAACTTGTGGTTTATCTGTATCATGAACTCCCCATAAACGTCACGGAATGTGCCGTGGAACACCCAGTCCTGTACAAACCTGCAACAACAGTAAGTCACCACATGAGTCATCATGGATTCATTGTATGCCAGTTATCAAATGGTTCAGTCATATGGGAGCAAAAATAAATTCTGACCCAAGTGTGACAGTATACATAATGCACTCACACAAACATAAACACACACACACATATAGACCCACACACACAACCATACACACTCTCTCACACACACACACACACACACACACACACACACACACGCACACACACACACACAGAGCTCTACTCACAGCACAAATGGCTGACAGGTGGTTCTCAATATGGACAGCATCAGGAGGTAGTTATCAGTGTTGACAGCATTCACTGTTTCTCGGTACAGGTAGGAGATCAGAGCCACCCCCTGCATCAGGCAACATTCAGGTAACACTGGAGCACCAACAGAAAAGTTAAACATCTACAAAATACTAGACAGGACGACTCAAATCTTTAAAGCAAATGTATACATGCAGCGCACATGTGTACAGGCTAGTTCTCTCCGTGCCTTCTAACAGCTGAGGCAATGGCAAAGGGTCTCTATCCATCTCTGTCTACTGCCACGCTGAGGACCATCTCAAGAGTCAGTCCTTTGCCTTTCAGCTCTCTCTCAACATTTCTGGTGTATTCCAGTCATGCTCAGAGTTTGGTCTTCAGGAAGTCTGCCGTCAGGCTGGTGATGTCCTTTCAGCTTTGGTCTTCCTCTGTCATTCATTCAGTTGCCTGGTTTGCTTCACTACTCTTCCGGCTGAAGTTGATTCCTTTTCTATAATGCAGTCATTTATGGGACCTTGTCAGTTTTGCACCCAACTCCCAACCTCTACAACCTGTCATTGTGCTTCATCTGGCCTCTACTCTTCGCCCTGTGTGCCTTTGATGAACAAGTCAAGAGACTCATCTCCCACCAGCTCAATGCAAAGTGTCAATGAGAAAGGAAAGTCCACAACCATGACAAGAAGCCAGTCTTTCAGGTATCTGTTCAACAGGTGGTCTAAGACGAGCATATGTGAGCATGCATTAACATAAAGAAATGCAGAATGCATTAAATTATTTTCAGAAAACTGCCGAGTTTTTTTTTCTGCCTGTTACCTTTTTTTCCAGCTTGTTTTCAGTAGGCTTCTAACAAAAGTATGCTCTAGGCTGAAGAAAAATCAACTTTTCTGTCAAAATGTTTGTGAACATTTCAGAGATGCTTCTAAAATGGGCTAAACTTTTACCTCCCTTCATACTCTTTCTGCAATTTCTCCTTTTTCTTATGCAACCCTTAATGACCTCTTTACACCCTCGGCTTCCTCCCCACCCCTCCTCACTCCCTCAACCCTCTACCCCCACTCTCTCCTTCCCTACCAACATGATATCCTCCTAGTTTCCTTCCTGAGCCACTATCTCTGTACATGGACACCAGGTCAGCCAACGGAAATCAGGGACTACTGACCAAAGGAAAATCTGCATCAGAGGCCTGGTCAGCTGCCCCGCTCGCACACGACACAGCTCAGCCAGAAACCTGCACCCACACAAAAGCTGTGATGGAAATTTTTAGACATAGATCATACATGCTGGCTTCAATTTCACTTTCATATACATTGAACACACACAATGAGCAACATTCTACAACAGATGTAGGCATACATCCTTATACATGTAATGGATACATTACATCAACACACACACACACACACACACACACACACACACACACACACACAACAATGCACAACTGTTTTAATAATATCACACACACACACACACACACACACACACACACCACTACACACACACACACACCACACACACCACACACCACACCTGATCTGCCTCATAGCCTTGGCACAGTGGCTGTTCAAGGCCAGCAGAGAGAGGTCAGAGGGCAAGCTGAGCACAGCCGCCCGGTAGTGCTGCAGCGATGACCTCACCCCGCCCTTAAAAGCTTGCAGCACCAGACCCCTGGTGTAGGTGGAGTCCAGCTCTGATGCCGCCGAGAACTCTGTAAGACACCGATACTGTGTGCCGCAGGTGACAAAATCTCCAACCAGACTGTGCAGGGCCTCTACGCTCAGACCACTGGTGGACACACTGGGGTCAAGGGTGAACTTGCCCTCCGTCTGCAAAGAACATGAAATGCATGAACCTGAAGCATAGTTTTTTTTTTCCAAAACATGTGCGCAGTTCACCATGTTGTTTACAGTAACTCTAACACACATACACAGCACACCTAAACACAGGCACAATAAACAGAGAAAATACCAGTCATACTGATCATAACATGGTGACAGAATAGCAGACTACATTATTACAATGAAAAGTCGTACAGGCAGTTCTGTCTTGTAGTGTATTCCAAAGATGAACTATGTATGGACATAAATGTATGCTACATAAACAATTACTATGGATCACTTTTTTCTCTGATTCAACTACCAAAAGAAGAGGGGGAAGGAACTGCAAAAAAAGAAAGCTGCTTGGAAAATGAATGCACAAACATACGAACAAAAAGGTGGACTGGAGCTGGCCTCACAGAGAGCAATACCTTGCTTGGGTGAAGGGGGGGGGGGGGGGGGGGGGGAGGGATTCTCCCTTTTCACAGCTACTTGCATGTACCCCTAAATAATCTGTACATGAGCAAAACTCTACTCCTTTTCCACTACGCTTAGGAAGTAAAGTATTAATCTGAGGTCTCACAGCATGATATAGCCCACTGTCTCAAGCAAGACAAAAATGGAATGTCTGAATACAATCCACACTCATTTTAAACTTGTGTAAACAAGAACGTGGACTGTAAAGCGCTTTGAGCTAGGCCTCTAACAAAGGAGAGAAACTATATAAATACAATTAATAATGTTAGCGAACCCAGATGACAACGAGTCACAAGACGAAACACAACTATTCGACTCTAGTCTTCATCAGTAACATTACGAATAAAAATGAATCACTTGCTTTGATCGCGATCAAACTAAGTAATTTCATGTTATTCGTTAATGTCTCACTATGAGACCTAAGAGTCGAACTATTGTGTTTCGTCTTGTGACTGTTGCCACTTCTGGCGTTTCTAACATTTTAATTTAGATTCGCCTGCAGTCCTCTGCTTTGCAACTAGATCTATATAAATCTATACAATAATAATGAAATGAACACTGGAATCACATGCATTATGCCAGATTTCAACGAGTGTCAGCAGCCTGGTACCGGAGGAAGGGAGTGTGTGAAGGAATGCCAATCAGCAGGTAGGTCACGTCCTTGATCAGCTGGGCGGGGGACAGTTGTCGTGTGGTGGCCTGATGACTGGCCAAGGGGACCAGCATGTGCTCATGGTGCTGCCGCAGCTGACACAGCTCATCCAGCGCCTGTGGGCCGGCCTCCGTCAGGTAGGGGCGCTCCAACACCATGGGCTCACTGACACAACAGTTTGTCAGGTCATTGGTGGTGTACATTGCCAGGCAGGGATATGAACAGAATGACTCAACAAACTAATGATACGTCAGGCTATTGTCTGAACACACTGTGTGTAAGAGATAAGTACAAACAGAACCATACAACTGAGTGATAATGATTCAACTCATTATCTATCTAAACTATGTAGGAAAACAGCACAATTCAATATATCACAACCACTGACTATTGACATATCAGGTCATTAGATCTGTACACTGTACATTAGACAAAGAATAAAATGTTACTACTGACTTTTGATATGTTTTAAATCATACTTTGTGTTCGCTGTGAGATAAAGATAAATATAAACATACAGAGTACAGAATGTATCTAATGTCCATGTCTTTATAAACTGACCATGGTAGAAACACCAAGGATACAATGATCCCTTGGCTTTCATGACAATACTTGTTGAGAAGAGACTGTAACATGCAGAGATAAGATGGGGCAGACGCATCAATCAACATGCACCCCGCTGTCGTGACTCCACACAAACTGGAAAGTTCTGTCCTTCAAATTCATGCACTCTGACTTCCTCACAAGAAGGTTCAGAAGTCAATGTGTTTGTGATGCTCATGGATTGCACACCACTACTATTTTCAGCAAACAAAAACATGTTACTTCCGTCAGACCCCTGTGTAACTGCTTATTCTTCACACAATCATGATAAAGGTCCCAGAAAAGAAGTCAAGTCAAACACAGTAGACCTTTCTAGTACAGACTGGAAATTAGTCTCCCATCAATGACACCCCTTATATACTTGTCCTTCTAGAACAGTGTCTCTTTGTCTGCATTATGCTGATCTCCCTGTACAGACTTGACTCAGGCCCCATTCTGACAGAGGTCGATATTAAGTGCATCCACTGCATGAAGATCAGTACGCTCACTTTCTTTTCCTTACCTCCCTCTGCATATACACACACTTTTGTGCTCCATAGCATGAAGAAAAAAAAAGCATGCAAGCTTTGCAGCCTGCTGTGTAAAGAAAAACATGCTCATTTTCCTGTTCTAACATCCCCCTGCACAATGGCATGCCATAGCAGTCCACTGCTTAAAGAAAAGGACGCTCACTTTCCCTGTTCTTACCTACAGACACAGGCATCACACAGGTGTCTGTTGTACAATTCTTTGCTGTACCCAGGCGTTGCCGAAAATGGGTGGTGTGCGTTCACATTATCTGCAGGCTGAAGACGAGATCATCAGCCCTTCTCAAATGGGATGTAAGCACTGATCCTGTGTGCTGTGCACTGGTAATAAAGAGCGGTTTTGTACATGACTGACATGGGGCTCAATGATGGTGCAGGTTTGTGGCATTTGAATAAGATAGCTTTGTAGTGAATTCATGTGTCTGTGCCGTACATTAAATAAGCGTTGCTGTGCGTTCTGTACCATGCGTGGTTTTGGCTTCTCCAAAGTCATGTCATCAAATGTTCTTACCATCCATGCGTTCCCACACATAGTTGCGGCAAGGTTTTGTGGTCAAAGCTAACTCCCAGATGTCCTCCTCCACAAAACTGTCAGCTGGGGTTGTTGCTGAAGACGATCCTTCGGTGGTAATGAAGCCTTCATCCTCAGAAAGCTGCACCGAGACAGGCAACCACTCTGATATCATATCACAAATCATCTGAATATTTCATCATTAATTATTCAGACATCTCATCACCAACACCTCAGGCATCTCATAACTAATTACTCATTATAATTACTTGCAAATACCATAACTGAGCACTTAGTTATCACATCACTAACCATATAGATATTTCAACACTAATTACTCAGATCTCTCATAACCACTTAGACATGTCATCACAGACCACTTGGATAGCTCATCACCGACCACTTTGATATCTCATCACCTACCACTTGGATAGTTCATCAGCAACCAACTTGGTATCTCATCAACGACCACTTGGATAGTTCATCACAACACTTGGGATCTCATCAACGACCACTTGGATATTTCATCACTGACCATATGGATATCTTATCACCGATCACTTGGATATCTCATCACCGACAACTTGGATATCTTATCACAGACCACTCGGATATCTCATCACTGACCACGAGAATATCTCATAACCAGCCACTTGGATATCTTATCACTGACTACTTAGTTATCTTATCACCTACCACTTGGACATCTCATCATCAACCACTTGGACATCCCATCACTGACCACTTTGATTATCTTACCAACCACTTGGACATCCCATCACTGACCACTTGAATATCTTACCAACCACTTTGACATCTCATCACTGACCACTTGAATATCTTTACCAACCACTTGGACATCCATCACTGACCACTTTGATATCTTATTACACCACTTGACATCTCATCACTGACCACTTGGATATCTCATTATCATTGACTTGGTCATCTCATCATCAACAACTTGGATATCTCATCAAACATCAACTTGGATATCTCATCAACATCAACTTGGATATCTCATCATCATCAACTTGGATTTCTTACCACTAACCAGTTGGATACCTCTTCATCATCAACTTGGATATCTCATCATCATCAGCTTAAGTATCTTACCACTAACCACTTGGATATCTCTTCATCATCAACTTGGATATCTCATCATTACCATGTGCATATTTCTCACTAACTCACTTGGATATCTTATCACTGCCTGTGCATTTATATGTATTAAGGTTGTCACTCTCAGAATTGATGACTTCATTATTTTACCATAACTGCCAATCCTCTGGAGTCAATATATTTCAATTATAAGACACACGCGCACACACACACACACACACACACACAAACACACACACACACACACACACACACACACACACACACACACGTATACAAAAGAGGTTTGGAGGAGGTGGAAGAAAAGAGAGACAGAGAGAGTTGCTGTAACATTTTTTGTTGACTCCAGACTCCCTGAAATAATGAACAACTGGCACACACTAACAAAAAACAAACAAACAAAACAAACAAAAACGTAATATCTTCCACATCTGGAAACTGATGACATTTCCAGAATATCACTTGAAATGGTTCACCAACATATGATATTAACCTTCAAACAAAAATGATTCCCAAAGCCCACTCGACTTTTTCTTTTGTTTATGAAATACAAAAATTCATGGAACATTCTGAAGAGACTGCACTAACTGCAGTGATATTCATGGAACACTTTATTCCCTCCCCTTTCTAGTTATTTTCTTTTTTCTCTTCACCTGCAATGATATATTCATAATCTTTTATAATCTGTGTGTGAATGCATCCACATCTGCATGTGTGCGCCTTTGTGGAGAAAGAAAGAGAGCAAGAGAAAGAAAGAGAGTGAGAAAGATAGACAAAGAAAAAAGACAGACAAATATCTTGTGTTTTTTTTTATTCTCTTCTTATGATAAACCTAGAGCTGAGGCACAGTTTTTCTATATGTACAGGTCACATAATCATTCAGACAACCACCCTCTCACTCTTGCAATGTGTGAACATTTGCTTACCTCACTCATTGATATTGCCTTTGGTATAGCGATTTCTGGAGGACTGAAAATAAAAAGAAATATCATGCCATACATCGCTATCCATCTTATGATATTCACTGGCATTTTCACCTACACTTTTCCTAATTTGCAACATCACAAATATTTCTCATGTAATGCCCACATCTTATGCATGCACACATCACAAAACACACACACACACACACACACACACACACACACACACACACACACACACACACACATGCACACACACACACAACACACACCACCACCACCTTCCTCTTTTAAGCTAGATCAATCAATCATTCAGTTTCACTCTCTTGCTGTAACACACTACATGTACATCAAAATGACCAGAATACGAATATGTATTCAACTCACACACACTATGCATGCACATGCACAAACAACTACATGTGTACATATAGATGCCACACATGCAGACACTGACACAAACACTGACCAGGCCTGTGGATCATCAGGCAAATCAGGCAGATCCAGCTTCACTGCCAAGGAAGTGTTGCGTGTCTGTACCAGTCCTCCAAACAGCGACAGTCGTGTCAGCTGCTCATGACTGTTAGGGCTTTCTTTCTGTCCACAGAGACCCAGGACATTTGTATAGGAACATACTATTTTCTTACAGAAATAATGTGTACATGTTAACACAAAAAAGTTCATACATGTACAAATAAAAATGAACTACCACAGCTCAATACGAAAAAGCTGTACTTTCAAGAAATGTTGATAATGTAAATCTGCATGTAAAAACTACAGGAAGCATTTTTTAGGCTGAAATTTTGGATATATTTTATATGCTGCACACATATGTGTACATTTTCAGTCATACACATGCACACATATGCCTGTATTCATTTCACACAAACACACATAATGTAAATGTGCACACACCACACACACACACACAACACACCACGCAAGCACAACTACATAAATTTTATCACAACTCCTGATTATCATACCTTTCCTTGTTTACAAATGGATCTATGAGCCAAGAAAAAGGTGGAAAAAAAAAACAAAGCAGGAGAGACTTCTTTAGAAAATGAACTTTATTAAAGAAATTTAATCATAAATAAAGCAGACCCTTACCTCAGTACTGAATAACCGACTGCTTCCAAAGCCTGATCCAGGAGGCAGTGTAAATATCTGCACAGAAAAGGACATGAACAAGAAAATAAGGGTCTTCATGACTAAATAACACATTAACACAACATAGGTTCGTATACATGCAGCGACTTGCGTAAGAGTTCATTACAGGACATGCTTACATGCACAAATACTAACTGCACTCAAAACACACACACCACACACACACACACACACACACACACACACACACACACACACACACATACACGCACACACACCCCAAAACCACACATTCAAAAGAAGTCCAAAGAACTTTGATGGCATACATTTGCTGGTCTCGCAGGTGGAGGCAACTCATTTGAACTGGTAGTATGACAAATATCTCCTTCAAACAACTGCACTGGGTAATGCATGTAGGGGCCCACAGAGACGTTGCGCACAGCCAACGCCTGCGTGTAGTCCCCATAGCACAGCGGTCCACCTGGCAAATGGACCTCCTTTTTCTGTAAACACACACACAAAGAACTGACTTATGTGTCAGATAGATAATCATTTGCACAACACCTTACACGTGAGCAGCTTCTAGATAAGGTCATGGGTGGAGTGAGAAATGTTTGTGATACTGAAAAGTTTGCGGCCGGGGTCCAGGGGCTGCTCAAGGCCCCTGGGGTGCAGGGGCAAAGCCGTGCTGTGGGATGTGGGGGGCAAAGTCCGCCAGACATGACAAAAACTTTTTAAACATTTAAGGACAGTTTACTTCGTTCTCCTGAATTTTATACTTCTCAGTATCATATAATTAACACTGTTTCAGACAAAACACAACAAAACAACTACAAACATGCAACAGAGTCAATGCGAATGAGTAAAAAATATAGATCGGAGAACCAGCACATGCATTCATCGATGTGCAAACAAGGGGGTGGGGGGGGGGGAATTGCCAAAACACTAATGATGGAAACCTGTATAAAATGGAACTACTCCCACCCGTGTAACATAGTAATACACATATGATGACGGACAAAAAAAAGTGAATGATAACAAACTGGATTTTGTACATCAAATGAAATGAACATATGACCATTTATGAGTTACGGAACTTATACTTGTAAGCTCATGTATGACAAATATTTGTTTTTAATGACCTCTCCTTAAAATAAGAAGATGAGCATCACAATTCTACATAACATATGCATCTAAGTGCATTAAAAGTATGCAATAGTTTCATCCTCATTGCTATCACACACTAACACTTTGCCATGCATATTTTTGGGACGAAGAGATTCAGCTCAGTTTTTAGACCCTTCTTTCCCTTCCTCACCATGACTTCACCCACCCTACTCCTATCCCCTACCTCTGCCCTCCCTCTCTCCCTTTAATTCCCTGCTCCTGTTCTGTGCTGGTGAACTGTCCTAACTTATCCCCTTCAGTCTTTCCACATGGCCATTCTGCTGCCGACAGCCATCTGTGAAGCATTGTTTAGCGCATTTTCAACTCTGTTGTTTGTGACATCTTAAGAAAAAAGTCACTTGTCTCTTTCATACATGTTGTGTATTGAATAAGCACTACTTTTGACCCTGGTTAGTGTGTTTATTTGTTTTTCAGCCTGTTCAAAGCACAATAAATTCCATCCAAACAATTTACAAATTTACAGAGAAATCAGGGGACAAATCTCTGTTGTGGCGGGGAGGGAGGGAAGAGAGGAAGAAGGTGAGGGAAGGAGGAGAGGAGGGAGAGAAGGAATGGGTAGAGGGAGTTGAAAGGGGAGAGGGGGGACATGAAAACTATTCAAACAGAATTGATTATCTAACAATATCAACTGACAGAATTCACTTTCTGAATCAGTGTAATATAATTTTATAAATAATCATTCATACAAAAGAGAAACAAAGTTCTTGCGGACTTGCTGCACTTTGACCTTACCATGGATGCTGCTCAGCCACTGCAGACACACCCGCTCTTCAATATATATAAGAGATACACACACACACACACACACACACACACACACACACACACACACACACACACACTTACATACATACACACAAACATATATATCTTTCCAAATGTCACAATGTACTCAAACCTATATTCCAGTACTAGGTATCACACATTTTTCACAACTCTGCTGAAATTAGTGTCAAATTCATTTCACTTAACACATTCTCTGTAACAAACCTGTTTGCTTAAAGCCATTAAACATGTCACATTTATGTTCAATACAATGCATACAAATCTAGACCACCCTCCACAATAACCCTTGATGTATTCAAAACTATACTACACTAAACTAAAAAGAATGCTGTCAGCAAAAATACAATCTCATGGGACGCGTATGATATTAAATCACTGTTCCCTGCATAAACATAATGTGTTCAACACTGTGAAACAACCAAAACAGTCGCATCATACAGTGTCTTCAGAGATGATGGGAGTGTTGTAGGTGTCATGGCCAAGAGGTGAAGGGGATACTGGCGTCCCTGTCCCAGCCAATCCTACCAAGAATTTCAACACGCTCCCGTTGACTTCCGATGAGTTGGCTGCAACATTTTTAGTAATCATTCAAACTTTCTCCATTCCTTTTCTTTCTTTCTTTTTTTTCAAAGAGAAGGAAAAGGTTATATCTACAATGCAAACACTTAATCTACATAATTGATAAAGAACTAAAATTTAGAATGACAAAAAGATAACGGTCAAACTTTTTTTTCTAAAGATGTACACAGGTGAATGTATTCCCATTAACATGAGAGCTCAGCTCAAAGTTACTAGGAAAAGAAAGATAACAAAGATAGTTCTTCAACTAGGTCTCACTGTCGCACCATGACCATTTCCCAAAAGAATCAGTACACAAAAAAGGACACATCTACACTCAATGGTCTTGATCTTCACTCAAGGTGCTTTGGGTCAAAGTCTCAAAACCTGGTCTCAGATCTAAAATCTAAAATCCTTACAGACAATATTTTGACCTCATGAGCTTCAATCAAATTCAAAATAATAACAAAATTATAACCTGAATAAGTAATGAGACAATTTACATCAAATACATCGCTTGGACAGACAAATTTGTCCCATTTCGCCTCATTTAGTTGAGCCATGAAAGTAAAAGCTAGGAAATTTGAGCTCTCCTACTACTACATCACTGTGTCTATTTTTATCTCTACACTTTGAAAGCCAGTCAATCACTTCAAAGAAACCAGAACAAATGTTGCAATGTCTTGAGGGTGTTCACCTCATGATGGCAAACAATGGTCAAAGTCAAAATGGTTATCATTGTAATCAATCTTAAAATTCCACACTGATCATTATGAATAATGCAGTACATGTGCATGAATCACTCTTTCATTCAACAAGCGGATGGACTACACAAACCCATCCCCTCACCTGCTCACATACTAACATTAATACTATAGTGACACAACATACATCTTACCTAAATATTGCTCCAATAAATGCTCCAGTCGATCTGCATCCTGAAAGCGATGAGCGACACGCAGATAGTAAACTCTCTGTAGTACAGAGTCCACCTCCACCTTCACCCCTCCTGCCCCCACTCCACTCTGCTTACTGTAAGGAAAGAAGACAGTAGCAGTAAGCACACACTGATACACATCCAAACATGCTTAAACACGTATGCACATCACACACTCTGAGACACATAGTGACATACATTCAGACACACATGAACAAATGCGTACACATGTCACATGTAAATCAAATGTAGTGGTGTATTTCCAAATCTTCTCCTCCAAAAACAGTCAGAGACAGACGCACATACACATCTCATTCATCATCACCACCATCACCCCACACTCATACATATAAACATTCACAAATACACACACACACACACCACACACACACACACACACACACACACACACATACACACACACACACACACCAGGCATAAATATGCACATGCACAATCTTAACCAACACATACATACACTCACACATGCATGCACATGTACAATCACCACACAAACACACAGAGACACACATATACACATGTAGAGCATAAAAACACACACAATATAGACACATACAAAGAACACTCAAAAGCACCAGCAGAGTACTAGTCTCCAATATCAGCACTAAAGCAGTTTTGAAAAAAATCTTATAGTATTCATATTGTGCAGTTCTAAAGGAAAACTACTCATTCCACTTTTTCCCATCATTCATACTTTGATACATTCACAATAATAATCAGCATATTAGCT
The DNA here is from genome assembly GCA_033310375.1 of Conus canariensis. NCBI lineage: Eukaryota > Metazoa > Mollusca > Gastropoda > Neogastropoda > Conidae > Conus > Conus canariensis. The sequence continues at coordinate 10,525,725 of CM065721.1, read as the reverse complement.
AATAACACAAGTGAATGTCTACATATATGCAGGGGGCAATATTGTTTTAAATACTTGATAGAAAGGAAAAAAATATGGTGATCTGAATTCTGTCCCTAAATCATCTTTCACAGATCAACACATCATACCTCTCAGGACTCTTTAGAAAACTGAACAGAGTGTCCAAAGCCTTCCGCTTCAAATGGCGGAAATGCACATCACGTTCAGTCTTCGGCTGAATGAGGTGACTGCGTTTAGTTTGTCCAAGGTGAAGGTCACACAGGGTTCCAAACAGTTCCAGAACACTCTCAGACTGGACGTTCATGGCTGACTCTCTCTTGCTACTTCCCTTGTAGTTTGGTACAGCCATGTAACATGTGCAAGTTACCTGATTATCATGGAAAGAAATAAACTGGATGAAACAAACAAGACCTATAGAAAGACTTATTTATACTGCCTGCAAAAATAATATAATTATAGTGATGTCATCATATAGTCGACTTTCAGATTTGTTTGACCAACTAGTCTGTTAAATGTGTTTGACTGGCGTGTGTGTGTGTGTGCTTGTGTGTGTGTGTGTGTGTGTGTGTGTGTGTGTGTGTGTGTGTGTGTGTGTGTGTGTGAGATAGAGAGAGACAGACAGACAGACAGACAGACAGAAAGAGAGAGAGTGCATGTGTGTGTGTGTGTATGTTGTGTGTGTGTGTGTGTGTGCATGAGCAGATGCACAATATGTAGGCAAAATAAATGAATATACAAAAACAAAGGGCAACAAAATATTATTCAATGTAGAATATGAAACAGATTAAACAGATGGGTAATTTTTGACAAATATGGCTTCTTAAGATGATCAATATAAATGGCAATTATCTATATGCACAAAGCAATACTCCCTACATGGCAGTCAGCAAGAGAATGACACAGTATGAATGACAAGTGGGAAGTGAAGACAGTTCAAAAACAGAGCTGAAAAGAGAAAGACACAGAAGACAAGTAATTTTTTTTTACTAATATGGCTTCTTCACATAATACAAACAACAAACATCAATAATCATAAAATAATACTCCCCAGATTACAACCAGTAAGATTACAATGTACACAAGAAGAATGAGGAAATGAAGACAGTTCAAAAACAGAGAGCAGAAGGGTGAAAGGAAAGAGGGTGGAAGCAAGAAAGGTAAGAAGTGAGCTAGATATCAACCAAACGGGACGTGTGACTGTAAGGTGTTATATTGTCTGTATGTATATGTCTGTGTGTGTGCGTGAGAGAGAGAGAGAGAGAGAGAGAGAGAGAGTAATGTAATGTAATGTAAAAGGATATTTATAGAGCAGTTTACCTCACGAGAGCCCAAAGCGCATATTACAGAAACATGATAAAATACTAATTCTAACTCAAAGCACACACACACACACACACACACACACACGTGTTTGTCTATGTGTGTGTTTGTGTGTGTGTGCGTGTGTGGGCTGTTTTGTGTGTGTGTGGTTTGTGTGTGCGTCAGTGTGTGTGCAAGTGTGTGTGTGGGTGTGTGTGTGTGTGTCTGTCTGTGTCACTGTGTGTGCAAGCACCCACGTGTGTGTGTGTGTGTGTGTGTGTGTGTGTGTGTGTGTGTGTGTGTGGAGTAGGGGGAGTAAGCAAGTGGAGAAGGAAACGAAAAAGAAGGGAGGAACAAATGGTGTGTCAGATCACATAGGAGGCAATGCAACAAAAAAATATTCTCTACTTTTGATTCTGACCACGCATTTTTCTTTCTTTTTGTTGTTTTTGTTGTTTTGCCTGTTTGTAACATCTTACGAGAGCCATACTTGTCGAAAACTCACATGTCTGTTTCGTATTGGATTTGTGAATGAGCTATATTCCTGATCCAGTATGCACGTTCGTTGTTTTGCGTTTGACAGCAACACACAACTCTAAATATATGACGATGTTCATGACCATTTACACTGATATCATATTCCACTGGATCATTGTACTTACTACTATTCTGCTGTGTGAATATCAGAGTTTGTTTTCATATATTCTCGTTTAAATCAAATTAACTCAAGTCCCAACTTGAGTTTCTTCCAAACCACCGCCATTTTTGTTGTCAACGTACTTATACCGACAAGTTTGGAAGTTACCAAACTGAGAATTTACTTTTTGTATCATTTTTCGTCAAAAATTCAAAGTATAATCGATAAAACTGAAAGAAATCTTACTTGTCCTGAATTGATTTCAACTTTATTTTACTGATAGAGTTTCTTTTTGATATTTTTTTCTATTCTTATATTTAAATTCCTCATATAGTTTGAAAACGCTTTTAAGTAGAGTCTATTGCCACGGCATCGTTTCTAAATAATTACTTCGTGCATATAGCATCGAACTGAATCCTATAATGTATTTCATGTGCTCTGTAGTCGAGTAGTTTGAGCCTCAGATCATCAGTTTAGTATGAAGCCTGAACTTATTCAGTAATATACGGTCGAGCAGTCTGAACTCTGGCCATCAGTTTGAGAGAATGGAGTTTCAATCCCAGGATGGAACATAGTTTTCAGTATACATTGTTTCCCGTCTCCGAGTATACAAGAAAGGAAGCAAAAAAAAAAAAAAAAAAAAAAAAAAAAAAAAAAAAACGGTCAACCGAATAACGGACCTGTGTCCGTACAAGATCCAAAAATTAATCATCGGAATTAACGTCATTCGGCATTTCAACAGGTACCAAATCTTAAATAGTAACTGCCAATTTGGATTTAGGCAAGGGGTTGTTAGATGCAAATGATTACCCATGCCCGTGATTTTACCAACATAACATGAGTGTCCTAAAGTTTTCTAAGGCCTTTGACAAGGCATGTCTCGGCAAGCCAACTTTCTATGGAATCTCATTGAAGATCAACATACGGGTGAATCAGAGGCTTTCTTCACTGACTACATCTAACATGTGCAGATGGCGCCAAGTCTCTTCAAATCCCTGTCATCAGCAACGTCCCGCAAGCTACAGGCCTGGGCCCCTTACTATTCTTAATTTTTATGGACATTCTCTCAGATCTGCTTTACTTCAAAACAAGTGAAGGCTGTGTCATCGATGGGGAGATCGGCGGCTAGAGGGACTGACGTTTCCTTGTCAACATGGGAACAAATATGGAGCATGGAGTTCCATCTGGGAGTGCTGCAGGCAAAAGAACCCTATGTCCTAACACATTCTGAAAATTACACGCTGGAGATACCTCATCATTGACATCACCAAGGGCCTGAACTGGAGCAGCCACACCAGCAGGGTATCACAGAAAGTAAACAGCTTGCTTGGGGTCCTTCAGTACCATTTTCTTCCAGGAAAGCAAGACCATTAAACCTTTGTCTGCATCACCCTAGTCTACCCCACTCAGAGCACAGCTTACCACCAAAGTCACCCCTTGGAAATATCTTTGATTTAACCCTGTTGATGTCTTCACGAGGATACAGTCTATCTTTCTTTTATACTGGCTCTTCGGGAAGTGCCATGTCCATCGTTAGAACGCTTTATGCCCACCAAAAGTGTTGGCAAGAACCAAGCACCACTCAACAAGCACAGACCCTGTCATATGTAAAGTGTTCTAAAATAGGGTTATCCGTAAGTGATGGGGATGTGCTGGCCAAGATCTTATCCTATCTATCCTATCTATCTATCTATCTATCTATCTATCTATCTATCTATCTATCTATCTATCTATCTATCTATCCTTATCCTATCTAGGTACTTAGTCTCCATTACCGTATTGAGTCTATGGCCTTGGAGATGACGTGAAAAAATTAAGGATCTCTCTTTTTCCGGCATTCTTGTGGTCGGAAGGACTTCGTCCAGGTCAACACCCAACTTTAGAGGATCAGAACTGCCGTTGACGCCACACTGAGAGAGGAACAAGCAGGATTCCGGGCAGGGAGATCATGCACCGACCAGATTGCAACTCTACACATCATCATTGACCAATCGCTGGAGTGGCAATCACCGCTATACGTCAACTTCGTCGACTACAAAAAGGCGTTTGACATGGTGGACCGGGCAACAATCTGGCAAATCCTCAGACACTACGGCATCCCTGAAAAGATTGTTAGTGTCATCCAGAGCCTCTACAGAGACACCAGCTGCAGAGTCATCCACAACGCCGACCTGTCACCATCCTTTGAGGTCAACACCGGAGTCAGGCAAGGATGCCTGCTATTCCCTCTAATCTTCTCACTTGTGATTGACTGGGTGATGAAGACCAGCATGGACCAGCCCAGAGGCATACAATGGACCCTCACGAGGAAGCTTGAAGACTCGATTTTGCAGATGATATCGCCCTGCTGTCGCACTCTCAAGGACACATGCAAGACAAAACAGAGAGACTGAGCAACGTCGCCAGGACTACAAGATTGGAGATCAATGTGGGGAAAACTAAGAGCCTGCGGGTCAACGCCACTCACGCCACGCCCATTAACATCGATGGACAGGCCATAGAGGATGTCGAACACTTCACCTACCTGGGCAGCATTGTCAGCAAGACAGGAGGAGCTGATGATGATGTAAAGGCCAGGATCAGCAAGGCGCGCAATGCTTTTGTCCCCCTCAGACCAGTGGGGAGGAATGAAAACCTCAGTCTGCACACCCAGCTAGGGCTGTTCAACACCAACGTCAGATCCGTGTTATTGTATGGTTCGGAGACTTGGAGACGCACAAAAAGCCTGGACAGCAAGTTGCAAGTCTTCATCAACACCTGTCTTCGCCAGATCCTGCGCATCAGATGGCCGGAACGAATCTCAAATGAGGAACTCATGCACCAGACGAAGCAGGACCCAATCAGGAAGAGTATCCAGATGAGGAAGTGGGGTTGGGTTGGACACACCCTGCGTAGATGACAGGCCCACATCCCACGCCACGCCTTGGACTGGAACCCACAAGAAGCGGAAGAGGGAGAAGAACCCTACAGGCAGAACTCAAGTTCACCAACATGACCTGGGGTGAAGCCAAGAGAACAGCCCAAGACAGAGCGAGATGGAGATCTGCAGTGCGGGCCCTGTGTTCCGATCGGAACGAAGAGGACTAAAATAAATGTAACACCCAACTTTCCTTATGGTTGAGGTCTTATTGAAGAACATCCTGTTCAATGGAGGAGTTGAATCTCATGTGTTGTTAGAAAAGTCTCAAGACCCTGGGTATCTATCTCGGAAGGTCAATGATGTGCATGACCTCATACTCAGCCCTGGAGGACTCCCAAAATAATCAAGACAGTTCCAAATGAAGTGTCAACCATGACTGTTGCCTTCTGCCAGGAAAATTGAAGGTTTGTGCATTCGCTGGTTCAGGGAAGCCATGGTGTTGGAGGTTGATTGACTCAAAACATACAAAGAGCAAAATGTGTTTTTGATCTAAAAACTTCGAAGTGATGTAATCGAATATTTAAGAGACATGAAAGACGTTCCAAGTCAGTATTCGTTTTCGTCTAGTCGGAATGTCACTCGTTCATTATAGCAAATCTAGGATTTTCAATTCGCTTGCATATGACCGCACAGTTGAGCGACAAGGAATATTAGTTGGGTTGAGCTGCCAGTGAGCTTTTCTCATGTGGAGGGGATCGCTGTCTGTGGGGAGGTGGGGGGGGGGGGGGAAGGTGAACGGGGTTGAGGAAGATGGGGTGTGTGTGCGTGCGTGTGTGTGTGTGTGTGTGTGTGTGTGGTGTGTGTGTGTGTGTGTGTGTGTGTGTGTGTATGACTGTGTTTCTCTTAGAGTCTGGGTGTCTGTCTGTGTGGGCGAGCGCAAGCGCGCGGAAGGGGGTGGGGGTGGAGGAAGGATACTATGCAATCTATTCTGTCAGAATCAAGTTAGGCTGCGGGATGCGCACGGCAGTTGCTTGACCGTGGCGTTTTTGTTTTTTGTTTTTTTTTTCGCCGGTGAGCTCTGCAGTCGTGAAAGATGGGCTGGTACACCCATGGGGAGGCTCCTGTGGAGGTTCTGTTGTATCACATCCAGTGGCCATTACACAATTGCATCTGTCAGGGAGCAATTTCGTCACTTGACATCTGCACACATGTGAACACAGTGTAGGTTTCCAGGGGTGGTGCAGAACCACTCTTAGTTGATTCATTCGGCAGTTGAATACAGTACTTTTCTGGATCCCAACAGCACCTTCGGGTGTATCTTTTTCTTGCCTGCCTTTTGGCTAACTCTGGGGAAAGGCCCAGCGACGGTGAGGAAAGACAAATCCTGTTGACAGCGGGGAAGACTGTAAGCTGGGATTCTCTTGAGAGGGGGCACGTAAGACATGGCGAAAGCTTGGCCGTGTCTGGAGTTGTACTGTCTTCACCTGTCAGCAGAACAACAATGAGTGAGGCTGCGGGATGCACACGGCAGCTGCTTGACGGTGGTGTTTTTCACCAGGGGGCTCTGATGTCATGAAATATGGGTTGGTACACCCATGAGAATGCTCCTGTAGAGGTTCTGTCGTGTCACAACCAGTGGCCATTACACAAGTGCATCTGCCAGGAACCAATTATGTCCCTTGACGTCTTAATAGAATGCCCTGTACATACCTCACTCTATGTGAACACAGCGTAGGCTTTCAAGGGCGGCGCAGGATTGCTCCTAGCTGGTTTGTTCGGCAGCATGTTTGGGTCCCACCGACACCTATGGATGTATCTTTTACTTAGACAATGGGGAATCAGCAGGATGTACGAGCCCATCTTTCAACAGTCTGAACCGAGATTCTTCTGCAATTTTAATGGGCCATGGGAAAGGCCATTGGGAGGGAGGCTAGGGGTGGGAGGAGGAAGACACTGTCAGTGGTGGCCACAGCCGAGCCTCTTAGACCGTTGTGCCACTGTATGTGGAGCTACCCGGCAAGCATACATGGTTTTTCTGCCAAGGGGGAAGGCGGGGGGGGGGGGGGGAGTGGGGGGAAGAAGAAGGGAAAAAGTGGGTCAGTACCATGCAACATATGTGGGGAGCGGGGCTTTGTGGCCCAATCACTAGGAAATTCACAAAATTGGATGAATCGCGGACCCTTACATAATTTTAATATTCAGAAAAGAGAAATGGGGAAAAGGGTTGAAGTTTAAACGGCTTCCTTCCTTCCATATGAGATTCACTTAACCTTCAATACACAAAAAGAAAATCTGTTCGAATCCTATCATGTCATCATTTTTTTCCATACACCAAAAACAGTAACTTCATTTTGAATGTGGGAGGGGAGGGGGGGATTTATATATATATATATATATATATATATATATATATATATATATATATATATATATAATAAATACTCATTTGAATGGTTACTCTAAACAACACCACACTGTCATTCTCAGACAATCTCTGCAAGCTGGCAAACTTGTATTAAATAGAGGTGAGGACAGGGGGCGGGGAGGAGGAGGGCGGATGGGAAAGGGGGAAGAGGGCTGGGCCATGCTGACTGACGGATGGCTTGGGAAGCTGTGGGACAGTTTGGACAGCAACACGGAAGTTTGCCCTAGTTAAGTGAAAAAAAGTTAGAATCACATATTGACCGTGCCGATACTCTTATTCCATCAATAGCTTCAAGCGTTTGATTGGTGAATTATAACGCTAATAGCCAATGAGAAAGCTGTGTTCACCTGAAGCGAAGCTCAGGGGAGGGCGTACACGCTCATAGTTAACTTCCTCTTTCCGCTGTGGACGTACAGGTATCCTAGTTCCGACAACATGTCCCATCAAACCGGAATTACACGTAAGTATATTGATCTGGTTTTCATAACTGTTTAGAAGCAACAGTTATCGTAATCGCTTAGTAATTGCCAACGATATCAATATTTGAAAATATGTAGACCGTGACCTGATTGCCGTGATCATGCTTGCTGATGCTGTAGCGGCATAGCTACTTTCAGTCTAAGTTTTGTCAATTTGTGTCGTTCATTCGAAGGTAGGCTGTGCAACAGTCACACAGCTGTGATGACGATAGATTTGTTTATAATCAAAGCAACAAAAACAGACGAAAGTAAAGCGTGTTTTCAGATGATGGCATGTCAGCTTGATTGCTCACTTGGGTCTCATGATCATGATCAGACGACAGGAAAATTCGATCCCCCTCCTCACACCTCCATCCTCTACCCCCCCCCCCCCCCCCCCCCCCCACACACACACACACACACTGAAATACTCACACACACTTTCCCATCCCGTAGGGCTTTTCTGTTTTTCCCACACAAAAAACTTGATGGTTCTCAGGTTCTTACTTTCAGCTTTTAGTCGCGTTCAAACGTGATTTCGCTCTACTGTGTTTTATTTCCGTCAATGATTTTGAGTAGAAAACATCGTGAATGTTTTACAAATCTTAAGTTCCAAACACACACGTTTGCATACGTCATCAGTTTTGGCCAGGATATTTGACGCAAAGAAGCTCTCTTTCAAGGAGAACTTTCATGGTTGAGTTTTGAAATACGGGGGCCATCAACTTTAGGTTTGGCAAAGATTCGCCCTTAATGTGACAGAATTATTAGTATGGAAATGTAAAATGATTGGTAAGGGAAGCTCAAGAATAGGATTTTGCTGATGATTTATCAGTCTGATAATGATATAACATCACAGCAAGTGCTGCCCCAATTTTGTATATCTGGCTTTAGGTGCCTCTCAGTTTTTCATGGAAGTCATAATGGATCAGTTAGGTTAATCATTAGACTCTGACACCACTTTCACCACTTTGGCTTCACAAGGGGAGTATTGTGCATGTTTATGTCTGTATTTTTTTGTCGCTGAGGAAGGCATATTGCCGAAAATTTCTTGTCCTGTTTTGTGTCGTGCATTACAACTGCGTTACTTCACATTTGTTTTGTGTTGCTCTTCTGCTTTTTTGTCGTGTTCCAGTAATGCTGCAGTTTGTTTCTTTTGCCATTAGGCTCTGAGACAGACTTCCAAAATCTTGCCTGGAGTATCAAATTCAGAAACTCAGTAGAAGGCTTCTACCACCTCCCATGCTCCCTCAGTCCTTGCCCCCTCTCCCCCTTTTCCTGTTTACAGGTTCTCAGCGCAATATTCAGGTTGATTCATTAGTTTATAGCATACTTTTTATCCCATTTTTTCCTCTTCTATATTTATTAGCTCGACAATCTGGCATTCTATCTTGAGGGAAATGTGAGTAAAGGTTTGCAATTCTGTTACTGCTGTTAGAGCTACTTTCCAAGACTGACAAAGCTTCCAGGTTACTTAACAGGTTGACCTGGCCATGGAAAGTTTTTGTTGACAGCACTAGTAGGTGAACAATTTACCTGTATATTCATTTTATAAAATGTTCTTTTTTTGCACCTTGTTCATTGTGTTGGCTCTATTTTCTTGTTGTAATATTTACACCACGGCTCTATTTTCTTGTAATATTTACACCAATACCACCCTTTACAGGTGACATCAGGAATTCCTTACAGTTGGTGATTTAATTTTTTTAAAACAACAACAACAACAACAAACTACTACTTGGTTTTAGAATGGTCTGAGTGATGGAAGGTCAAACAATAGTTAAATTCATTATAATGTTAATTGTGTAATGAATGTCACACACTTCTTACTGTCTCTTTTACTTTTAGTGTTAAATTCTGTATAGTATTGTATCCCAAATTAGTTGCGAAACAAAACACACAAAAAAGACATGAAATTCTAATGGATTGTGACTTTTGTTTTAAATCTGTATACTTTCTAGCTGTTACAGCTCTAGCTCTCTCTCTCTCTCTCTCTCTCTCTCTCTCTCTCTCCTCACCACACACACACGCACGCGCACGCGCGCACCGACACACACACACACACACACACACACACACACACACACACACACACACAATTCTCCCCCTCTCTCTCTCTCATATTAGTTACTGTGAAAATCAAACAAATCTTCACCATTGATCAGATGATAATGACAGAGTTTATGGGTGTCTTGCTTTAAAAATCCATTCCCAAGGTTTGTTTTTTTTTGGGGGGGTTTGGCATGATTTCTGGTTTGCATGGCCAAGATTGTTTTTGTTTGTTTCCATTCTGTGTGTGTGTGTGTGTGTGTGTGTGTGTGTTGTGTGTGTGTAACAGAAAGAATGTATTTAATAACAGAAGGAATATGGATATTTTGGCACCTTTGTGCAACCAACAACAGCACAAATGCTGTTCATTTGCACAGGCAGTCTTACAAAATGCATGGTAATTGAGAATATGTCACTTGTGTCCAGAAAACATGGACTGCCAGCAGGGCAGACAGCTTGGTTATCAAACATCGGTGATGTCGCTTAAATTGACCTTTATCGCTGGCTTAAAATAGTGTGGTCATGGGCTGGAGGGATGAGTAGGAAGGAAAGGAAGTACCAAGTGTTTTCTGATGAAAATGAATCAATGAAAAAATGAAACGACTGTTTTTCCCTGTTTCCGTCCCTTTACCTAACACTGTTCTCCCCAACCCCCCTCCCCCCTCCCCCACTCTGTGTCACCCATATGTTTCATAAATTATGTCATGTGTATTACATTTACACTTTAAAAAAAAAGTTCTGATGTAATTAGAGCTGAGTTTGTTTTCATTGACTCCAGTGTGTGTGTGTGTGTGCATGCGTGCGTGCGTGAGAGAAAGAGTGAGTGAGTGCGCATGTTCATTTGCTCTCTGTCTCTCTCTGTCTCGTATTACTTCTAAAGTTAATTCATTAATAAATACAGAAGAATTAAAACAAAATATTAAATCCTGCACATTGTATTCCAAGGTACTTCTTGTGTATGCAGATTAACATCAAATATACTGTCACAAAATTCAGATTTGGTGTATCAGAATTCAGATATTTGTGTACATTCTAACCGTCGATGAATGATCATAATTTTACATGTCCACTCTGTCATGAAGGTGATAAAACTGAAGTTCATTTTGTTCTCATTTGTCCTGAAAGTACTACAAGTTGTTAGACAGCAATTAATCAAATACTTAAGAAAACTTTGTCTCTTCAAACTGATTATGTTAATATCATCATCGAATGAAAACTATATTAAACAGTTCGCGTTGTTTTTGTGTAAAGTGTTTAGAATGCGAAATGATGTGTTAAGATAGTAAATATGTGTTGGTGTGGTTAAATGAGGTAAACTGTGCAGTTTGATATGTAGATGGAATTTAGATTCACACACATTAAAAAAAAAATTTTTTATCAATCATGAAATGTACCAACTAAGATTCTTTTCTTAAAACTGAAAAAAAAATCACAGTAAAAGTGTTTTTTTTCTTTGTACTCAACAGGTTGCCTTACATGATTGCGCTTTTAGTTTTACAGGAAACAAAGATTCATTATTTTTGTTATTTTTTTCCAGCAACTGATGAGCTCAAAACTTTCTTTGGAACAGCAAAAGATGGAACCTGGAGAATGATAAAAGTTGCTATCGAAGATGGTGAGTGAAGTGGTTCAGTGGTTAGTGTCATGGTGAGTGAAGTGGTTCAGTGGTTAGTGTCATGGATTGTGGGCTGGGAAGTCAGGGGTTCAATTCCCATCAGAGCGCTTTGTTTGTGGATTTTTTTTTTACCCCCAACCAGCTCCTACCAAGTGTTGAGTTTGCTGTGGGCTAAAATGGGAAGGCACAGTGAACTTCCAACTACATAATGGATGTATCTCTGAGAGTGTTGGTCAAATTTCCTGACAGACACAGCAGGTGTTGTATCTCTCGGGCCTGGTTCATGCAGGGATGTATTACAAAAGGATGGGTCTAGAACAGCCTTATCTTGAAGTCTGTATAGACTAGAAGAGATATATATATACATCATTAAATGTATTTTCACTGACTTCCATGCTCATGTATGAAATGTTCTCCTTTTTCCTCTCTCTTTCTATATATCTCTTTCTTGTACAATTCACCTACATACATTTGAATGAAAATTTAAAAAGAAGACTTGAAAATTGACATAATTTTTCATAATATCACAATTGTGTCTGGATTGCAGATGTGTAGTTTTATATTGCAGCTTCTCTGTTCATTGATGCAAAAAACAAAACAAAACAAAAAATGTTAATGCTTCAGCCGGTTGATATTTTGAATGTCATTTTATTTGACATTGTACATTGTTGTGACACATTATCAAAATACTGAATACTTTCTTGGCTTTTCCTCATAGGAATATTTGTTCTTTTCAGAAAGCTTGGAAAGTGTCAAGGGTACAACAAAGAACAAATTGAAACGCTCTAATTACAACCTTTTGTTTGAAAACAGTTTTGATAAAGTAATCTTGTTCCTGAATGCAAAATGGTTACGCATCCCAAAAATGAATGGTAAATCAATATTTAGACTGGTTTGAAATGCAGATAGGATGTTTGTTCTTCCAAGTCATCGTAATTAGAGATAAGTGTGCAAATATCAATTAAGAAAGAGAAATTCAGAGCAAAGAAGTGTTTTCTGGCGTTAGATGTTTTCCCTGTAGCAGAGGTTTGCTCTCATCTATTTCCATCTTATTACTTGTGTGTTGGTGTGTGTGTGTGTGTGTGGTGTGTGTGTGCGTGCGTGCGTGCGTGCGTGCGGGTTTCGTGCGTGTGTGTGTGTGTGTAATGGTTACAACAAAATAATGTGTAGGCTTCAAACTTTGAAGATTTATTCAGTCATAAAAATGAAATGAAGATGATGTCAAAATGTAATTTGTTAGTCCCTTAGTTTAACTCTGTAAAACAGATTGTAATATGCCAAGTGTTACAGTGATAATAGACTGTATTTTGATCAGTCCTTGAGGTGAACTCTATGAATATAATGTCAAATGATGATGATAAATTGTACTATGTCCAAGGTAAAATAATGAATTGTGTAATCTGTATGCTTTCAGAGAAACTTACACTCTCTGACCGTGTAGAGCCACAGGGAACCTTTGAAGAAGATATCCTTTTGTAACTGCTGTGATTATATGAGGGCATATATAGGGGCACCTGTTATCAGTCCTCAAATCCTGTTGTTTTGTATCCCAGATACCCAGGAAACCTTTCAGAGGTTGCCAACAAGTTATAATTAGAACAGTGTATACTTGTTCAGTTTTGAATTGAATTATTTATGATGAATCCTCAGCATTCCTACTCTACAATTTGTCATTGTACATGAATTGTCTCCATATCTTTTTGTGTCATGAAAATAATGAATATAACAAGCAAGCTGTATGTTATGCATCTTATCGTAATTATAGAGATATGCATCATGGAATATAATTGTAATTCATGTAGTGATATTCTTGTTGCAATAGCTGATTAGCTATATGAATTGGCATCAGCACGAGATACTGGTGATGTTTTTCAAACATGAACTGAATGAAATGCATGCCTGTCACTTTGTTTCTGGGCTGGTTAACCCTTTCACTGTGTATCATTCTATTTTGTATACATTCCTAGTGCCAACTGTTTTTAACGCCAATTTTATACTAGAATGTATCGAGTATGATATATCTTTGGAATTAAACAAATAATTTCTTAGTTGTTTGTTGTAAAATGGAGGAGACAGGCTGTACATTAATGGTGCAGTAATTGTTTAGTCAGCTGCAGTTTGAAAGTTTTCATAATTTGAAGAAAAATATACAAATTCAAAAGGCTTGCTTGCAGATGTGCGCGGCGCACGCACGCACACACACACACACACACACACAAACCCCACCACATGCCCGTGCACACGTGCATACATGCGCGTGCACACACACACACACACACACACACACACACACACACACACACACACCATCACAAATCATACATAAGCACACTCTGAATTGATTAAATATCAATAATTGTCTTGGGTTTGGATCAGAAAACACACACACACACAATACCATGTAGTGATGATGGAAAGAGAAATAAGTTGGACAGTTGAGGGCGTATAATTTTCTTTGACTGAGCATACATTACGATCAAATGGTGGTGCCTTCACTAGACGACAAGGTTCCAAGCTACATCCTGTTCCGCTATGACAGCAAGAACAGCATGGGCTATGAATGGCTGTACATTTTCTGGTCCCCTGACTTTGCACAGGTCAGCTCTTCATGGTTTGTCTGGGCAAAAGACAAGTTGCGGGGTTACTTCATTGTCTTCTTTTGTTTTGGTTTTTCTATCTTGTTTTTCATCTTTTCCCTTTGCTCATCTTCCGCTTCGTCCCTCCCTGTATTCTTTTGGTCTCTCGCTCACAGTCTGTGTTTCTCTCTCCATCTTGCTGCCTTGGTTTTATCTCTGTTTATCTTATTTTTCTTTCTTTTCTATGTCTTTTTCACCCATTATCTTTTCTACTGTTTCTTTCTCTCATTTTTCACAGGTTTAAATCACTTTTCTCAGTTTCCAACTCCCTAACTTGGTTTTGATGTCTTTCTACATCATTTTTTGTTGTGTCATTTCTTTTTAGTCATATCCCTCCAATTTCTTTTTTTTTTTTCCCCTCCTTTTTGTGAATTCTTTCATGAAGTTTTGACCATCCCTGACTGAGAAAGGTGGTTGGTCAAAACATGTTTGTGTGTGACACAGGTGCGTCACAAGATGCTGTATGCAGCAACTCGCGCCACACTCAAGTCGGAGTTTGGAGGGGGACAGATCAAAGAGGAGCTGTTTGGATCAGTCAAGGTATTTCTTTGTCAGAGTTTGGGTGTAAGGGATGGTTGGAAGGAGGCTGGTGGAAGGGGAGGGGTGGGGGAGTGTGTACATGTATGTAAGGTGTGTGCGCATGCCTGTTACAGAAACTAAATGGGTTCTCTCCAAAACACAAGGTGTTGGGTTCTCCCCCAACCCTTCCCCCCCCCCCCCCCCCCCCCCCCCCCCCACTCCCTCCAACATTTTGACTTTGGGCTGTTTGGCAAACTTATGTATTCATTCTGGAGTGAAATATTTTATTGTAAGGGTATGGTATACACTTGCGCTAATGGCGTGCAAGTGCTGTGAACTGGAATCTTTTTACTAAAGATAAAGTATGATAGTACTATTAAAGAGATAACTATTTTTTTGTCAATAGAAAAGAAATAAAAATTAAGCTCCTGACTTACTGATGGTTAGTGATATACCTATTAGTTACTAGAATTCTGAGTATTGCTATCAGTTGAAAGCAGCCAGAGAATGTTTTCAAAATGTAGAGTCGGTCTTCATTCATTTCATCCAAGAGCTTTCACTGGCTGGTGTCAAAAGTGCTAGATTAATGCGTAAACTGCTTCAGATGTTTGATATTTGTTCAAGTATCCGCTGCTACTTAATTAAATACTTTTTTATTTCAAGTTCCTCCTGCTACATTAATTTAGCCCAAGCTGTGGTAAATGTTTTTGCTGTGTGTAGGCCTGTGGGTGTGTATTGTATCACCTTCTCTGATGTACACAAATGCTTCCATGGCTCTAGAAAAACGAAACAAATTTTTGGTTATGACTTTGCTTTTACTGACATTCAGTCTAGGAAACTAAACCATGTATAAGTTTTAGGGGATGTATTAAATACAGGGAACTGGTGCTCAAACAGTTTATCATATGTTCAGTGTCACACACAAAAAAACTTGGTGGAGAGAGAGATTACGATGGTTCCCTCATGCAGCTAGTGAAGAGTTTTCAATATTTACAATATATTTTCTTAATTTCATGTTCCCATCTTCTTCTTCACCCCCCCCCCCCCCCCCCCCCCCCCCCCAACAAAGTCCAAATCTTTGCCAAGTCATTTCTGTGATGACAGAGGGGTTGTTGGCCTGCGCTTGTTTTCCCCCACTATTAGATTGTTTGTCTTTGTATTTGTCTGACTTTATTCAAGTTTGAAAGACTGTGCCAGTCTTGAATAAAAGTACTCTGTGTTAGGTTTTCTTATGGGAGCAAGAGTTACCCTACTTGTTTATTGTTGGAGGAGTGGTTAATAAATGAGTACTGAGAACTGACTGACTTGGTGATGTGCGTGGCAGGAGGATGTGAGTTACACTGGTTACCTCAAACACATGACCTCTCAACATGCTCCCGCACCTCTTACCATGGCTGAGGAAGAGCTCCAGATCATCAAGCAGAATGAAGTGAGAATGACTGTCGATTGCGTTGGTTGTTTTTTTCCCGTTCATTGTGTGTTTCAATGTATCAGTGAGAATGCTGTCAGTTGTGTTTCTTTTTCATTCATTTGTTTCAATGTATCAGTGAGAATGGCTGTCATTTGTTTCTTTTTCATTCATTATTTGTTTCAATGTATCGTGAGAATGGCTGTCAATTATGTTTCTTTTTCATTCATTATTGTTTCAATGTATCAGTGAAATGGCTGTCAATTATGTTTCTTTTTCATTCATTATTTGTTTCAGTGTGTCTAATTTTGTTCTTTTCATGGGTGATAATGTCAGAGTTTCAATTGGCTTTTGACCTGTTTGATGTCTGAGAGATATTGAAAACTGTTAAGATGGTTAATATGGTCATTTAAGGCGGTTTTTGGCCTGTTTGAAGTATGTGAAATTATAGTTGAAAACTGTTTAGGAATTGATATCTTGGTTGAAAAAGGTTTCTTACGCATTTGAAGTATGAGAGATCATTGTTGAAAACTCGTAGGGATTAATATCTCCATTTTAAATCATTTTTCACTTGTTTGAAGTTTCACTTACCATTGAAAACTGTGAAAAGGGGTTAAACTCTTCATGTAAATGCTCTCCTGTGCGTCTCTTTTTTTCAAACAGACCTTTCAAAGGTCATTTTCATAATGATGAAGAACTGTTTACCTGCACCTTGTTTCTTCTACACACCAGTATATGATGCGCATCTCTGTACTGCAGAATACTACAGAACTCTTGAGTTACTTTGCGCTGCTGTTCTACATTTCGTGGCGCTTTGTTACACTACCACTGTGCTGCTCCTCACTACATTGCACTTCACTATGCAACACTACACTGTATCACTGCAGTATTGTGCACTTGCTGCCCTGCATTACAGTATACTGCATCATGTTATGGTACATTTGACCATACTATGTCACATGCTAGCACACTACATTGCACTACACAACAACATACAGCCCATCATTACATTACATTAACTCCTCTGCACTGAACTATACTACACTTCACAGCACCATTCTGAATTGTAAGATACAGCTCCACACTGCAATAAATCACACTACATTGCAGTACACTACGCCACTACATCACACCACACTACACGCACTACACTACACTGTATTGCACTACAGTCCATGACAGAACATTTCATGGTTTCTTAAAGAGGAAAGAGACCAAAGGATTTTGTTTTGACTTTCCTAAACAAATTTGAAAAGTTATTGATAAAGCACCGCAAAAAAACATAGACAAACGAATAACAAGACAAAACACAACATTTTTCGACCTCCTAGGTCTTCTTCAGGCAAAATACACAACACTCAGGACAACGAAAATGAATCAGCAATCACTTATCTCTGTCCAATTCTGCAGAAGATAGGTGTTTAAAGTTGCTTGAAGAAGACCTGAGAGGTTGAAACATGTTGTGTTTTGTCTTGTGATTCATTTGTCTATGTTTTTTCGGCTGTGCTTTATCAGTAACTTTTCAAATTTGTTTAGATTTCCGCCTGCAGTCGCCTCACTTTGCAACTAGATGTAACTTTGAATTTCCTGTGGTGTGTCACTGGTTGGCAGGTCAATGCACATATCAACATAGACACACGATCACAGACCATGCAAGGAGTTGCCTTCCCCTTGACAGTGCAGGCCCGTGATGAGTTAGATCGCTTCCAGAGGAAAGAATGCACCTACGTCCAGCTGGTAAGGACATCTAATCCATAAAGATGTTATCTTTCTGAAATCTGTTGGACACTGCAAAATTAAATGCTGTCTTTTGTTTGTTTTTTTGTTCTTAAAGGTTTCCTGTGATTCTTTATTCATTCATTGTCTGTTGTTTTTTGTTGTGCTGCAATTCATGACACAGAATGAATAAGTGTAATAAGATTAATCCTTATGTCACTAAAATGGCCATCTAAATGCCGTGCATAGGCCTTTGTCAAGTTGAACTTGAACAGAAATAGTCAGTTGAAGATGATGCAAAATTTATCCAGTCTCTTTCCCATGAGAGACTCGCGAATAATTCCTTTAGTATTGCGCTGTTGGTTTGTATGCATCTTAGATTAAAGCTTTCGTGTGCAGACAAAATGTTTATATTGTTTGTTTGTTGTTTTATGAAAGCATGGTGTGTTCCAAAGTATTTTTGTTTAAACTGTTAAAGTACTGATAGAGCCATCTGCTGTTTCTGTTTAATTACAAACTGTGTCTGCTCATTGATTATTTAGGAAGGGTTGAGCATTAAGAGGCATCATTGTCAGTGGTTGGATTCGCTTTTGAATATGCTGTTTACAACATAATTCAAAATAGCCTGGCAAAAAAGGTTTCAAATGTTTGTTTTTACCTTGTATGGTGTGTGACTAATGCAAGTAAGTGGCATGACAGAGGATGGTACATTTAACATGATTATGGACAACTTAGAGGTGAAGCTAAGTCAACAACAACAATTCAGAGATCAGTGTAGACTGTACAAATGAGTTTGAAATCCATCCAGAGTAATGTAAGAGATGATGATGATTAGACGTGATGAGTCAGCGTTCAGATCCATATCTTGATCCTTCCCTGTGCAGCTAACTGACCACACTGGTCAGATACATGCGTTGCAAGCTGTGTCCACTACCAGATTTTTATCCAACATTTGATTTGACTTGGACATGGATGTTTTTGTTTCTTGATGGTACCCTAGTTTCATGAGTTTGTCAAGAAAATTGATGTGGCCATTTGGTATTTTCAGAGTCAAAAGAATGTGGCAGTTTGAGAATTAATGTTGAGTTTTCTGAAGGATGCAGTAAAAATTAAGGATTCTCACAGCTGTCTGTCTGTTCGTTTTTTTGTGGTTTTTTTTATCTGAGAATGCATCTTTGCACTTTTGTGTCCCTGTGCACAGACCTTGGACCTGGAGAACGAGGTGGTGAACCTGGCCAAGTCGGGGGATGTGGAGGTGGACCGCCTGGCAGCTGAGGTGCCCACAGACTCTGCCCGCTACCATCTCTTCTGGTTCCGCCACACGCACGAGGGTGACTACACGGAGAGTGCAGGTCAGTTTACTTGTTGATCAACTGGTGTTGGAGTTTGGCAGATGTGTAAAGATGAAATCAGTCCTTTGCTGTGATCTTGGCACCATGAGTTCCTATATCATGATTTTTTTCCACAGTTACTGTGCATGATAACTTTTGCGCTTAAACAGACTTTGGTTTCTGTTGCTTCACTGACAGTATGCATAAAAGTGCTTCTCTAAGCTCTGTTCCCAGCATTCTGCCCTCTGCCCCTCCTCCTCTCCCTCCATCTTCCAACCTTCCTCCACTCCCAACTCCTTTCCCTGAAGTTGGAGTATGGCTGCCATAATGGCAGGATAAAAAAAAAGATCATACACACAAAACTCCACTCCGTTTGTTGGGTAGATGGGATTAATCCTTGCCTCTCTATACAGGAAGCGTCTGCAGGAGTATCAGCCTGCGTATGCAGAAAAAGAAAAAAGGAAAATTCCCAACGCCTCCCCCTGTTTTCAAGGATACTGGTAGATGTTCAGTGGTGTTTCATCCATATCGTGTATGTGCTCAGATATTGACTCTGTAGAGTGGCATCATGCTAGATTGGTTGCTATTATGTATTCTACGCTGGACAATGCTGATTTTCACACAGTAACTGTTATGAATTTAAGTATTAATTGCATACGGTCATAGCCATGGCTGCTTAATCGTGGTGCACAAATAAATGTCCATAATTTGGTACAGCTTACCTTCTCCTGTGATCACCTTTACATATTTTATTAAGTGCTTCTTTTTTGTTTCTCTGCTGACGTATTGTATAGATAGGGTTATTGATCTAAGAAAGAGATGATTAAGGGTAGGTAATATACTGGCAGAACAACTTAATCATGTTGACTGAATTAAAGGCGGAAAAAAGATGGCATAATTTTGGCACAATGTTGGTGAAGATAACTGGTGTCTAGTTTGCCAGATCAGCCAGCCAGCTGGTGCCTTCCCTGACTTGTTGAAACACAGTCAGCTGCACATGTTAAAGATCCTCAGCGCAGGGATTCTGGAATCTTAGTAAGCCTCCTTCATCTTGTAAACCTGCTCTAGGTCTTGACTTCCTTTGAAAATGGAACAGACCAGTCAGCTTTGAGGGCATATTTAAGGAACAGCCACTCTGGTTGGTCTTGAGTTTGCTGCTCTTGTTTTAACCTTTGTCATACATTGCGGGTTTTTGATGATCCACAGTCATGATCTTTCTCTCAGTAACTGAATCTGTTTGTAAGTTATCTCCACCAAATTTTATGATTTTGTCAATAATGGATGGTCCTGCACCTGTGCCAAAACTTGTGTTTGTCAACAAACTAAAGAGTGAACAAAAAATAAAATCATGGCAAGGCTTTCTTCCTTCAACTAAAGTATGGGTCCCTAGAGACCCATGAGTATAGCTAGGCTTTCATCCTTTAGAAATGCACGGGTCCTTGGAGACCTATCTATGATGAATGACACACAGAATTATAAGCTATGTGCAGCAATGTTTAAAGAAGAATCATACAATTTTTGTTGTTTTTTTGCTTGTTGATTTTTTTTTTTTAATTGGAGAAAGATCAATTACAAGAAAGAGAGAGTGATACCTCCCTTTTTTATGTAAATGTTTGCAAAGTCCTTATTTCAATGACAGAAGAATTGTTAGCAACCACTTGTTTTCCTTTACTGCTTGAACGGAAGAAATTTAAAATCAAAACTGGAGACAATACTTTTGAAATTTGAATGGCTGTCATGGGTTTTTGTTCTCTTTTTTTCTTTTTTGTTTTTCTTGAAGTTCTGCGTAAGTATATTGATCTCCTATCTGTTCCTTTTATTCCCCCTCTGAATTTAGAATTTCAGTCTTGAAAGAAATCCTGAGCTTTTCAAACATAAGTTGCTGTGATATGAACCTTGTGAATGCATGGTAATATTTATGAGTGATTTAAACTACAAATATTGACAACACATTGCCCTTCTTCCCCTCATCCAAAGTACAGAGCATGGCTGTTCACACAGCAGGTGTCGGATGGACTCATGTAAGTATCTTCAGCCTGTCATGTTAAAGAAGAAGACAGTAGTCATAGCCTGACTGTTGCACTGGTTTTGTTGCAGTGTTTGTCTACTCCATGCCTGGCTACAAGTGCAGCATCAGAGAACGAATGCTGTTCTCCAGTTGTAAATCCCCGCTGGTCGACATGATTGAAAACGACATTGGCATCACTCTGGCTAAAAAGGTATACCTTGCACCAATCTCACAGCATAGTGCGTATGAGAAATGGTTTTGATAGAGAGAATGACACCAGAATGTGTAAACGATGTTGGTAGACATGTGGTATTCGTTTCCATTTTAGGTCCTGTTTTTCTTGTGTTCTGAATATTGAAATCTGAAGCAAAGGCAAGTTTCCATTATGGACATCAAAAAGAATTGATGAAACCACTTTTTTCTTTTTGATTGGTCTTTTTCTAGCCAAGTCCAAAAACAAACCAAATCAACAGAATGAATTTAACAGTCACAACATAGAGTTTGTTTCCATTCGCTTCGCTGATACAAGGAAACAATTGTAAACAATTTAGAGGGCAGAAGAGGTATGTCAGGTGTTTTCAGTTAATGAAGTAAGGTAAGCATTAGCAGCACACACAGTGCAGTGCTTAGCATTGGCGGCCCCATATTTGTTTCAAAGCATTTGCTATTCGTGTTATCACTCTGGGAGAAAAATTCTGCATAGGCTCCTAATAAGGTTACTTTGACTCTTGTTACTCTTGTGTTACTCTTGTGTTCAGACAAAATCTAAAATTACTTTTGTAGATTGACAAAGTTTCTTTCTGGTGATAGACATTCAGTGACTGCTTTGCACGATTATTTGAAATTAAGGAAATAACTCCATCTCTAGCCTTTGTCTCCGTATCTAAGGTTTGTGACAGAACAGAACGGGGGACAGATCAGAGTTTTCCACAATGTTTTGGAGGTCTAACCTCTGGTTTTGTATTTCATCAAAAATTAAATCTGCACACATCCTCATTATCAAAAAGTCAAGTAGTAAAATTTGACTGAAAAAAGTTACCTGTTATTTATTTCATGGCAAACACTTTACTTTCTGATATTTTCCGTTAGTTTACTGTAATAATGTCATTGGATTCTCCACGCTCTCTGGTCATATGTTTCTTCCGATCTGTACGCTGTATCATGATGATTGTTTCATCTTCTTGGCTGTGTGAGTAGCTGTAGACACCAGGTATTGGTAAAAACTTTTTATTTGAGGAGGATGGTGATGCTGTGCCGTTCTGTTCTTGTCAGGGGCACCATGACAGGATTGCTTCACATGCATCCTTTCATGGTGTATTCCAGTGTTGACCAGGCCCAGGAGATACATCTGCAGAGTTCGGTCAGGAAATTTGACCAACACTGTCAGACACACATTCCATTGCATGGACTAAGCTGGACACTGTGGTTCCAGTCCGCCCCACGTGAGCCCATAGCATGGCCATCTCTGGACAGGGGCCTTCCAGGGCTAAAAAATCCTACAAACAAATGCTTCTGATGAGACTTGAACCCAGAACCGCTGGGTTCCTTGCTTTCATCCTCTATGACTTTGCCCTCACCTTACCTGCCTGTTTGTGTAACTGTGTGGCAATCATTTTTATTTCAATCAATAGCTTTGTGCAAATTCTGGTGAAGTAGATCATGCCTTAAAATGTTGTTTTTGTCTGTTGCTGCATAGCTGGAGATCGATGACCCTAAAGAGCTGACGGAGGAGTTCATCTACGACGAAGTTCACCCTAAAGTCAATGTGGCCCGACAAGCCTTTGCCAAACCCAAGGGACCAGCAGGCCGGGGTCCAAAAAGGTTGACCAAGCCCACGTAATGAAGACAGCACTCTATTTTTTTTTTTTTTTTTTTTTTTTAAATCTGAAACTTTCTAATTGCATATGTATTGTGTAATTAAAGAGAAGAACATTTCCATCAAATTTCCGATGCATTTTATGCAGAGAATTCAGTGTTGAAGGAGTGCTTTCCAGATATGTGTACGGCTTCATTGAATATTACTTACAGAGTTGCGTTACAACTTATGCAGCAGCTACTGTGTCGTGTACCCATTCACCGTAGAATGGGAAGGTAATGAAATTTCAATATTAGGTCGCAAGTGAGTTGAATATCAGAGTAAACTTTGAAGACTGAAGAGATTGAGGTTTTTCTTTTATTAGATTGATCTTGTGTTCATTGGTTTCTTATACATATTTTGCACAATTCTTACTGTACTCAAGTGTGAAATTGTATGAGATTGCTGTCAACTTGTCATGGGACCAATGCATTGGGGTTGATGAACAAAATGTGATTTGTTTTGAGCTTTTGTTGTGTAAAATACTACTAAAATATCCTTCCCTGAGTTGTCTTGGTGTTGGTGGAGGCTTGAGTTGTGGACCTTGTCAGCAGCGATTGGTGTCTGTGATATACTCCTGTTCTCTGGTTACCACTGCCGTAAGACACCGTTGTCGACAGCAGAACACAAACGTATATCAGGTTTCACCAAGAAAATTTGTATTTCTACTGATTTTTCTCTCTGTTCCTGTTTTTTTTTTGTTTTGTTTTGTTTTGAGGTGGGTTGGGGGGAATACAAGCTGGAGACTGGTTTTACTTTGTATGGGAAAATTTTTAACATGTTTTTCCCCCTCTGGTGTCGCTGCTAAATTTTAAAACTTTTTTGGTGTTCTCGTAATATATATATATGTATGTATATATATGTTTGGGATTGTTTTTTTAGATGATAATGATATCATGAAAGAACTGTCCCCACTTGTAGGCAGGTGTATTACTAGCTTATCTGATCAGTAAGTAGAAATCGTTTGCTTCAAGTATTATCAGGGACTTGGTTGTTCCATGTAGAGCACCTGTTAGTTTATTATAATGGGAAGCAGTATGTAGGGATTAAAAGTCATACTTTCATCAGTTGCTCCCACTGAGAAGATCACTGTTACAGCTCTGTAAATTGTGGCTCAAGATAAGTTTTAAGTGATGATATTTTCCGAAGTCCATCCAGTTCTTTTGCATCTTACATTGACATATTTAATCCATTTGGGATACTTAGAAGGCCAGCTTCTAGTACTTGATATATATTAGGTGTCACAGAAGCATAAGTGTTGTGTATACAGATTTTCTTGCCCAACGGATTTGTTGTGTGCCTGGAGAGGACTGTGCAAATGTTGGCGTATTAACTTTGTTGAGGAAGTGTTACCTGTGTTCTTTTGTATTCACTATTTTGAGGTGTTTGTACATTCCTGTTGATAGTGTTCACCACTGTGTGAGATATGTGTTGGTGTTCATGTGCTACTGAGGTATATAGACATGACGAGATGGGCATATGTTTGGCATCTGTGATTTCGTGGGGGAACTCTGATTATTAAACATTGGTAGTCCTAGATGTGTGGTAAAGGTTAAAACATTTCACATGTTCTGTTGCAGCAGTTCCAAACATTTAGTTTGAGATTCCTGTGGAATATTTTCATCATGTTAGGTGTTAACTTATTATCAGGCAACACTTGATATGAAATAAGGAATATGGCAGAGGGTTATGGTTTATGCTCCTCATACACACACACACACATACACTAACATATATACACATATGCATCAATAACCACGAAAGAACTTCATCTAATTTCTTATAGTGTATCCATTAAGTTTGAACACAATAAACATCAGTTATTTTCATACCTGTGTACATTTGTCTTTTATGTGAGGATCTCTTGGCTTTAGGCTCTGTCATTTCTCTGATGCAAAAAAAAAAAAAAAAAGCATTCACTGTCAATGTTTACTACTAACGCTGCTGCTTTTTAATTTGTCACTAGCTGCGTACTCACTGGAACAATACTGATAACACTGTAAATACTGTAAAAGAGAATTGGTTCAAGAAAAAGAGGACGGAAAAGTCGATGGAGCTCAAACCTGTGACCTTTTGCATCCCATGCAGGCATTTTAACCTCTCGACCATAGCCTCTTCAGGCTGATGAAGGAGGTCTTAGTTCTTGTTCATGTCATGCATCACATCAGTCATGGAGGTCACAGGTCTCAAGTTGCAGCATTACCAAGATTGGTTTTTAGCATTCTTGTGTCAACATGGAGGAATTTAGAATTGCTTAATGCTGGATCCTTGTATGCAGATACTGAAAAATAATAACATATCTTCCCAGGTCTGAGTCTTCAGCCATTTTACATCCACAGATGACATCAACACACACACACACACACACACACACACACACACACACACACACACACATATTTCTTCTTTATGTATATGATGGCCATCATAATGCACAATTGCTTGGGTATCTCTCCTGCAGCTCGTTACCTTTTTGTGATAGGGATGACATTTTTAGAGGGAAAAAAATTAACATATCAATGAACACTGACAGATTTGCCTTGTCAAAAAGCTATATTTTCATGCACCTGTTGTTACAAAACCTGCTCTGACAGCCGATTTCACCAAGCAAGAATAAAGGAATAATGTGTCAATTGGATTATTTTCTTACCTGGACAGCATGTCACAAGGTAACTTGTAACTGGAGCAAAATGACTTCATTTGAGAATACTGTCAGCAATATGCTTTGCATGTTAAACATACAAAATGATCATTCTGAATCGTCGCTGTATAGAATGTTTTGTAGCAGGAACGGTTCATATGATAACTGCTGTACGTAAATTCTGCATACTTAAGATGAATGTGGAAGTGTTTTCCACTCTTTCTTTTTTCTTCTTCTTTGTATTGTTTTGTTTTGTTTTGCATGTGAGTTTGAACAATTGAACGGAATGGCTGGAGCTCAGAACATGGCCTCATCTTATAGCCTGAAAGGATGTCAATAGTTGAGCAACCTAGTCATGAACTATTTGTGTTGTGAGTCTTTCTTTGTTTTTGTTTTTGTTTTTCAGGTTGTAATCTTTTTCAGTTCAGGATGGACCTAAGTTGAAATAATCTTTTTTATTTCAGGATGGATCTAAGTTGAAATAATCTTTTCCAGTACAGGTAGACCTAAGTTGAAGTGGTATTTCTTGTTCTGTCCATCCAGTGTGGTGTTGACTGCTAACTCACGTCTGGAACTATCAACTGAGAGGACACTTTTCTTTGAGTTGATTTCAATTTTGTTTTTTGTGGAGAGGCCCATAATCACACTATTAGTTTTTGCCAGCAGAACTTTAAGGTCGTGAGTTCAAATCACTCATGAGGTCAGGTTTTTATGGCTTAAAAACCATCTCTGTCCACCCAGCCTGAAATGGGTACAGGTCAGGGAAGGATAAGGCGGCAGAAGAAGAGGGATGGGCTTCATCTTCCATCATACTGTGTCCAGGGCACAGGTGACCTGGCCAAATGACCTTCAGGTTACAAGACTTAAACTTTAACCTTGATATATTAGTTGCTTTCTCCAGCCTGTGTTGCGAGTTTCTTGACGTCTACTGTGCTGTTACTAAAACATTGGTGTCATCACCATACACAGGTTACAGAGAGATGACCCATTAGAGGATTAGCAGTGTTTCCCTCATAACTTGATATTCTCCAGGTGAAAACACTGGTGAGAAGAAACAGATTTGGAGAACTCTTGAGGTCATTTTGTGTACAGGATAAATGTAGATCTCCTAGTATATTTAGCGTTAAAGAACCACAGAGTGTATACCAGATCAGCAGATGTTAAGGTATGTAGGTCAACTTGTATCCAAGGTTACTCGATATATTCCAGATATAATGTGAATGGTCAAAGGAAGCAGCCTTGGTCCCATAGGCAGTGCATATTGATGCTCGGCACAGATTCTGTTTACAGGTCAATAGATCCCACCTAGAATGTGTGAATGGTCATCAAAACCTAGCATATAGGACAACAGCTCCCACACTGTGAACAGGGTTGATAGATCATAGATGGTCAGAAGATGTTTGGAGATGAAACACACACACACACACACACACACACACACTCACTCACACGTACACACACACACACACACACACACACACACACACACACACACACACACCACACACACACACTAGAATGTGTGAAGAGTCAATACAGAGAAAGAGAATCAAAAGATCCCAGACTGTGTAGTACTTACATAGCACCTATCCTCGGTTAGAGGACAAATTCTACGTGTCTTGCAGTCCATGCTCTCCTTTACACAACAGGCTGCCTACTTAGGTAGATGGAGGAGCTGCCTGTTGTTGCTCCATTTAGTTGTTTACTGCGTCATTCAGGCTAATAACAGTTACTTAGTTTTTCATTCATTCTGTCATTCTTTCGTTTCATGCTATGTGTATAATTCTTTCAGTGCATATTATTATATCTGTCATCCATACCAATCACCAAACTGGCCTTCTCTGCCGAAAATTGCGTGATGGGATCGTACATAGGTCCAAGACGTTATGCGTACATTCACACACGGAACCTCTATAATCTCATTCGAAGGACTTGAGTATACTTCTTCTTCTTCTGCGTACACAGGCTGATACTCCTGCGGACACTCCCTATATGGACAGACAAGTATTAATCCCATCTACCCAACAAAGGGAGTGGAGTTTTGTGTGTATGACCATTTTTTATCCCGCCATTAAGGCAGCCATACTCCATCTTCGGGGAAGGACTTGAGTATAGAAACGGTCAGCAGACCCCAGAGGGTGAAGAAGCACAATCTGTAAATCCCTTGGTTATTGATCATGATTGGATCAGTACATCGAAGAGGAGGATAAGAGGGGAGGAGCATTTGATTTTAACATTTATGAAGGAATCAAATTGCATAAAATGTGATAATGAGAGGGGAGAAACAAACTGTGATGGCCCTGCTCCTGACTGGCCTCTCAACCCACCCCCAACCCTCTGTCGGCGATTTATCCCACTGTGACGCAATCGAGCTCTAAGGTCATGGTGACATATACCAATGTCAAACACTAGTTGAAGGTAACAGTGACATCTGCTTATGTCCAAGTGACAAGCACACTTTGAGATACTGTGATGTAAACTAGGGTGTCTGTGGGCTGGCTCCCGACCTTACCTTTCTCCACTCGATTGTAGCTCCGAAAATAAAAGTGTTCCAACCACATTAGTAAGGACATCCATGTTGATGATTCAGACAGTTCATTTGTACATGCCCTCGATGCTAAACTCCAGAAACATAGCTTGCTGTCGTCCACGAGTTCAAAAGAGAAATGAAGACGTCATAGCAAAAAGATTTCCTACAAACTGGATGTTCTGATCTGTTTATTTTAATGCATATGATAGAGAGAAAAAGCAGTCCTTAACCGCATTAGAAGGTGTACACACAACCTGCAAGAACACCTGTGGAACAATACAGCCAAAGCTGAAGGTACCTCAGAAGTCCAGCGGCCAGTGAGAGATGGATGACGTCCAAAAGAATTTTGTAAAAGGGAATCTCAAGAAGCTGTGATGAAGATGAAGGTTGTATCCTAATTTGAGACGCAACAGGTAGAAAAGCTAGAGAACGCTTCAACTTTGCTGAGGAACGTTTCAAGCAACCACAATCTAGGACACTCAAAGTGAATAAAGAGATTCTTGAACAGCGTCTGGGTGAAAAATACACCGAACCTCTGAGCAAGTCACCATTTGAGATCCAAAGTTTGGTTGTAGCCTGCGATACGGAAGATGTTCAATGACAAACCAGCAACACTGAATGAAGAGAAAGAAGTCAAACGCCAGAGTCGGATGATCACCGCGACCTAATCAAATAAACTTACCTGTTGTCCCAGTGTCCTCGTGGGGCTTCACAAGGTGATAAAATCCACATGGACGAGTCGGTAATCCACAGCAAATGGATGAACAGCTGCTGGAGTGAACAATATCCCAAAAGAGCAAAACTCGAGTAACCTCAACCATTTCTGAGTTGTGGAACATGTCCTGAGTACATTCAGAGCAGCGTTAAGTTCGTGTGGAAGCACAACCAAATACACGGGAAATAGTAATGTCAA
The DNA here is from genome assembly GCA_033310375.1 of Conus canariensis. NCBI lineage: Eukaryota > Metazoa > Mollusca > Gastropoda > Neogastropoda > Conidae > Conus > Conus canariensis. The sequence continues at coordinate 10,496,825 of CM065721.1, read as the reverse complement.
AGGTACGACCACGTTATGAGAAGCTCAAGCAACCACACTACGTAGTAGGAGACAGCGAATCATGGTCTGGAGCTGTTATACTATAACATCCAGAACATGGGAGCAGTTTAACTGTTGGCGCGGATGACTGGGATAGCACAGGAAACCTAGAATGGGAGTGTGTGTGTGTGCACGCGCGCGCGCGCGCGCGTGTGTGTGTGTATATGTGTGTTACTCTGTGTGTGTGTTGGGGGTGGGGGTGGGTTAGAAACTCCTATTAGATATGTCTATATGGATCGTCCACATGTGTATACATACCTTGATAGTGGAGATGGTGTTTTAGGTGTATATGTTATACTCTGTATGTTATGTTATAAATATGCTATATCTGCAGATGGGGTTTGAATACGAAGATGGTGGGGAAATGGGGGGGGGGGGGTAGAGAGAGGGATGGAGGAGAGATTGGGGGAAAGGAAAAAGAGGGCAAAGAGCTGGAATGATTGAAACTAAAACAAGTCGGTTGTGGGAGTTGATTCCATCAGGAATTGTGGTGCCAAGGCGAGAGATGATCCTTGACTCCATGAATTTTCCTTCTGGTGCTGAGGAGTGGTTTTGCCGAACAGCAGTGTCGGAAATATGGGTCTGGCTGTGGCAATCAGTATTGAAATGGATCCCACTGGTGTTGGCCGGGACAACTGGATGGCGTTCTTTGAGGGTGCGATATGTCTCCCAAACGTACAACTTTGAGCAGAGGTTGCATCTCAGTACATACATCAAGTTGGTGGACTGGCAGGTGAAATGGGGTTGGATGTCGAATTTTCCTTTTGGGCCAGTGATGCTGTGGATGTTGGCAACGAAGGAGCAGGTTTTACATCCCGATTGATTGCATGGGTAATTTCCAGATGAGGAATTGGTCTTTCCACTGAACTTGGTTGGTACCAGGGAATCGCGATGGGTTTTTGTTTGTCTTGTGGGCGATGAGGGGAGGTTTGAGGACGATAGATTTCAGCTTTGGATCAGATTGCAAGATTTTAAAATGGTGTAAGAGGATGTTTTTGACAGGAATATTATGAGGTGGTAGATACGTTTCACGAGAATGTGGTCTTTGTTGTGTGCATCAGGTTTGGACATCAAGGCTTCTGACGGGAGACAGGGGTTGCTCGAATTTTAGTTGAGTTCTCTACACGGTATGAGAGCGAAGTTAGCGCACATGTACATGCAAGTCTAGCCAGCAGCTTGAGGGAATCCTCCAAGCCGATGTCCTCGCCACAGAATTTGGAACAAGTGGGTTTTGTAGATATTTGTGCCAAGAGGAAACATTACTCGATTTCAGGGAAGGAGAGGATCGGAGCTCTCAAACCAATGGCCGCATAAACACCTAAAGAAAACCCTTCCTGTTAGTTCTGGTCGAGGACGAATAAAGGTAAGCTTCCAAAGGCTTTGAATTTCACACCAGTACACGCCACAACTTCTAGACTAATGCCAACATGCAATCATTCATTTGGGTGTAACCCCGGCTCATTCACACACACACGCGCGCACGCGCGCGCAACTAAACACAGAGAAAAAGATGGTGTTTTAGCAACCGTACCTCTGCTTCAAGTGTAATGTGTGTGCAGAGTTGAGGATGTGGAGAAGGGGGGAACGGGAGTGTGTGTGTGTGTGTGTGTGTGTGGTGTGTGTGTACGCGCGCGCACGTGGAATACACTGAATTAGGCACATAATAAAAACAAACTTAATCCAATAATCTACACATAATACGAACTTTGAAATGGGGGAAAATGTATACTCGGCTAATTTTTGCATAGTAGGGAGAGAAAAAAGATCCAGATAAACAATTAATCTGTGTGGAACCCAAAGAGGCTAAACGCTAAACAACTCTCAGCGCTCATACCCCACCCTTGTCTGTTCACCTTCTCATAAATATGGAAGGCAGTACAACGAATCTTCTTATCATACGGAAAGCAAGAAAACAGACACGTCTTAAGATCGGTGCTTTTGCAAAATGGTGGGTGCTTTCCACGCAGTTTTCGGTTTGCTGTCTGAAAAACCAAGAAACAAAACAATCTCAGCTGACGGCAGCTCGAACCGGTCGTGTCCGAACCAGCATTTTAATCGCTTTTTCGGTTTTATCACAAACTTTCAGGACTCGCCATCACCCAAAGTAGGTCACGCCGTCCACCAATCGTTGATCAGTACGGCTAGGATGTACTTCTTCCTTTCAGGACAAGACTGCTTATTCTTGACCATTGATCTCAATAACCTATCACCCAGTCTAGGTCAAGCCGCTCACCAATCATTGATCAGTAGAGCTATGGTGTGTTAATGTACAGGATCGGTCACTGTTGTAATCGCTGGCTGGGTAGATGATTAGCTCTACGAAGGTGTAAGCTTACATTCATGAAAGCTGTTGGTGGACATGTAGATGTTAGGCCACTCACCCCCCATCCGTCCCTCCCCCGCCCATGACTGAATCAGGGGAATGGATCAGACTGCAACGTAACTAAAAACAAAATGTTTGAAAAGGAAAGATATTATTTTTGCTGATAATACAGACAGATTACAGGACAAAACATGGTGCATTTCGACCTCATGGGTCTTCTTCAGGCAAAAACACACAATATTTAGGACAAAGAAAACGAAGAACGAGCAAAAAACGAAACATAAGCTTAATACAAATGAATGCACAAAACGAGGTGCACACAACGTCAGCTTATTCTTTTTTATTACAATATATGAAACAGAAAGTTATCCTTTTTGTTTAACACTGATGATTGTGCTCAGTAGTGACGGTTGGGGACTCGGAGTCAAGTTAAATAAGATTTTATTGTTTTCAAATGTTATTGATGTCCCAAAACCTTTTTTGAGGGCCCGATGTGAGTGTGCCCATGCAAGTGCACAATTTGTGTGTGGAGACATGAATGCTTCTGTCCATACCACCGTGTATCCCTGTATGTGATCATCACATTTCAATAAAGTGGGGAGAACGTCGGAAGATTTGTCACAGCACGCATAACGTCTTGCACACAAGTAAAATCCCATCACCAACTTTCGAAGAATAGGACTGTTTGGCCGTTGATATGATGACACGTATATACAGAGCATGTATCAAACAGAATAACAGCGTGGATGAAAAACCGATTGACTGACAGACTGAATGAAGCCGGAAACGACTGAATGTAGCGCCAGCAGGTAGCTCTGAAGTCGGCTCTGCCCAGGTAGGCAACCCGTTGCGTAATGGACAGTAAGGACTGTAAAGCGCTTAGAGCTTGGCCTAAAACTGAAGATGTGCACTATGTAAGTCTCTTAACAAGAGTATAGAAAATGTGTAAGACAATACTCACCATATCACACCATGAGCATTTTCTCAATATCATTTGTTGTTATGTTCGTTTTCTGTCTTTTTTAATTTTTATTTTTAATGGAATTGTTTGTGACATCTCAGTGAAAAAGGCATTCTTGTGGAAGTGAAATTCACTTTGTTAGTGTTGTACGGTGGATAAGTGCTAGGCCTGCTTGAGATCTACGTCTTGTGTGTTCATTAGTATTTTGCCCTCAACCACATCATCAATGTATGCTTGGCGGGAGGGGGGGGGGGGGGCAGCGGGGATAAACGGTCGTTTCTTTCGGTCGCTGAGAGTGTTCCTATCAATAGAACTATTTAGCTTTATCTAAAAGAAAGTATTCTCAAGTTATAAATTCTTAAACATGCGTCTAGAACTATTTAGTTTTATCTGAAAGAAAGTATTCTCGAGTTATAAATTCTTAAACATGCGTCTTCCCCAAGGCAGTGAGACTGCTCAGCGTTCTTCTCGTTAATGCTTCATGATATCAACCAGGTTAACACAAACGGTGTCACTTCAGCTGTAGGCCTATATGCAAATGATGTTGTCCTTGGAAAAGAAAACTGTAACATGGCTTAAAAAAAAAAAAAAAAAGCAAGAAGTGATTATATAACTGAACAATCTGTAAAAGCTATTTAAGACATTTTCTATCACATTAAGTCAAACGGTTTTGATTTTTTTGTCGGGGGTGTCACAATATGGGTCAATAATAGCTTGATAAGTCCAAGCAAGCAAGCAAAATTTTCCAGTGGTGTTGTTCATTACGATCTTGTTTTGGTGTTCACATTTCTGGTGATTTGATTTGTGGCTTTCTCTCTCGTCGTCTACAGCTATTCATTTTCTGTCAAAGTCCGTCATGATAACCCCCCCCCCCCCCTCCCCCCCTGCTCGAGAATCCATTGTCAAATATTCCCCCTGCTCGACGTGCCCTCTGGTCTTGTCACGTGACTCCTCCACCAACAATCTGGAGGAGGGAGTACGAACGGAAAATCTTTCCCATATATGCGGCTAAAGACCAGTGCGTGTGGACACATAAAGACACACGAGCCATGGACAAGCAGGGGGAGGGGGGGTGGGGGTGGGTATCTGGGGTGTATCTTCTTCTTCTCGAACACTCTAGATGGGAACGCCAGCTCCCCTGACGAATGCTGCCGTGCGCTGTAGGTCCCCAAGGGCACCGTAGAGCTTCCTCTCCACTGATGTTTGCTCCGTCCATATCTGTTGTCTCAGAGCTTCATGCAACGGGCAATCCTGCAGTAGATGTGCTCTTGTCATACTGCCGGTCTGGCATGGGCACTGGTCTGACTGACCGATCCTGAACTTGGTAAAGAGGTGATAGTTCAGACGGTTGTGGCCTGTCTGCAGCCTGAAGTTGGCCACCTGCTCTGATCTTGTTAGTAGGTGGTACGGGACATGTCTATTGAAACGTGGATGCTCCTGCAACCACTTGCTCTGCTGTCAGGCTTTGATGATTATCTGGGGTGTATTAAACAGGGAGGGGTGACGCGCAGGAGGAGTAGGGGTATCATCGAACAGGGAGCGTATTGAGCATATAAATACAGGGGAATATAGAGCTGACGCCTAAGGCACACGCACGCATGCAAAACAACACCCCCTCCCCTTTCCACACACATGCAAACACACGTACTCAGGCATGTAGCGGTGTATTTTTTCCATTCACTTTGATGCGCGTGTAGCTCTCATTGCAAACAAAAACATACAAGCAGAAACGGAAACTACCACTCTTCTATATTTTTTTTCCTTCTAATAGTTCACATTCAGTCATTTAGGTATCACAATGTCTGACACACCCACTGAAATGGAAGAGACCCTCCCATTTCTCTGGGCACACCCCCGAGCTGTATTCGGATATTTTCGGCTAAACTCGGGTGCGTCTCCAGTTCACATTCAATCAATCAGGCACTCGGGTATCATGATGTCTGGCACACCCCCGAGGTGTATTCGGATACTTTCGGCAAAACTCGGACGCGTTTCAGTGCAAAACAAAATCTGGCATTGTTTTGACACTCCAAAGTTCTTTGAAACTTTATTTTGCCCGTTTTGTCTTTTAAATTGTAATTTTTTAAGCCCAGAGTTTCCAATGAAAGTATATCAACAACTAAAATTACGTGCGGAAGGACGCTTTGGTAATCAGATGACACAGAGGTACATTACCAAAACCAGAAACAGGAAATGAGTGTCTGTGGTCGAGCATAATTTAAATCCAACCAATAGGAATATTTTAGGTAATTTAAATGCTTGGAGACAAAGAAAAGTGCATTGTTATGGCACTTTTAAATCTCAGGTCACTTATTTTGAACATTTAGATCATGTTTCATTGACTGTTTTTTCAGATCCTAAGCATATGACACTGAGCGGGACAGACGCTCGTTGCATTTGCATGATGTGGGTACAGGGTTGTGTAAAGGGAGACAATGACTACGGGTTTCAAGTAGAGAGTCGTTTCCCTTTGACCGTTATCGCCCTTCCCGCTTTTAGTGTCATACGGGTCTCTTGCGCCTCTTTGCCCAGTGTTTATTCAGAGCGTTTCACTGGCGGTCGTATAGGGCTCACACTATTTTGTCTCTTCTGCTGCAATATAACACTACGATGGGTAAGTATTGGAAGAACGATCTTAAAGAGCATTTGAAAACTAGCAAGATATGACTTCATATTTGGGACATTGCTTCATAATGGTATTGCAATTTTTTTCACAAACGAATTGCAATTTTTCGCCGCTGAACGGACGCTTTCAACGACCGGGCTCCGTCTCAGTACTGGTGCATAGCCATTTTGTTTCGAAGACTGAAGTCTGTTAGAGATGTAGGCTAAGCTACTGTCGTGTAGAGGCACACTGTTGCAAAGAAGGAATATGATATAAAATAAAGAAAGTAGAATAAACACAGAAAATACTTAAAATTGTTGCCTTCCTTGTGCTGGACTCTTTCAATAAATATTTTAGAAAAATGTTTGCTGTGTTTGTGCCCTTAATTATACATTTTTTTGCGTTTGACGGAGGCTCTCAACGGCCGACAGTTGGTAATGGCAGCAGACAGAGAGCAAAGAGCGAAAAAAATGGCATGGTATTAAAGAAGGGCTGAGATTGTTTTTCGCTTTTATGCTGAGAGAAACATTTTCGTGCTTTGACAAACGTGCTGGAGCATGTAACTGTGATTGTTAGACCTTGAAAAAAGCGACGGGAAGTTGGGAACATCGAAGAAACGCGCAATTCTTTGTTTCTCAGTCTTGGCTTCTTAGGAAGTCCGAAGTCGCTCAGCCTCTGAATTGGGTAACCGAAGCATAGCCAAAGAAAAATTAGACGAGCAGTGCTAAGCTGGAATTTGTATTTAAGTGTTATGTAAACGGTAACAGAAAGTCGGACAACAATCTCAGTATTGATATTCTTTAAACTCAATTGAATATGCCCAATACCTGAAGAGATAGTACCTGAAGAGATAGAATTCCTGTTGTTAGTGTTAACCCCCCCCCCTCCCAATCACCCCCACACCCCATGTATGTTTCCATCACGGGAAAATAGCCTATCAGTTGTTGCCATTTAGCATACTGACCCAGACCCAGAAAAACTTGGGGGGGGGGGGGGGGGGTTAAAAAAAATGTAAAAACCATTGTTTAGGTACTTGATATTGTGAAGTTTAATAGAGCAAAATGGGAGGGGAGGGGGCAGCAGTTCAGGAGCAGTGGTACATAATAACATTGATTTGTATAGTATAGTATTAAGAGTGATTGAGGCTCTACTTTTAAAGAGCCTATTCGTCTATCTAATTCTAACTTTGATTTTTAGCATTGCGTGCAAGCTCCGTTTTTCAGAAGTTATTCTTGGCAAGTAGGGTTATACAATGATGGTAGATTCTTCCAATGTTCAAGTCGTCTCTTGAAAGCATCCACTGATGGTGCAGAAACCACTGACTCTGGAAGATCATTCCAAGTATTATTGATCCTGTTCGAGAAAAAGTTCGCTCTGCTATGTTGTAACAGATCATCTGTTAAGGTGCCACTTTCAGGCACATGCCAGAAATCTGGTCAATAAAAACAGAAACTTGGCAGCCCCACCCAGTGAAATTTTGCTATGAAGCGAGACCATTTCTGTCTCTTTGCTAGCTGCTTGTCAGAACATAATAGGCCAAAACCGAGGTTTCGATCAAGAAAAGATCTCATTTTTTCTCTCTCTCTCTCTCTCTCTCTCTCTCACAGTAAGTCGATCGTGTTCATGGTTAAAGGCTATACTTTTCACTAAGTAAAACACAATGACATTCTATAGTGCTGTTTGTTACCAGCCACAAAAGTGTAACATTGCTGACTACTGTTATAGTGAAAGAAGGATATGAAATTATTGGGGGGGTTTCATCGGGAGGAGGATTTTCAAGAGGAATGCTCGTCCGCCAGCTTGATATTCAGTTCTTAGTAGATGTTCGTGAATATAGTTCATGTTTCTGGACTCTATAATTGCAACTTTTCAATGGAAATTTTTCCCAGGTCCATGAATACATCTCATCTGATTTCTGCGACTGTTACCTTTTGTTAATCGAGTCTTGCAGTGCTCATTGCGCATGTGCACTGTCTGGAACTTAGTGGAAGTGTTCGAGTTCAGAAATTAAGAAAATATTCCCTTGGGGTTTTTGTTAATTTCCTCTGGCTTTTGTCTTCATTGTAAAACGAACCTATCAGAAGTTCTTGTTTACACTAATCTTAACCTTATTTCGGAAGGAATTGAGGTCCTTGGAGTCGGAGGGATAATTCAGGTGGTGGTTGTGTGTGCATGGTGTTTTCTGAGTCATTGATAGTTGGCAAACTGCTTCCAGTTTCAGGGCTCAATTTTTTTCCAAACTACAGTACTTGTTGACTTGTGTACACAGAAAAAGCAATAGCTGTTTGGATAGGTAAATTACTCAATTTTATCATCAGGACCATGTTCCTTTTTTATTTCCACTCTGCACCCCCAGAAGAATGAGCAAGTTGAATACAACTTCAAAGAATGTGTTTTGTTACCAATTTGGGCGATGTGAAAAAAATTTTCATTATCAGTAAGATACTAGTTGACTTCCAAAATACAGATCTCAAATTCAACTGCATTTGAATTTAAAAGCTATCTGTTTGCTTATATCAAAGTGAACTTTTTAATTAAGTAAAATCTCTTCCTTTTTTTTTTTTTCTTTTTTAAATGTCTTGGATGAGTTGGTATGCAGACATGTTCATTGTGCTCATGCAAGACGGTTAGAAATGTTCATTATGTAATGAGACAGGTTTGTGGCATGATAAAGGTTTATGCTTGACATTTGTTCAAATCATCTTATTCAGTTGTTGTCAAAGCTGTATACAGATTTAGTCAGGGTTTGTTTTTTTTCAGTTTTCATGCGGACTACAACATGTAATCAAAGTAGACGAGCTGTAATGAATGCTGGATTTGCATGATACTATTTTCATAATTCATAATATGGTATGATTTCATGTTCCAGTCGGTTTATAAGCGTTTTTAATTTTCATTTACATGACGGAGAGAGTGAGAGTTCGAATAAAATAGAATTTACATTTGTCTGTCCCTGTGTAAGAGAGAGAGACTTACATAGAGACTGAGTGTAGTTACATGGCAAGTAATATCCTGGATGCCTTTTGATGAAAGGAAGCTGAATGTAAAAAGCAATAGAAACTTAACTATCACAAACAGACAGTCTTGTGACAATGGGAGTCGGGGACCGTTAACCTTTTCGCGACGCGCCATGCAATAGTGAAGGGAACTCGGTCAAGCCGTTCCCTGGTGATGGCAATGCTGCTGTACTCCCTGGACGTGCTGTGCCTCCATGACGGCATGACTAAAAAAAAAATCCCCCGTTTTCTCGTCTACACTCAAAGGGATACAGCTGCGCTAAATATTTAGAACAGGGTTCTAGCCACTGGAAGGGTAAGTTTACATGCACTTGGATTACACCTATTGAATACCTCGGGCTTTCTCTGCATCTATGCAAAGTAAGAGCGAAATTTTATGCTCGATTTGCTGTTGTCATACTAACCAAACAAACGTAAACAAGATTGTGTTCTCTGTTTTACGTATGTTTCCATAACTAGCATTGCTATTTTGCCCAAAATGTATTTTTAAGTCTATGTTCATTGCAAAGTTTGCATCTTACCCTTTAAAAGTAAAGAAACAAAGAGCTCATTTGTTGAGCACATTTCTGTCTGAGAGGGGTCTAGAAGCGCTTCACAATAAATATATTGTATGTTAATAGTACCGATCTCACATCACATGCACACAGAATTCTCTTTCTCTTTTCTCTTGTCAAATTGTGTAGAAGGAACACACACAAAAAAATGTCCATTTTGTGTTGGAGGTAGGGGTGTCTGTTTCCTGATAATGACGGTCTTGATTCCATTACTATTACAGTTGTCTTTCTTGCATCTTGATTTGTTCAGGTCGTCCCAAGGTTGCATCTCCTCGCAAGAAGGTCAAGGATCTGAACAAGCCTAAACGGTCAACGTCAGCCTACTTCTACTACCTTGCTCACTGTCGTGAAGAAGCTAGCAAAGCTGGGAGATCTATCTCAAAGGTATGTATAGTATGGTATGAATGGAGAGGGACTTGATTGTCGATGAAAAAACTTAAAATCATCAACCCTTAATGTTACGTACTGTGCATTTTCATGTTGGAGTACAAATTGCAGAAACCAATTGGACAGTTGCTGTCATCTATTTCCTGTAAATTCTCTTTAACTGGTCCCTGTACATTCTCTTTAACTGTTCTTCATGATACTGTATAGATGCCAAAACAAAAAAGTTTTACCATCCTTGGTGTTAGCTTCAGTATATTTACCATATCAGACTCTCAGCGCCAGAAGCCCTCCTTTAGTATGGTGGTAGTTTGCAAAGGGTTCTATAGTTGGGGGTGGGGGGGTGTTAGAGATTCAAGACACGTTTGCTGCAAACTGACAGGCGGAGCTAGTGTAGCGGCCATAGCTTGCAGGTTTGGCAGGGACAATATGTTTAGCCAAACCAGGAATGTGACAAATCCCATTATAAAGAGATGTACTAATGTCTGTCCTTTCAGCAGTTGGTTTTAAAGTTCATGTTCATGAACGTTAGACACAAAAGTGGCTGGAAGAGATGGTCCTGGTTGCTGACCATGCTGAAATCAACATTGGAATTGGAAATGCTGGTGCTCTTTAGCTCTTGCCCTTTGGTTTACAAAGGCATTCCTTCCAAATAAGAATTTGGGCATTGAATGAACTATACCCTGTGTACGTGTGTGTGTGTGTGTATAATCAAAGTATGTGTGTGTATAGATAGATTTGTTAGGCATTCAACAGACTAGATTGAATTCCGGGGTAAAAAGACGTAAAGGGTCTTAAGAGGCCAACGTGGAAATAGAGCATGTACAGGCTTAAGCCAAGTGTAGTATTTCTTCCTTTGTAGGGTGCAAACGTGTAATGTGTGTACATTGTTGTGCAGATTGCAGAGTTCACCAAAGAGTGTTCTGCAAAATGGAGGGAGATGCAAGACTCCAAGAAGAAGCCCTTTGAAGAGATGGCTGCCAAGGATAAGCAGAGATATGACAGAGAGGTATGTTCTCCGGATCTACACACATCACATATCTGTATAGTTGATTTTAGGGTTATTTCAACAACCCTCAACAAGGCTGTTGTGCTTCTGACATATTTTGGAACTCTTCACATATATCTGGATGGAGATTTACTTTGCGCATCTGCCTTGCTTTCTGTGGAGCCAATCTGTCTGGTCTCCATAATGCAGGCTTTTTCCTGATCAAGCTCCAGCATTCAGAATTTTTCAGGTATTCTCAGGGTAGAGATGGTTAGGAGAGAGAATTTGGATTGGAGAGGGCAGTCAAGAAAAAATTTTTGTACTGTAAGCAGTTTTACTTTCTCATTGCTTTCTCTGTATTTGAGGTTTTCGATTTTACCCTTGTAAACTTGAAGGGCAAAAAATATCACAAAGTATTTTTGTAGACTCAGCTTGGTTTTCCAAACTTTTGAATTTTACAACCTTGGTAGTCTTATTGAATACATACAGTTCTTGTAAACGCATACCTTGTTGTTTCTTGCAGTCTTGTTATATCTTGCTTTCAGCGGTGAAACCTGTCAGTAGAAGATTGTCAGTGTCATGAATGTTTGGCAGGAACAGTTATTTCTTGGGCATAGGTTGGCTTAATCAGACCTTTAGGAGCAAATTAGCTGTTAATTTCCTCAATGTTATCTTAGTTTTACAGACCGCTTGTTGTTCTGATAGTGATAACAATGAAGCATGACAAGGTGAAGCATCTCAGAAACCGTGGAATGTTAAAAAAAAAAAAAAAAAAAAAAGAAAGGAAATTGTGATTGGTTTGCTAGCTCTTGATTTCTGTTGATACTTTATTCAGGTGTATAACTGTTGGTCATAACATTTATATATGTATGGCTGTTTTCAAACGCGGTTTCAGATGGCCTTGTACAAAGGAAAGACGACGGATCCCAACAAACCGAAGCGCCCCATGACTGCCTACTTCATTTTCTTGGGTGACTTCCGAGAAAAGATGAAGAACAGGGGTGTTGACCACAGAGAAATTCTTAGACTTGGTATGCACAGTTTCAGTGTTGATGTTCTGGCTCTAAATTTCCTCCAGTTTTTAAAGATCCAGACTTCAGAATATTAAGATTGGTGACACTATAGTGCACCAAGCATAAAAATGTTTCAGAAAAGGGGTCAGCATTTATGTAATTCAGAAATGATATAAAAATGAATGTACGAGTGTATTTATAGCTGCAGACCTGTGCACTGTACGATTTTTGTGTATAATCTCACGATTGTACATTTCTTCTTCTTCTGCGTTCGATTGAAGCTGGATGCGTCAGACTTGTAACCCGGCCGCCATGATGAAGCCCGCGGTCTTCTCCAGGTCAGAACAGGCTCCCCAAAGCTGCGCCTGTAACTCCGCTCCCCCCGGCCAGGTTTTGTGTCGTAGAGCTGCGTGAGTAGGACAGCGCAGGAGGACATGTTCAGGGGTCTGGGGTCCAGTGCCGCATGGACACTGGTCAGTGTAGGTGATCTTCAGGCGGTTAAGGTGGCTCAGCAGTCTGCAGTGGCCGGTCCTCAGTCTGAAGAGGATTGTCTGCTGGTGCCTTTGGAGCTGGTGGATCGGGTCAGCACCACTCTCTGCACCCAGCCTTCTCTTCCACTGGGACTGAAACTGGTTGTGGATGATGGTCTTGGCCTCCCCTGTAGGTCACGGGGTGGCTGAACTGCTCCATTTTGCTGCCTGCTTTGGAGAGAGCATCAGCTTTTTCGTTGCCCATGATCCCACAATGAGACGGGATCCACTGAAGCGTAATGACAGACTGTTTTGAGAGTTCATGGAGGGCAGCCTTGATGTCTTGCGTATGTTGTTCATTTCTTGTGTTCTGAAGTCCCTGCAGCAGAGATCGGCAGTCTGTGAAGAAGACAACCTTCTGTGATGGGCTGGCCGGTTCCAGAAAGATCCTCACTGCGTGGAGCAGTGCTATTGCCTCCGCTCTGTAGTTGGAGGAGATCTTTCCAGTAGGGAAGGCCTTGTGTGTCAATCTTCCATTGGTGTGTCTGATGAAGAACCCTGCTCCTCCATTCTTGACTGCTCCTTCTGAGGATCCATCTGTGAAGACATGGGTCCACTCACTGGGGTTGTATTGGTTGGCGATCATCTCCTGTGCTAGAGCTTTCATTACTTGAGGGGCTTGACGGTCCAATCTTTTAATGCCAGGAACTTCGGTGATGATTGCGACATCTTCCAGGTGATTGTCTGGTTCCTCAAAATTTGGAAGCATCTCCATTTCGGCTGGTGAAACAGGCAGCAGGTCTTCATTGCTGCGATGCAGGCTCTTAGACAGGTGGTTGAAACTTGTTCTCTTCAGCCTGTTTTTGGTGGGTTCTGCATCTCGGTGTGCATGGGGTGGGTAGGCATACGCAGTAACTTTTCACTGTGGATGAAAACCACCTCCTCGCGTCTGTCTTCGAGGGAATGTAGACTAGTAAGCTTCTCCATGGCTTGGATTGGGGTAGTCTTCATCCCACCAGTGATCAGTCGCAATCCTGCATTCTGCACTTTGTTCAGGCGACTGGTGTTGGTCTTGGATGCAGTGGCCCATGCAGAACTGCCATACTCCAGGGTTGGTCTGACGGTACCCACATACACCTTCTGCAGGATGCTGCTGTTTGCGCCCCAGGATGTACCGGCCAGCTTCTTCATGATGGCGAGCTTCCTGACTGCTTCGTTTTCAATGTTCTTAAGGTGCGGATTCCAAGTAAGCCGCTTGTCCAGCTTGATGCCTAGGTATGTTGGGTTGTCTTCTTGTTTTAGCTCTCTTCCATTTATTTTCAGGCTGATGGTTTCTCGCAGTGGCGACAGCGAGAAGACTGTGGCCACTGTCTTGGTGGCATTGACTTCTACGCCCCAGTCAGAGGCCCATCTTCCGACGTGTTCCAGTGCTTCCTGCATCCTGTAGCTGGCTGTGGTTAAATGTTCTGCAGCACTCCAGGCAGCAAAATCGTCGGCGTGGAGAGCTCTGGAGATGTGCTTGGTGAGCTTCTCAGCGATGTCATCAATGAAGATGAGAAAGAGTGTAGGGGAGATGACTCCTCCTTGTGGTACACCTTGTTGTAGAGTGATTCGGTGGCTAATTTCCCCATCAAGCTGAACTCTTGCTGTGCGGTACTGGAGGAAGTTGCGTATCCAGCGGTACATATTCCCTTCCACTTTCTTGTTTAGCAGCTTCAGGAGAAGTCCTTCCTTCCATACCTTGTCGAAGGCTTTGGTCAGGTCCACAAAGACAGCGAGTAGTACCTTTTTCTTCTCCTGAAAGGCGTTTTCGATCTGTTGGGTGAGGTGCACAAGCTGGTCTTCCGTACTGTGGTTTTTCCTGTATGCTGACTGTGTGTTGCTGAGCAGGTGATTTTCTTCCAGGTGTTTCAGCAGTCTTGTGTTCACCATTCTTTCCATCACCTTGCCCAGACAACTGAGGAGGCTGATTGGTCGGTAGCTGGATTTCTTGGTTTTGTCTTTTTGCTTCTTTCTGATGGGGATGATGACTGCTTCTCTCCATCGGTCTGGGAATTTCCCTGAGCTCCATGACTGGTTGATGATCAGAAGGAGCTTCTGTTTTGCTGTGGTTCCAAGTCTCCTGATCATGTCATTGGTAACACCATCTTTCCCTGGGGCTTTCTTTGGCTTTAGTTTTTTAATGGCTGCATTGAGTTCAGTCATGGAGAAGGCTGACATCATGGACGGTGTAGGGTTCTGGTGTTTCAGCTTCTCCCTGGTTTCCTTGCTGACTTCCTGCACTCGGGCAATGGGTATTGTTGCTTTGCTTTCCTCTTTGTAAAATTCTGCCAGGATGTTTGCTGCTTTCCTTCCCGTGTGGTGTGTGCCATTTTCCTCGATGACGGTTTTGCTGTGTCCCGCTCTAGTGTCTTCATTCAGGGCTTTTGTCAGATTCCACAGCTTGCTGGTGTCCTTCTCCATGTTGAGGCTGCTGGTCTTCTCGTTCCAGCTCTTTTGGAGTTCAGCTTTCTTCTGTTGGTTGAAAGCTTCTTTGGCGTTGTTGTGCCTCACTAGGTTCTCTGGAGTGGGGGTTTGCTCCATAGCTTCTCTGGCATTGTCCATTTCAGTGTGAAGCTGTTCCAATGTGTCACTCCAGTATGGAAGGTAATGTCTTCTTTTGCCCCTTGGGATTGCCTGCTTTGCTGCCTGAAGCATTGCATCAGTGAAATTCTGAACGTTCTTGTTCAGGTCATTTGCACAGCAAATGTTTTTGGTGTGGTGGTCAGCCTTTTCTGCAAAGAGGGTCCAGTTGGCTCGTTTGAAGTTCCAACTTGGTTGCATGTTGCGCTCAGTACATCCTAAGCTGGAGATGTTGAGAATGACTGGCAGGTGGTCGCTCCCTCCAAGCTGGGTGCTGACTTCTCTGGACGTGAGCTTGTGAATGTCCTCAGTAGCTACTGCCAGGTCTGGTGTGGAGGTGGTTTTCCAGGCTCTGGAGAAGTACGTTGGTTTGTCGTCCGCCTGGTTGATGAGTACTAGATTGTTTTCCATCATCCAATCCTCCACTTCCTCACCACGGGCATCCATTTCCTCATATCCCCAGCTTTGCAAGTGGCTGTTGAAGTCTCCAACCACCAGGTGTCTGTAAGCTTCTAGCTTCACGTTGTGTAGCGTAAGAGATGAGGTTGATGGGCTGTAGCAGTTGGTGATCTGTAGGTCTCCACTGGGCAGCAAGAGCTTGACAGTCAGGTGTTCTAGTTCTTGTCTTCTTGATCTGTTTGTCTCTACTGCAGGGATGGAGTTTCTGACAAGGGTAATGATTCCTCCCTTGTGTCTGTCTTCGCGGTCTTGGCGAAATGTCTCGTAGCCTCTTACGAAGAAAAGTCGATGATCTTTCAAGTGTGTTTCTTGGATGCAGATGACATCGATGTTGTTTTTGCTGAGAAACTTTTGCAGTTCTGGCTTCTTGTTCCCTAGTCCTTCTGCATTCCACTGAGCCACTGTAAGGGTGGTAGGAGGCTGGGTAGTCTGGTCAGTCGCTCTACTCTGCCTTCCCCCGACCGTCAGGTTAACAGAGGCACCGGTCGCTTGGGTGGGCCCCTTTGAGGCTAAGGGCCCGGCTCCGTCCCTCCCCGGTTGTCGCTGATAGGGACGACGCCATGACAACAAGGTAGTCTGACGCTTGACCATAATCGTTGATGCATGTGTGTCCTAATTTATCCCCAGGACCTGCGCTGTAGCTGACACACTCCGTCTTCGGCAGGCTGGATGCTTTTGCCATTTAACCTATGGCTGGGGTAAGGCTTGGAGCAGTGTCAGGGCGTATCCACACGCCGGTGGGCCTTCACTCAGTTCCTTCCATTTTGGTGGGGGCCTTACTCCTCCATCTGGACTGGTCTAGCCTGCGGCTTTCCTTGATTGGAGAGGCCGGGATCTAGTTTTGATATAGCGCCAGTATTCCGCTCCCGTGCCGCGTTAGTGAAAACAACCTGCCCCATGTCCCCCTGAGGAAACGCCCACATTAACGTGGCGAGAAGGTGCGACTACGGTGTTCACCCTTTCTTAATGGAAGAAAGGGATCTTCGCAGGTCGATTGTACATTTGAAAACCGAAGTGTACGAAATTTTGATCACCAAGCTCACGAAAATGCGCTAAATATGTAATCCGGTCGAGTCCAAGAGTCTGTTCCAACTTTCAAAAGTTCCCATGATGCATGCGCACTTCCTTCCTCTGTGAATGCATATCGACATGGCTTCTTGTTCAGCTTCAACTCGCGCCCATGAAACATAACGAAAATGCAGATTCATTGGTGGAAGCTGTGGTCAAAAAGAAATATGAACAGATGTACAAACCAGCGTATCACACAACCAGTGTATCACACAATTTTCAAGTTCATTAGTGCGTCAAAGAAGGGCAATATGTTTGCACACGGCACCACGTTTAACTGTGAAATCTCGATTGCTCACAGTGGTCGTTTTGACATTTAGCAGCACATCGATAGCAAAAGTCACAAGGGAAACAGTGATTCTGGAAAACGGTAGGCTATAAACATTCAAAGAAAGCTTTTTTGCGAAGTCGAGTTGTGCTGGCACTGGAACATGAAACTACTCATGCAGGGGGACAAAAAACTCTAAAATTCCCCAACAGAGCACACTGTCCAGTGAAACTCTTGAAAGTCTTCTCATCCTGAAGAATGGCTGTTCTTCATAGATGCAGTTCACAGCCTTTCAGCTGACAATTTGAAAAGAGCTGAAATCACCAAAATCTGAAATAAAATTCACATCATGATTATTATGCTCTTCAGAAAGACTGCTTTTAACTTATCAACAGACAGTGAAAAAGTGCCTATATTAGCATATGAAAAATAGATTCATCAAGATTTTTTTTTTCCAGTTATGTCCATTAGTATAGTAAAAACGTGAAGAGACGGTTATTTTAAAGTGTTGTGAAAAAAATTCACCTCAGTTAATGTTCTTGTTAATGTTCTGAGCAAAGGCTTTTGCCCATTAGAGGACACTGGAAAGGAACTCGGATTAGTTTTACAATCATTGATTGTTAATGAAGCCACTTTAATGCCTTTTCTTTAAAAAAAAACATTTTATAATAATAAATTTTCAGTGTTTCCAGTGTTGTGAATGCATTCAGTATTGTTCCCTAGGCAGTTACATTTGCGCTGCAAAAGCTTACACATTTTACACACAATTGTACGCACTTTTGACCCAAAACCTACGCATAGAATTTGAAGAATAACCAGATCTGTAGCTGGAAAACATCAGCTTTGCTATAAAACAGCTTAGCACATTGAATCTGTTGATTTTATCACCTACATTGAATGATGCTGTAGCTCGGTGATTTTTGAAAAGCATAAAAGTTGAGGTAAATCAATTCTGTGTGGTGTTAGTTTTCAAGTTAATGCCAAAATTCTGCAAATAAATATCTTTCAGACCCAGTGACATTTCATGTTTTTCACTTAGGGCCTAGGACTTGATAGTGTTGAGAAATTTGGTGAGACAAGAGATTTCAGCACCAAGCGGGAAAAGGAAGAAGTGATCTTAGCTTGATGAGTGTTTTAAGTAATGAAGAACAAATGTAGATTGGGTGAAGTTTGAGTACACTTTTGTCCATAAATCCTTTGAAACTAAAAGCCCTTGAATTTGTTGGCTCCTTTTCAGGGACCAAAAAAAATCCATGAAATTTTGATTTCAGTGCTTAAAGATATCTCAGAATGCTGGCGAATAAAGATTTTGAAAGAGGAATTACATTTTAGCTGGAAAATACACCGAGAATTGTGTATGAAAAAAGATTTTTTATCTGTCAAAAGTTTTCACTTTCATATTGTCTGCTGCTAATTAACTTCTACTGAAGTAACTGTATGAAAGTCTTTAGAATCCTTGAATTTTGTCTTTGACAGTCTGTGTGAATCATAGAATGCGGCAGAGCCATAGTTAGTTTCTTGGCAAAAGTGTGTGATATGCTCACACATGTTGGCTAAAGTGTGTGACATGTACACACACATGTACTTCACAGTTGAATAGTGGTATATGTGCAGTACTCGTGAACACTATCTCCATCCCACTGTTGAAGCTCCCTTATTTACATGATAGTGCAAATCCTGTTGGTTGCAGTTCCAAAAAGCATATACATATCCCGTGATATATAGGGTGTTGTTTGATCAGTGTGAAAAATCGATTTTGCATCACTTTCCATTTCTAACCTTATCCTTGTGGGTCCACACTCTCTTGCACATACACATCTGCTGCACCTGAAATTCATGTTGTTGTGCTCGTAAGATAATCGTGTTCCTGTTGAAGGTATTTGCACACCAGTGAGCCTGATGCACTTCTTTCTGTTTGTCTTTTCAGCTGGGGAAGAATGGCGGAACATGAGTGCTGAACAAAAGAAACCTTATGAGAAACGCAGTGTGGAGGCTGGCAAGAAATATGAAATCGCTATGGCAGAGTACAGAAAGGCAAGACGAAAATTGACAACCAGCATATGTTGTCACATCATTTTATTTCAAATTTAACCAGAGGAAAAATGTTATTTTGTCACTGCTATTTTGGTAAATGTCTCCTTTCTCGCAGCTTGTGGATGGCTTTCTTTTCTTATTTTTTCCCTCGTTTTGATGCTAGGGTTTGAATTTTTTTTTTTTAAGTCTGATGCTGCTTCTTAAAATCATCTTAAGATTGGAAGTTTTCGGAGAGGTGGGGACAGGATGGGGTCAGATGGACAACTATGAATCTTGTTTGAAAGGGGGAGGTGGGTGAGAATAAGATGAGAATTTATTTTTGTATAGTATAGTTTAGGGAGGAAGGGGGAAAATGAAGACCAGTTTGTGTTCATTTATGTTTTTCTGAGAAGTGTCGTGTTCAGTGACTGGCGCTTTTTTTTTTTTTTTTTTTTTTTCATTTTTAAATCTAAATTCATGATAATTTCAGTTTAAATAGATCATGGCTGATAGAAAAATATTCTCTCAATAATTGCTGTGTAGATTTACAGTATGGCTGTGCAGTTCAGAAAATGTGTGTAGCATATGCAGAGATAGTCTTGGTGTGAAGCCCAGAATACTCCCAAACAGAAAAGCCCACCCTGACTAGGACATGCATTTTCTGGAAAGAACACATGAGCTCAAAAGAAAAATGGCCTCGCTCTCGCTCGCTCTCTCTCTCTTCGCACGCGCACACATCACCACATACACAAACGCACACACAAAGGCTGTCTTGAGTCTCTCATTGCACACACACTTGCTGAACATCATGAGCAAATGAGATGTACTCATGTAGTGTTTAAATGTCAGTCAGTGTGTTATATTCATGGATAGAAACAAAACATTGGTTTCCAAATTTAATTGTGTGAACAAGAAAGGACATCAAGTAATGGTACATCTACAATCAAACTCGTCATAAACATTTGCAACAACTTTTAGTACATTCATTCAAGTAACTGCGCATAGGCTATGCACCATTTTACAGATTTAAAAAAAACAAAAAAACTTGTCTTAACCATTTTCTCAGCAGCAGCATATTGTTATAAAACATTTGCAACAACTTTTAGTACATTCATTCAAGTTTCTGATTGTGCACATTGTGTGCATTATTTTAGAGATTCTTTCTTTTTCTGTTTTTTTGTGTGTGTTGTTGTTAATACCTGTCTTGACCGCTTTCTCTGCAGAGCTTCCAACTTGAATCAGTAAACTTGAAAACAAGACAGAAACGATTTGCATCATCAAGACTAAAGAGAAAAATATCAACGGCTACAGGATACATTGCCCCTTGACATGCAAAATGGAACCCTTGGTCATACATTTTTTGTTCGTTGTTGTTTTTAAACTGATCCCAAGCATGAGATGAAGGTTGCAGTGTAGATCAGATGTATTAGCTGAGAATGATGGAAATGCTGATTTTTCTTCTTTTTTTTTTTTTTTTTTTTTTTAACAGAATGAGGGCAAAGGAGCAGTATCCATGCAGCAGCAGCAGCAAGACAATGGAGCTGATGATGATGAGGAAGAGGACGATGAGGAGGAGGAGGAGGAGGATGACGACGACGATGAGGATGACGAGTAAATGTGCTGGACTTGACAGATTTTGTAGTGAAGAACATTTGTTACTACACTTTGAACAACCCATTGGACAACTGAGAAGTATGTACTGTGTATGACAAGCAAGCGGCAAGATATGGAATATTCCTTTCAACACCTTCCAGCCCGAGACTGCCCCTTCACAACCGGCTCCCTTATGCTGGCCACTTTACCCAGCAGGATTTTCTTTCAGTGTGGGTCTTTTTTTGTCACACAGTCAAAACTTGGTTAGGTACACAACTGAGGATGATTGAGTGAACTTAATCTGACTCACAATTATTATGAGTTAGTGAAATATAATTTTACTGTGAATAGATGAAAACTGGGCTGTAAGAACATGGGAGGGTGGATGGTTTACAGGGTCTAAATCTTGTAAATGGTATGTTGCTTTCTTGGCATTTTTCAGTCTCGAAACCAGCATGTTCACACATAAAAATGTTAGTTAAAAAAAAAAAAAAAAAAGTGAGGGGGGTTGAGGGAGCATTAATCAAGTCCAGCTTTTCCAAGTTGATGTCCAGCACCAATCAACACTGACTTTTCTGTTTTTTAAATAGCGTGGATAGTGTTAAGTTTAAACATGGAAGTAAACTTGGAAGATACAAAACAGAGAAAAAGTAACAGAAAATATTCTGAGTTTTGAATGAGGTGGGTTTGGTGAATGTGAAAAGATATTTCATATCCTGTGTGAAGTCGGCGTATACAGACTGGTCGCAACAGACACGTGCATCAGTTTTGCTTTCCATGGTTTGTCAGTTGTGTTTTGAAAGAACCTCATTCTCATCTTTGTTTCTTCATTGGTCATATACTCTGCATGTGTATATTTGCCATTTTATCACAGTTGTTTTAATCTGTCCCCAGCATTTTTAATGTGTTCAATAAAGAAACCATCTTTCAAAAAAGAAGTGTTTGTTGTTGATGCCTAGATTGTGTAAAAATGCCAGTTTTCTCATTCAATCTTTTTTTTTTCCGCAAACGCTTTTATTTGCTTGTACAGAAATTTACAAATGGAACATGCGAAAAGCAAAAACAAAAAATAAAACAAAACAAAAAGAAAAAAAGAAAGCACTACAAAAAACAAAAATGACAGTAGATCTTATCTTACATAAATACATGACAAAGCTGCAATAAGTTCGCAAGAACAGCGATTCCTATTTAATATATACATATTACAAATAAGCACAACATTGTGTCTACACTGTCGGTGTCCACATTAAACTTACTATTTTGGAGCGTTTAACCTTTTTTCAAAATCAATAGGGACAGAGACAGAAAAAAAGAAAAAGAAAAAAAAAGTCACAACCCTAGATTCCTAAAGTTTTCTATATGGAAGCATAGGAATCGACATCAACAGTACAAATAAATTACATATCCAGAAACGACGGTTGACTTTCAGCTGCCACGCCAGCCTTTGCTCAGGACTACATACAAATCTTAGTTTTCAATAAAAAAAAAAATCATATTTTTGCCATTTGTTTGCAAAATCAACATAGTTCAAATTCATTTTTGCAATGCGTTTTTCTACTTGGTATTTGGTTTTTAAATATTTCCTGAAGACGGGAAACGGAGGAAGCACCTTTTCAAGTCTGGATTTATATACAAAGAACTTTGCAGAGATAATAATGTAATCGAGTACAATATCAGTTTTTATCCGAGAGTCAGTGCCAAACAAAACAAGTTCCTTTGATAATAAAATTTCAGGTACACTAGAGCAATTGTCTTTTAAAGAATTCTGAAAGTCAGTCCAAAAATGTGTTGTCACATCGCATGTGAAAAATAGGTGATCTATAGTTTCCTTTTCAGACTTGCAAAAAGTACATTTATTTTCAACGATGTTCATTTTTTCTAGAACAATATTTGTAGCCAGGATCCTGTGAATTAATCTCATCTGAAACCATTTCAGTTTAATTTCTTTTATTGTGTGTGTGCAAAGAAATATATTTTTCCAGTTCAATTCTTTACCTATTTCATTGTTCCATTTCTCATAGCATCTTGGTTGTGAGTTATCTGCATTTAAGATATCATAATAAAGTCGAGCTCCTTTCTTTGCGCTCCAGACGATACTGAGAGCCTTTTCAGTGGTCGTAGGCATATTACTAGCGAATCTGATATTCTTTGTTCGAATACATTTTCTGACAGATTGTACACAACCTAGGTATAGCATAATGTTTGAACGGTATGTTTTTGCTTGAATTCTTCATATGTCATGAACGACCCTGCTTGGTTTATTAAATCCGCAATACGATATACACCTTTGTCTATCCAATCCTTGAAACATATACTTTTCCCGTCTATTTTAATGTTTTTATTGTAAAAAATGTTTTCAGCCAAAACATCACTAGGATCCTCAATACTTAGTCACCAAAGATTTTATATGCTTGGAAAGTGTCACTCCAAAAGGCATTAGTCTCTTTTCGGCTAACTGGTAAAGCGTAACCATATTTTTCGAGATCTTTTACCAAAGGATACGTTGTTTCTATCACAGACTTCCATTTATGATTACTGAATTTAAGTTTTCTGATCCATGTAAGTTTCAATGCCATTATCATGTGTTTAAGTGAAGGTATACCTAATCCTCCATTTCTAACATTTACTGTTTTTCGGGCTATCCTATCTTGTTATTCCATACGAATTGAAAGCATTGCTTTTGAAGCTTATCCATAAAACTGTTTGGTGGATTAGGTAACAAGATCCAAAGATATGTCAATTTTGAGAGAATCGGTGATTTTTAAAACGGCTACTCATTCAATCTTAACCTTCACTGTGGCTCACGGGTCCGACAGACATACATTTCATTTTTAAATTTCACAAAAAATCCAACTTTCAAAATTACCTAAAATTTTAGATGCATGTGCCTTAATTGCTGTTTGGCAATTATGTATGCACAGAATCATTTGTTTCTGTAGATCAGAAGCAGTCTGCTTTCAGCACCCCTTGTACATATCTGGTAGGTCTCGCACTGACATGTAGTAGAGAAAGAGTTGCTTGGCAGATGTGTACTGTAAGTACAAAATTGTAGATTACAAAGAAATTATGTACACACAAAATCGTTTGTTCTTGTAGATTACAAACAAAAACAAATTTTTTTTTTTGTTGTAGATTAGAAACATCTCTGCTTTTAGCACCCATTGTTTAAATCTCATGGGTCTCACAGACTTGCACTTTGTAGAGAAGGAAATTGTTACTTCTCATTCCTATTTGCAAGTTTCACAGATCAACCAAAAAATATTGTTACCAAGTAGATTGCTTCTGATTAGTTTGTTTGTTTGATCTTTTTAACAATATTCTTTGCACAGTACATTGCATTTTTCTTTGTTTTTGGTTGTCAGGTGATAAAATAGGTACATTCTTGTTCTCTGCATTCGGTATGAGTGTGTGATCAAAGGAGTGGAATGAGAACGATACGTACTTGAGTGAATGCATTCGCACATTTAAATGAAACTACTCTTGAGCTTGTCAGTTTACACTATGAAACCTGAAAGAAAGGCTATCATTGTTCAGGAGCTACAAGCAAAAAATCTTACGGAAAGGTGGAGTACTTCCAGAGAAATTGGGAAGTTTATATCTGAAGAGTCGCATGTCTTCAGGGAGATTTAACACGGTATTCCCAGGTTAGTACAGTGTAGTAGGTAATATTGGCCTTGAGTTTGAATTTGACTGACCATGAAGAGACCGGCAGGCAGCAATATAAGAAAAGAGCCTGGCGAGAAGAGGGGCAGGCAGCAATGAGGAAGAGTACAGGTAGAAATGTAAGAAAAGGTATCAGGACAAAGGAAGAAAGGTGGGCAGCAGTCCGTGAAGAGAAGAGAGCAGTGACGCAGGAGGCAGATGGCTGTGACAAGAGGTGGAAGGTATGGTCCTCTAGGGAATGTACTCTGCATTCTCTCAGTTAAAGATTATGTAGAGCAGTTGTGTGAAATTTTACTTCCACCCCCTCACTTTAACTGGTGGAAAGAGCAGCTTCCCAGTACTACTCGGCAAAAGAAATTTTCTCATGACTGTTGAAAATACTCGAGAATGGCTCAGGAGTAATTCATCTTAGGCTTGTGCACTTTAAAATGCTAGTGCTCCCGACTGACAGAATTAGATACAGGCACTAGGCTCAAACATGAAATGATGTATGAACAACAAAGAGACTGACAAGTGCAGTTTCACACACAAGTTTTACTTGCATATACAAGAGAGATACAAATTAACATAACTTAAAATAGAATCCGTCTCTGCTTGCGCTGCTTTTTTTTTTCCCACTCTGTCATCATATAGGAAGGAATGTTCAGACAACATGAGTTGCGAATCCTGAGGGCACACGAAAACTTGACTTCTGCTGATGTCTCTGGGAGAGGTAACAGATCTCCATATTTCTGACGACTGGTCCACCACTTCTTGTAGACTCACTGATTAGTTGGGTGGCCATGTTGTAGTTTGGAGTTCTTGATCCTATACTGGGCCAGTTTTTGTAGATGTACCACTGCCCCAGAGTATTTCATTTAGGACGATTTGTTAAACTTGACAGGAACTCGAGAGTAGGAGAGATGTCCCCTCTCTAGCATACACTGGTAATTGAGTTTTAAACACTGTAATTTGACTATTCAATTTTATGGCATATGGTAGGTCAATGAGGTTCTTGGGCTTGCTCTTTTTGTTTTTAAGAGACTTGAGTTAACCATCGTGTCTCTAGTAGACAAATAGGCAGGCTATCAGAGGAACATTACAGCCAAGAAAATGTTATGGGAAAAACGGGTGATACTCGTCTGAAAGCTGGGGGTGGGTAGGTCATCTGGAAGGAAACGGTCGTTACTCATGCGTAGTGTGAAATAATGTAGTTAAGGATCAGAGGCGACCATCTTAAAAATCCTAGTGATGTTTATGTAAATGAATGATGTCTCGGTGCCCACCTCCTGCGCCACACATGCAAGTTTACACAATAGTTAAGGGGAGGTCACAACTGCCATCGTCCTTTGTAATGGCATGGGTGGCAGAGAAAATACTTGTCCCCATCCCACGAGTGTAGCAGCAGTCTGATAAGAAGGGGAAGACAAGGAGGGGTAACGACGACCCACGTTACTGTTCTGTAAACAATTTTCAACAATGTTGACATGAGAGTTGCCTCTTACACCGTCTGCAGTCGGCAAAGTTAGCAGAGAAGGGAGTGAGAGGAGAAGAGGGGGTGAAGCTGGGCATTGTAAAATGACATACTGATAACCTTTACAGTGGTTTGAGAGTGACGGGGTGGGAGTGTGGATGGTGGTAACTGTCGGTGTCGTGGGATAGGAATTCTAGAGGGCAGGAATCGACGTAGGGAAACAGGCAGGATGCAGTGAAAGAGATGGGACACTAACATTCACTCTGTGAGGTGGCATTGTAAGGAGTGCTGAGGAAGAGGTGGCGGATCTCTCTTAATGTAAGGGATACTGATGTGAAAGCTCAGTGCTGGGCAGTTCAGTCAACCTTCCAGCCTCATAGGTGACAGCAGATTAGCCTGTCAACAGGGGATGGTTCTTTGAGACGTGGGGTGATCAGCGATGGAGCACTGCTTGACAGCAATTACTGTGGCCTAGGCGTCCATGTTTTGGACTGGCATGGTGGGCACCCCTCAGGGTTGTGCTGAAAAATGTCGCTCTCGGCTCAAGTGACTGTTGGACTATAGAAGGGACTCGTGCAGCGCTCCAGCAACGTCTGTCCTCCTCCCGCTTTGAGGCGGACTCACGTGGCACAGAGCTATCGCCACCAGAGCATGACGAAAGCTGCCTGATAGCACTGAAACCGGCTTTTTTTTTTTTGGGGGGGGGGGGGGGGGGGGGGGGGGGAAAATGACGTCCACAGTCAGCCAACGAACGTTGCAAAGTGGACACCACACGGAACCAGCACCGAGTGCTGGAAACCAGTTAATTACAACAAAGAAAGAGGACCCAGGCTCCATCAGAACCAAGCTGAGACTCCTGCCAACGACCAGACCTGCCATCGACATCGAACTGTAAGGATGTCATGTTCTTAAGGGCCTCTGGCTGATAAGACATAAAAGTCAACCATGGATTGATCGATGGACTATTACAGGATGAAAGGCAGAAATGGAGGACGAGGAATTGGAAACAAAACGTGAACAGCATCAAAATATGAACACTACAAATCAATACTACTTGAAAAAAGATGGAAAGCGAGCCATCTGCCTCAAATAATAATTGAATCGCATGCACCTGTGCGTGCATGCACACAGAGCAAGAAGCATACTCAAGTCACCGGCTAGTTTCTTTAAAAAAAAAAAAAAAGAGAAAGATAACTGTGTCAGACTGTGACCAGCCACTTGGTGCCTTCTGACTCACTTATCAAGAGGTAGTCAAAGATGATAGCAGGCAAAAAGTGAATGGAAAGAACGAACAAGAATATGATGAAACAACATTCGGAACTGGTGTGTTGAATTTGTAAAATAGCCAGACTAGCGTTGAACAGAAAAAGATTTGTAGCTTCCCTCACACATCTGACACATGTGATGTCCTCGCCCAGGGATAGGTGTGATAAGTTCACCTGCAGATCCCTTCGTTGTAGTCGGTAAACAATTGGTAACATTCCATGACAGATGCCTGTTGATGCAATACATGTACAAATAAGCCGAACAAATTCTGTTTTGACAGATAATACGGACTTGGTCAATAATCACACCATGGAAGCTGTGCGTATTTTGGAAATATTGAACTGCTTTTTCGGACTGGACTGCAGTGGAATGTTATGATTGAACTGGTAGCACAAATCCGGAATAAGAAGAAATGCCGACGGCAGCGATTTGGACACGAATGGTTTAGTGATTCGCCGAACTCGAAGATGCAATGGTAGTGTTAAAGGTACCGGGATAAGATGCTGGACTGAACCCCATGAAATCCGGTTGTGTGTGTATGGGCGTGGAGAGGCGAAGTTATTCCTAGAAGTTTTCTTCCAAGAATTGTTGAGTGTGCTATTGGAAGACGGAAGCAACAAAACTGAAAGTCGTCCACAACAGGACGTGTTTCTGAGTTTGACTCAAATTTGCTGATCAACAGTACAGATGCATTTCTCGGGCCCAGTTGAGGGTAGTGGCAGGTGGTTGGTCCACCTGTCTGCAATGATGAGGGAACCAACCTTTTTGTCAGGTGGCATCAAAGACGGTGTGTGGGCACTGTCCTTGGTGGCATGTGGGCACTGTCTTTGCCGACATGCTTTCCGTTGTATGTAACTAGTCGTATTTTGCTTCTTTGTAACCCGCCGATCTACGAGATACGGCGCTGTTAATGTCACATTATCATTAACGGTAAAATATTAATGTACACGGAGAAAAGTCGTGACTCCGACTGCCATTCACGTTTAGGCCGACTTCAGGAACCCTTTCCAGTGTTGATTGAACTCTCCCTCTCTCTGTCTCTGTCTGTCTCTCTCCATAGCTCCCCCCCTCTCTCCCTCTCTTTCTCACTCGTTGCCTTTCTCCCTCCCTTTCTCTGTGTGTGTGTGTGTGTGTGTGTGTGTGTGTGTGTGTGTGTGTGTGTGTGTGTGTGTGTGTGAAACTTTGCCACAAAACATGTACAAAAATTCTACAGACCCCTCTCTCTCTCTCTCTCTCTCTCTCTCTCTCTCTCTCTCTCTCTCTCTCCTCTCTCTCTCTCAGATCATGTAAATCTACGTACATGTGCACAACCAATACTATACAAATCACACGCACACACAGAGGAACACACGGGGGTTCTCTCTCTCTCTCTCTCTGAAACTGACTTTTGCTCGCATAAACGTACACGTAATTGCACACACACACACACACACACACACACACACACACACACACACACACACACACACACACACACTAACACTAACACTAACACTAACACATGTTACCATAAAAAGTGTCGCACTGTAGGCCGAACCCCGAGGGAGAAGTGCAGCTCTCCTTTGAGGGACACATGTGAGAGTTCAGTGTCAGACGGCTGAAAATGTGGGGCGATCGGCGATGAAGCGCTACCTGACTGCGATTACCGTGGCCTTGGAAATCATACATTTGAGGGCAGGGCATGGTGGGCACCCCTATCGGGATTGGGCTGAAAAACTGCCTCGGCCGTAGTCTGCGTGGACCATAGATGGACTCGTGCAGTGCGTCCTGCCCCCTCTTTGAAGCGGCCTCACGCGGCACAGGGCCATCGCCACCCGAGCATGAAGAAGGCCGCCTGATAGCCGTTGAGGGTGAGGCACTTAAGGACAAGAGTACAGCAGACGTAGGTCTGCATCATTTGTGGCAACTGCTGTCGCTGGCAGAAGTGGGTGAGTTTCATGTGGGGTCGTCGTGTTTCTCTCTCTCTGAGCTCTTGTTCCTCTTGAGCGTTGCTTCAATTTTGGTTGTTGGTCGACCGATGATGGGCGTCGGTGTATGTTGCCTCCTTTCCCCAATCATCGGGCTGTCTTCAGGACCACCGGGCGGCCTTCCTCATGCTCGGGTGGCGATGGTCCTGTGCCGCGTGAGGCTGCCTCAAGGAGGGAGCAGGACGAAAGTCGCTGGAGCGCTGCACGAGTTCCTATTACTCGGCGGGTACTGCGGCCGAGAGGGCAGTTTTTCAGCCCAACCCCATAAGGAGTGCCTCCATGTCTGCCTGACCTCAGAACATGGTTATGCAGGCCATGGTGATCGCAGTCAGGCAGCGCTCCATCGCCGATCGCCCCACATCTTCAGGAGCCGTCCCCCAGCGACACAGGCTAGACCCGTCGTCACCCATATGGCTGGAAGGTTGACTGTGCCGTCCGACACTGACCTCTCACATCAGTGTACCTCAAAGGAGAGCTGCCTTCTCTCCCCTGGCGTCCACTGCTATGCCACACTCACAGTGGACTGGTGACCTGGTAGCCCTGAAGAAAGGCCTTTTGAAGGGAAAAGAGGCGAAGAAAACCGACGCCCACCGTCGGCCAACCAACGCCACGAAGTGAACCGGAGTTCACATGAAACCAGTGCTGAGAGAGCGACAGACGACAGCCCCAATCCTGAACCAGACATACCATCACTGCCAACGACAACAACTGCCACGAAAAATGCAGACTTTAGTCTGCAAGTATGCCTTGTCCTTAATGGCCTCTGGGCAATAGGACGTAAAACTCACCCTTTGACCGACTGACTGACTGATTGAGGCCGTCGCGCAATTATAGTTGTCGCGCAATACTCGCCGCGCAGTAGGCCTTCGCGCAATAGTCCTCGCGCAGACGGTCGGGCGGACACCTGACGAACGCAGGTTTTCATCTCTTACGCATGTATGGGAACGCCCCCGATTATTATGATGAACACGTTATTCTATTTACCGAACTTTAGGGGCGGATTTTCAGTTGCCTACAGCTTGCTTTTTTTGTTTATTTGTTTGTTTTCTTTTCCTTTTTCTTTTAAAATCCCGGCCCCCAAAATAGCTTTTTAGGAGCTTCAAAGAAAATGTTAGGGGGGGGGGGGGGGGGGGGGGGGGAGTAAAGAGAAGAAAAAAAAAAGAAGAAAAATATTGAAAAAGAAAGAAAGAAAGAATGGCTAGTGAGTGGTCACTGAAGGCAGACATAAGGTAAGAGGGCTGACTGAGAGAAAAGCCGGAGACCATTGACGGGAACCTCAAGGAACCCTAACTACCTAACAACAAGCTTGGCATCCCTCTGTGCTTCCAGAACCAGTCGTGGAAGAACGTTCAATTTCACAGTCCGCAGTGCCCCCACTGCGGGAATCTCTTTTCTGTCCAAGGGGGAGAAATCTTGTTTAGTTTCCTTCCACGCCATCTGCAGAGAGTAGTGGTACCAGAGAAAGTAGAATGGTCTTCCCGCTTGCTCTGGTGTTACTAAGTAGTCAGAGCGAGTGGCCTCCCCGCTTTCTTGTCTGTTCAGCACTTGGTCCTTAATTAACTTATCCGGGTTAGTGCTTGGCATTTTCACCAATCTGTGTGGTCAGCACGTATGTCATACTAGAACATTCAGCAACATAAATCAATAAAAGCATCCGTAACTAAATAACAGATGCAAACACGACTAAGCAGTTAAGAAAGAAAAGGGCGTCTGTCAATATAAGAGCTGCAGCTAAAAAGCCCCAAAACACTAATGGCAACAGTTTAAACCGACACAAATGTACATAAACACTAGAAGAACCTTGTATACAAAGAATTGGTCTAAATTTAGATTTGTGAGGCAATCTGTGGTACAGTAATTTTGTTAGAAAACTGGAGAGAAAAAGAAGAGAAAAAGACACAGACGTTGTATTCAAAGAATCGGTTCGCTCAAAAAAGAGGTGTGGTAGACAGGCTACGGCATGTTAATCAGTTTCGAAAGAAAACTGGATGAAAATAAAGAGAAAAAGAAACGGACTTAAAAAAAAAAAAAAAAAAGGCCTGAGTCGAGAAGAACTGAAATATATGCATGTCAAAAAAACAAACAAACAAACACAAAAAAACGAGCTAGATAGAGAGGGGTTGTGAGAGGGAGGTGCGGGGGGCGGGCGGGGGGGGGGGGGGGGGGGGGGCTGTATAAGGAAAGATACGGAAGGCACTAAAACAACTGGTCAGAAGGATAGGCCTACATGAAACTCGGCCCCTACTCGCCCCCCCCCCCCCCCAAAAAAAAAAAAAAAAAATGTGACCCCCCTTCCCCGATAACAAAAATAAAAAAGCCATTCAAGTCAGTCATTTCTTTTTCTTTGTGTGTGTGTATGTGTGTGTGTGCGTGCGCGCGCATGTGTGTGTGTGTGTGTGTGTGTGTGCGCGCGCGCGCGCTTGCGCATTTGTGTGTGTGCGCGCGCGTGCGCGTGCATATGTGCACGCGCGCGCGCATTCCGATCACAGTACCCGCCACCCCTAGGTACGTTTTTGGCGCCACTAGAATGGCGATGTGGTGGCTGGAGGTGGCTCCAGCCGTGGCCGTTCAGAAAGCATCCATGCTTCAGCCGTTTCCTCTAACGAAGGCACACATGCCCATGGACTTAAGCCCTCTGGAAAACGTGCGTGTTCAGATCGAACCTGTCGACTTATTTAGCGTATAAGCGTTGGGCACTGCCGCCTAAGGAGGGAACGGGGAGGAGGGGGAGTCAACAGATGTGGTTTAGTGTTCGTCAAACACGTACATCTTTGCGTATATGGACCAGCCTGCACGTAAAGACTTCTCCTAATGACTTTGATGGTTAACGACCGGACCAACAGACACCACAAATAGAAGGGACGTAAAAAGGCTGTAAAGGCTAAGTTGTTTTAATACAACGCCCCAAATCCTGATCCTGATTCTGATCCTGATTTTGAAGTGAAGCTGACACTCCCTCCGCTGTTAACGAGGAGCGGCGACCAAACCTAACGAACGAAAAGACGAATGAGAATTTCGTCGCCCACACGGCGTATTTCTTCCAGCAGACACAGGAGAAACTTTCTTTTCGTGATCATTGAGTCGAGTGCTTATCTCCGGTATTCGTTATGACTATTGTCATCATCATTTTAGTTGAAAAAAAAAAGAAGATTTATTAGCAAGAACCCAAGTTCCACAAAAACCGAGCGTTTAACAAGAGCTTCTTGAACTTGAACTTTTCGGTGTTTGAGGCCTTAAGAGGCCGTTCACCGTTCTAATATACACTATCTGGGTCAAAAAAAAAACAAAAAAAAAACACACACACACCTCTGCATGCGTGGAAGGAAGAGTCACAGACTGAGTCTATCTAAGTCGACAAACATTCTGGATTATATTTTGTCGGCAGTTCCTTCGCTCCCTGTCTGGCGCTCTTCAAACAACTGTGGAGGCGAAGATGGCGTGAGAAGTCGCTTTGAATTTGCCCTGCTGATAAAAATAATCCTTCAAGTGTGGAGGCTGGTCTGGGCCGTTGTCGGATTTAGATAATGTTCAATTTTGTAGCTACGATAGTCAGTCAGAACACTCTAACTCCCATTGTGTGTTTATTATCGCTTCGGTGTCATTGTTCTCGGAGTTGCGGCCAGTTTGGCCTCAATGCGGCGTTTTTAGTTTGTTGACATGAGTATGCAAAAGATGAGAACCACGCATGCGGCCTGGAGTTCCTGACATGGCGGAAGTGAAAGAGTCGCCGATGGATGTGAGTCACTTCTGCTGGTGTCTTCTTTGTTTCATTGGTCAGCAGTTCCTAAAAAATCAGCGGGGAATGGGGGAAGTGGGATCACAATAACGGAACTAGGTCAGCTCTGGCAAGTTTTAGAAGTGGTTCCTCAGCAGACTTGAACACGGGTCAGACCATTTTTTTCCTCCTGTTCACAGACGTGTCGGAGGTACATGTTACACGGCGTGTAGAACTCGACTGTTTCAAGAGTATGCAATCTGAAACTTTTTTATGAC
This sequence comes from Conus canariensis, assembly GCA_033310375.1. NCBI lineage: Eukaryota > Metazoa > Mollusca > Gastropoda > Neogastropoda > Conidae > Conus > Conus canariensis. The sequence continues at coordinate 10,464,106 of CM065721.1, read as the reverse complement.
TTAGTTAGTGTGATGTGTAGATTTTTGAAGGTGACAAGGTTTGCATGTTTGGAATTGTAAAATGAAATACAAACGGCGGTATGCTGTGGATATTGACATTTTCGTGGCTGTTTTAGTTTGTTCTTAGGCGGGAACAGCTGTTGCAGTGTCGATAATGAGTTAATCGTCGAGCATATTCAGTCATTATCACTCGCAACTAAAAATCTGAATCGGATTGAGATTGACAGCACCGGAGGTAACTAATGCAACACAACATACGTCCGACAAATCAAAAGTTTCAATATTACTTACCATGTTTTTTCAGTTCTTGAGTTCCAGCTGAGAAAATGTCTTGTCTGTTTTTGAAAGACCTGTTTCAGTGCTTAGCATCCAGTCCTTTTCATGCAGTACTCAGGACTCGCTGGAGCCCTTGACATTTTCATTCACCAATTATTGGATGGAAGCGACAGTTTGTATGCGCTACTGTCTTGTGCGTATGTCTTGTGCACCATCATACATCTTTCAGACATGGGCAAATCATCATTTTTTATCATGCTTGGAACAGCCAACATTTAGCAGCTAGTGTAATCAACACTGGGTTGCAATGTGGCCATCTGACACACACACAAATGTTGGACATTAAAGGGCGCATGTGCGCACACACTCACACACACACACACACACACACACACACACACACACACACACACACACACACACACACTCACACACACACACATTTGATGGACCAGACTCGAGATCCATGTGTCACACCCTGACACACACACAAATATTGGACTTTAAAGGGTGCGTGCACACACACACACACACACACACACACACACTCTCTCTCTCTCTCTCTCTCTCTCTCTCTCTCTGTCTCACTCACTCACTCTCACACAAGTGTTCGCAGAAAATATAGAATTCTGTCAGTCGTTATGACCCTCTGACTGCAAATTGTGACTGTGAGGGTCATTGTCTAATTTCAGATTGTTACTGGGGGAAAAAAGAGAAACAGACTGCCAATGCAACAGACTAACTGGGAAAAAAAAACTCTGCAGATTTAGTGTTTCTGTGTTAACCTTTAAATACTTTACACATCTGTTCAGCCATGTTGTTTCTTAAGTACTCATTCTCTTATCTTTCTTTTCTGCATTGTTGCTAAGTACTGCTAGTGTCAGCCTGGAGAATCTTTGGTGTCACCGTGTGACCCTGACATCATCAGAAGTGGGCATCCTGATCTGAAATAGATGCAGTTGAGGGTGAAGTTGGACTGAGTTCAAAAATGGTTTCATCTGCCAGGTGCTTATTTCAGCATGTCTTTGCTTTGATGAGCCACTGCAGGAGTGATAGGTTGACAGAAGCAGAGAAGAAAACTAAAAATAGAATTTTAGCTTGTCAGTGTAATGCAATCTACAAGCCTGTTGCAGTCATTCTCTGTACTTTCTCTGTAATGAACAGGCTGACATTTGATTTGAAAAGTAATGTGCGTGATGACATGTGGAAGAATGTTCTTATGCATCATAGCTAGTTTTGAGTGCTTCACTGCTGCACAGATATACATGTATGTCTTTGGAAATACTGACACTTGCACATACACACACACACACACGCATACAGACACACACACACACACACACACACACACACACACACACACACACACACACCATCATCATCATCATCATCATCATCATCATCATCATCATCATCATCATCATCATCATCGTCACCATCACAACCATCAGTGGTGAATTCTAAAGTAGCCAGTGGATAACACACTGACCTAGGAAGAAAGAGAATCTG
>CM065721.1:10439821-10457321 GCA_033310375.1 Conus canariensis | reverse complement strand
ATGCACAGGAAAACTGCCTGGAGGTGTTGAGACCACACAAACCCCCTCCCCTTCCCCTCGCCTCTTCCCCTCTGTACTCTACTCCCTTCCTGCTTCCTGGTAGTTTCTGTTAAGATTAGGCTGATGATGTCACTGGGAAAATTTTCCCATGAATTTGATTAAACTCCTTGACGTGTCAAGAAGGATTGTTCATTCAGCCAATGAGAGAGGGTACTTTAAGTTTAATTTATGAGGTCTGGCTTGTCGGAAGCGCATTGCTGATTTGTGATTCCAAGGTCACTGTGCTTGATTAAGACAAAATTTTTACAAAAAAACGTCACACACACACACACACACACACACAACACACACACACACACACACACACACATATGCATGCATGTTTGCACACACGCATGCATGCATGGATGCACGTACGCATACAACACACACACACACACATACATGAACACGCGCGCGACACACACACACACACACACACACATACACGCACACACACACATACACGCACCACACACACACACACACACACACACACACACACACACACACAGGGTCACACACACAGAGTCACACACACACACACCAAGAAAGGAAGAAAGAGAAAAAAAACATTGGATGCTGAGGATGTATCCTCTATAGTTATTGTCCCCTCCCCTCATCCTGCCAGTGATAATTAAAGGTGTGAACACACCTTCTCTATTCCCAGGTCCTCTTCCCGTCCAGTTTGTCAGGCTAAGGGGGCCGGAATAGGTCAGTTGGTAGAGCGCCGGACTCGTAATCCAAGGGTTGTGGGTTCGAATCTCCGCCGGGCCATTTCGGTACTGGGTGATTTTTCCCTTGGAGCTAACATTAGTTCTGACTCTATTTCCCATACAGTCATTCAAATGAGACTATAAACTGAGGTTCCGTGTGTGAACGCACGCATAACATCTTGCACACACGTAAAATCCCATCACCAACTTTCGGAAGAGAAGGCCAGTTTGGCCGTTGGTATAGATGACACGTTACACATAGCATGCACCTTCCCTGAAGATGGAGTATGGCTGCCTTAATGGTGGGATAAAAAATGGTCATACACACAAAACTCCACTCCCTTTGTTGAGCAGATGGGATTAATACCTTCTGTGTATACAGGGAGTGTCTGCGGGAGTATCAGCCTGCATACACAGAAGAAGAAGAACAATTCAGGCTAAAAGGGATGAAGTGCAAAAAAGTCATTTTCTTTCATCTTTGAAGCGCAGATCCTGTGCATACTTTGTTTGCATCCGGTCCATCATGTGTGCATACATGTGGTGTCTGGGATTGTGACTGTGTGAGTGTGACTGCATTGACAGATCTACTGTTCAGTGTCTTGATGGCTTTGATGTAAGTCAGAATCAGTATTTCAACAGAACTGAGGAATTTCTGAAGAATTTATAAAATCCTACAAGATATATGTTTCTAATTACTTCTTCTTCTCAGCGTTCCAGTATCTGGTAGCGTGTGAACTCGTTTTACCCTGTTGGGATACTCACACTATACTTGAGAGTATAGTCAGTTCACTCCGACTTCGTTGAGTGCAGAAATTTGTGGAAAGAGGTTGTGGAAAAAGAGATAAAGATATGGTAGACAGAAAGGACAGTAGATGACAGTAACAGCAAGGAGGAGACAGAGTTACTGAGAGCAAAAGGAAAGGGGGACGTTACTAGCACAGAATGTCCAGAAGGAGGGGGAACTATTTGACCCCCGGTATCCCCACGGGGGAGTTTCTAATTACTGATCCTCAGGCAGTATCTAATGACAACATTTTTGTATGTGAATTAAGCGTAATAGACACGAGAAGATAATTCATTTTACCTTTACACTAAAACAGAAACTTTGAGTGTCTTGTACACAATGCTGATCAAAACGGTACACTCTGAAATCGTTTTAGGATTATTCTGCATGCAAAAGCACACAGATTTCTTCTTCTTCTTCTTCTGCGTACGCAGGCTGATACTCCTGCGGACACTCCCTGTATAGACAGGCAGGTGTTAATCCCATCTGCTCAACAAAGGGAGTGGAGTTTTGTCTGTATGACCATTTTTTATCCCACCATTAAGGCAGCCATACTCCATCTTCGGTGAAGGTGCATGCTATGTGTAGCATGTCATCCAACGGCCAAACCAACGGCCAAACTGGCCTTCTCTTCCGAAAGTTGGTGATGGGATTTTACGTGTGTGCAAGATGTTATGTGTGCGTTCACACACGGAACCTTGGTTTATAGTCTCGGTTTATAGGACTGTATGAGAAATGGAGTCAGAACCAATGTTAACTCCGAGGGAAAAATCCCCCTATACCGAAATGGCCCGGTGGAGATTTGAACCGGGCAATCCTTGGATTAGGCGCCTCTACCAACTGAGCTATTCTGGCCCCCACACAGATTTGAAGTGCTGACCTGTATAAGATTGTGATGCCAGGGCCTGGCCAGCTTATTGTGTAATGTGTGGACATGGATGAGATAGTTCAGTCCATGAGCTTCCTGTCCACCCCCTCTGCATTTTTGTTAGAACTTGCTTTATTCTCCAAGTGAATTTGGACTGGTTGTTGAGAAATGCTGTATGGTTACGTGTGTGCACCGTGACACTTTTTTGAAAATACCTGTGCATGAGTATTCATGTTGAAGCAAAGGACCATTTGTGTAAAGATCTTGTGAAGTTCATGTAACTTGGACCTTAAAATGATTGAGAGGAGTTGTGATGAAGAACTTCAAGAAGTGTGAATCTAGGAAGGAAAATAATGCCAGAAAAAGACAAAATCTTTGTTAAGGCCATATTAGTTCAGAATGCCTTTATCTGGATGCTTTCCTGCAGACTATAATTATGTATGTTCATGCCATGAAGCAGCTAGACGCAAAGCCCCACTCATGACAAAGAGTTTTCAGGTTTGTAGATGAAGTGACGTGCTTTGCCAAAATGGGAGGTGGTAGCGACACCAGTGATAGGGAGTGTGGTGAGGAGTGGAGTAATGAGGAAGACCGAGGAGAGTTTTACAATGGGAAGTAACTCCTGGCGTCTTCGGCACAGTGACTTCTTGCATAGCTCAGTGGGTCTGGGAGTAGTGTTGAAACCTGGTGGCAGAGCTGGTTTGTCTGGGGTCTTAAACTAAGTTAAAGAAAGGCATACATGTCTGCATGCAGTATAAAGGGTTCTTCATAGATAACATTTTCTCCATGTCTGCAGTCTATCTTCAAGTACAGCTGATTTCTGTTCCTTTGTCCCTTGTGTTTCCTTCTTTTTATTTGGTGTGAATGCCTGCTTATGAGTGTATTGTATTTCACTGTTTACAGACTATGCACAGGTATTCACTGCTTGTGTATAACATGTCTGTGTGTGTGTGTGTTTTGGTCAACTGAGCAGGAAATATGACATGACTAGACAAGTGTGTGTGTGTGTGTGTGTGTGTTGTGTGTGTGTGTGCGTGTGTGTGTGTGTGTGTGTGTGTGGCACTGTGTGTGTGTGTATGTGACACTGTGTGGTGTGTGTGTGTGTGTGTGAGACACTGTGTGTGTGTGTGTTTTGTGTGTGTGTGTGTGTGTGTGTGTGTGTATTGTGTGAATGAGAGGGAGACAGAGACAGACGGACAGGCAGACAGAGCCCGAGAGAAATATAAACTGATAAACATATCAATAGAACATAAAAACATGACAAAGAAAAGGAGAGAGAGAGAGAGAGAGAGGGGAGGGGGATGGAGGGAGGGGAGAAAAAGAGAGGGAGGGAGAGATGACAAGAGAGAGCGAGAGAGAGGGTGATTGAGAAAGCAAATGCATGTGTACTATTCCATGCTCATCATAATTTTTATCATACAATGATCTGTGCAGTTCACATATTATTCAGACAGCTCAGCAATACACTGTAGGTCAGAGCATGTACTCTGTATGATGAAAATCGGGGATCTTCAAATGAGTTCAGATGGATTAGCTCATAACATAGTCTGAGTTTAATTAGCGCTACAGTTTGTGTTTTAAATATTCACATCACGGTCAAAGACCATCATGATCATGAATAAAGAAATAAGAAATTTTTCTGAGCATCTGATCCACCATAAACAAAACAAAAACTGCGACTGATCTGACACACTTCTACAAAGAATGACTGACGTGCCCAGGGAGACAGGTTTTTTTCTGTTGAAAACATTAGTTTTTGTTTCTTTGTCTGCTTACTTTAGTTTATCTAGCAGGGTATCTGCTGCCTCTCTCACCGTCCCCCACTCTCTCTCCCTTTGTCTGTCTCTCTGTCTTTGTCTCTGTCTCTGCTCCTCTCTCTCTCTCTCTCTCTCTTTCCCTGTCTGAACTCTTTAGTCTCTTTGTTTCCTTGATTCTGTGTTTGTTCTCTGACTTAAAACTGAACTTTTGTTTCTTAAAATTCTTTGTCCTCAGACTTAGAATTGAACCTCTTCGTTTCTTCAGATTCTTTGCCTGTCCTCTGACTTGAAACTGCTTGACCATTCTAACTAGACTTATTGGTACATTTGGTGACGTCTGCCAGTGCCAGTTCTTGTGCTCCACCTAATCCTCGCTTCACGGTCCCACCCTCTCGTCTTGTTCCTTCCACCCATCATCCTCTGTCCCTGCATTCTACCCACTGCCACCCCTTCTCCCCCCATGCACATGCACACGCACGCACACACACACACACACACACACACACACACACACACACACACACACACACACATCGCACATGCACGCATGCACACACACACACACACACACACACACACACACACACACACACACACACACACTTTCTCTCGCTCTCTTCTCTCTCTCTCTCTCTCTCACACACACACACACATACACACACACACACAGCACACCACCACACACACACACCCCTCACACCCACACACACACACACCACACACACACAACACACACACACACACACACACACACGCACAGGGGGGAGATAGTAAACAAGTTAAAAATTGCTCTGTTCATAAAAAAAAAAAAAAAAAAAAAAAGATTGATTTTTAAGCAGTTTCTAACAAACAAGATCAGAGATGATCCAGATGTTAAGACAAACAGTAAAATAGGATTGCTACTCTGTTTCAAGGATGTTGAGCTAGTAATTTCTGACTAACATGATGTTTGTGAAATTTCCATGCAGTTTAAGCAAGAACTCGCTATCTCTCTCTCTCTCTCTCTCTCTCTCTCTCTTTTCGATTGTTTATACAAGTTTGTTCATATTTTAGGAAAAAAAATGGTGTATGCATTGGTAACTGTTCATTTAACAGCATCATTAAGATTGTGTGTGTTTGTGTGTGTGCGCGTGAGCGCACATGTGTTGTATGTGAACGCACAAAAATGTGTGCGAATGCATGTGCGTTCATGTGCCTCTGTGTGTATGTGTGTGTGTGGCGCGCGCGCGTGCATGCATGCCTGCGTGTGCGTGTTTAAAAGAAGAATAAGCCGAGCAAACAAACCAGACTCATTTTGAGATGCTACCCCTGTTGTTGAAGCGAACAATGAAGGTAGATGGGAGGGGTTGGCCCTGACTGGCCTGCGGACAAGCAGTAGACAGGTGTGTGGGGACTTGAGTACAGGTATGATGCAGCAGGTGGTACCTAACCTACATCGTACCAAAGATGAGTCACACCATCATTGGTCATTCCAACACGGCCGCCCACAACACGCGTCAGCTGCATCATGTTTATTCATAATCATAGGCGCATGCTACATTGCACTTTAATAGTGTGACGGGATGCGCAAATCAAATGGCAAGATTAGTTACATGAAAGAGGGGAGGTTTGTGAAGGGGGCTTTGGGAGTTGCACGATTCTAAGTTATTGCAGGTCGGCTATTGGCTCAGCATGTATCCAAGGGTCAGTTATCTTGTATACCATGCACTGAGTGTGTGTGCCAGTGAGCCTTCAGCAAAGAGAGTTACTCCATGCATTAAAAAAAACAAAAACAAAAAAAAACCTTACAGCTTAAGGAAAATCGAAGGAATCAAGAAGAAAAGCATGTAGCGAAATGCAAGTAGTAAAAACCTTCAGTGTGCTTATGATACATTCTGTGCTCAACTTGGTAAGAAATCATTGTGTTCTGTACTTGAACTGATGAGAGTATAATATTGTTGTGAAATATTCTTTGCTTAATCCTGTAGATTTGCATGTATAGTATGGCAGTATGTATTCTGTTCTTATGCCCATTAGTATGTAAACTTGTTTTATTCTTACTCAGGCCATCACCCTGAAGGAAGTGTAGATCATCTCAACGACCTTTCTCCAATGTACTCAACTCAGGGCTATTCTTTCTTCCTGCGTCCAGTTGCGTCCCCTCATGGTCCGCTGTGCCCCAGAGTCTCTTCAGCTGTCTCTGGGTTGTCCCTCTTCCTTCTTCCCTGCAGGTTCCTGGTGCCGCTCTCTGATGGATGGTGTTGGATGCTGGCATCTGAAGAAGTTTGCCAGCCTTGTTCTTGTATTCATTCTGTGTCAAAGCCATGAAGTCAGTGTATGGGTATACGTTCCATGTTTGAGCCATAGTGTTTAATATTGTTGACAGCCTTGATATGGTTCTTTGCGGTCTGCTCGGCTATAAGCAACAGTAAGTATCTAGACTGTGTATTCAGTGCTTAATCTCCTCGAAGGTAGGATATTGTTGCACATGTTATGTGCTCAGAGTGCAAACTATGTTATCTATATTCTGAATTTAAGCCCTGGGGTGTCTGATGTATACATTTTGTACTGAAGCCCAATAACTCTGCTACAAACATCTTGGTAACTACTTTGTGCTGAAGCCACTTTTGAGTTTTGTGTTATGAAGAGAGAGAGAGAGAGAGAGAGAGAAAATAACGTATGGTTTTCAAAATACTGTACACAGTTGTGCTTTGAAAACGCGCAGAACACGAGCGCCTGTGCTCTGCCGCGAAACGCGGAAATAGTGTGACGCGTAGGGTTTTTTTTTTTTTTTCCTTTTTTTCTCGTATCAGGTGTGGCTTCTCCTAGCGGGACTGGCTGTCGCCTTTGTTGTCAAGCCGACTCCCCCAATGGGCCGCCCTTCTCTTTAGAGCCAAAAGTTAGTGAGTGAGTAGTCTTGTTTGTGGAGGTAATGTGTGGCGGGCTGCCCCAGGCTCTGGAGAGAAGGAAAGAGGATTACTGGTTCGTGCTGTGTGTGTGTGTGTGTCCGCGTCTCTCTCGCCGTTACGTCTTTTTTTTTTTTTTTTTAAACTTCCCTTACCTCAAGGATCGGAGTGTGCGATGACACTGAAGTTACTCCGAGTCGTCGTCAGTCGGCTACAAAGTCAGTGACAAGGATATGGTGGCGTGCGTCGTGACACCGGGGGATTAGGTGTTGTGTTCTGGTCGTGGCGGACACGGTGTCACGTTTCACCAGATACAGCGACTAGACATGTTTAAATTGTGATCTCATCTGTGGGAGGGAAAAGAGTGTTGTTTCCTGATTATATACGCCATTAAACACCCCACCTCCCACCCCCCACCCTCAGCCCGCCCGTTCCCCAAGCAGGTGAACAGACATTTCTAACATTTTTGTTTTGAAGTAAGGATTGAAACTTTTTTTCTTTTTTTTTTCGTCGTTGTTGTTGTTGTCAAAGGCAGGCGCATATTATTGTCTGACTTCGTGAGATATTCTAAACCATACTTTTTGCCAGAGATCCACAAAACAGGTGGCTTATCAGTGACTCCGCATGTGTGAGCGCAAGATGTGCTGGTTGTGTGAATCAATCAACACAAAGGAACCAGCCTGACGTGCAGCCAAGTGTGTGTTTATTGTTCAGAGAAGTGATTGTGGTGCTGGGGTGGCAGAGAGTGCACAGCCTTTATTCTGGACTGTCTGACCTCCTTTTGCTGGAACGAAGTACCGCATTAAAACCGTGAAGCCTGCATGTCAGTGGTTGTGTTTCCATGGTGTCTCAAGATGAAGGGGCGGAGGTGGGGTGGGAGCGTGTGCGGGAGGGGATAGAGTCCGACCGATATTGCAAAAAGAATGAAAAGACCTCTGGGAGAGAGGCGGAAGGAAGACGCATTTTCACACTGTTAACTTTTTTTTTTTTTTAATATATCATGTTGGGGGAGGGGGGGGGGAGAGATGTGGGGTTAAATCAGTTTATAGAAACTGATTTTTTTTTTTTTTTTAGCGTTTGGTGGAAAACTATACTCATTTTTCAGCCTACATTTGTAATGGGAACGATGACCTGGGGTTAAAGAAATGTAAGCAAAGTCTGCAAATCTCATTCCCCCCCCCCTCTCTCTCTCTCTCTCTCTCTCTCTCTCTCTCTCTCTCTCTCTCACACACACACACACACACACACACATACATACGTATGCGCGCACACACACAAATGCGCGCGCACACACAGACACACACACACACACACACACACACACACACACACACCAGACGCATCTTTTTGTAAGTAATAAGGGCTAGGAACAAAGGTCTAGCAAATGGAGGGGGGGGGGGGGGACTGATTGGTTGAAGATGCAAGTGGTGACGGGCTGCAGAGAGGGGAGGGAGGGTGGATCTGGGGGTAGGGGTGATCAGGCACACGACACCCGACCGGCACAGTCGTATCCGTTCATCCACCTCATTACATGTGTGGAGAGGAAGACTCGGAGGGAAGGTGCGCGAGCGGTCTCCTTAGAGGGTCCACCCACCATCCCCTTCCTGGGAATGAAGGAATTCTGACTGCTCTGGGTTCTGTGGGAGGAGAGAGAGGTGGGTGGGTAGTCCAAGGAAGGCTGCGGTTAGATTTTTCCCCTTTCCTTGGTCAGTCACACGATGGGGAGGGTGGGGGGAGGGGGGCGGGTAGGCCTGACATCGACTTTGGTCACCCCCAGAATCAGAGGCGGGCGTGATGTGAGTTGGTTTCCTGGGACGTGGTGGTGGTGGTGGTGGTGTGGTACAACGGGCGTTATGACTAATTTGCCTGCCCCCCCCCCCCTCCCCCCCCCCCCCTTTTTTTTTTTTTTCTTCCTTGATTGGAAGGAAACGTAAGGAAGAAGCAGAACTTCGTGCCCCCACCTCATCCACCTCCGTCCATCCTCCGTCCACACACACACACACACACACACACACACACATGTTGTTCCACAAGAACTGTAGTAGAATTGGTAGTAATGTAACTTCAGTACCGATGTAGCACTTATGCAGAGTCCTAGTTTAACAGCCCCCTTGCCCCCAATTTGCACTTGCGCAAAGTCCTCGTTTAACGGCCTTTTTCCTCCCACATCCTCCTCCGATCCCCCCTTTTGTTTGAATCTCCCTGATTGGCACGTTCAGTAAGAGCAGCCGTTCTTTCCATAGGGCAAGAATCGATGCGATCGAGACAAAGAGGGGCTGCTAAACTGGAATTTTGCCGGTCAGACTATCAAATTGGTCGCCGGCTCTGGTTTTAGTGACGTATCATAGTATTCTGCATCACGTGTCCCAATTCATTCAAGTCCAAGTTGAGTGTGGATGGGTGGATGGATGAGTGGAGATCGGCTTTTTAAGACAAAAAGCAAACAGAAAGATGTATATATATATATATATATATATATATATATATATATATATATACTACGTTGGATACTTTCCCACGTAATTTCTTTATGTCAGCAAAGGTTATCTGACCTCCGCAGAACGTTGAATAGTTTAGGTTGACCTCAGTGACGGAAGTGACGTAACACTTCCCGCTCTAAAGCATGTGGGGAGGAAGGGAGTAGAAAAAAAAATCAGCAGACATGCACGTGTTTGGCGTTTTCCTGGCAATCAGTGTGTGAATTGACCTGAATGGTCACGGCGCTGCGGTTTTCTATACGGTGGGAGAGGGGAAGAGGCGTAAGTCGGTTCGGGCGCAAGACACCACAGTGTCAAGTTGCTTGTCTCGTCTGAAAGAGGGGGTTGGAGGAAGGGGGGGGGGGGAGAGACAGTGTGTGTGTGTGTGTTTGGGGAGGGGGAGAGGAAGAGTAGGGGAAAAGGGGAGGGAAGTCCGAAGTGGGAGCCAATACTTTTCGGCACAGGGTTTTCTCACCGATTGCCGCATACACACAGGCTGAACTTGAACTTGGACGCTTGCATGACCTCTTGTGATCCTCAGAACCCGTTTCCGCACAAGAACAATAGTGCGCGCGCGCGCTCACACATACAATCACACACAGTCTCTCTCTCTGTTCTCTCTCTCTCTCTCTCTCTCTCTCTCTCTCTCTCTCTCAGTCACACACACACACACACACACACACACACACACACACACACACAACACACACACACACACACTCACGCTTTTTATTAAAACAATAGCGTTGCCTTGTCAGCGGCGCTTGTATTGTCCTATGTGCACCGTGGCAAGAGTGGAGTGGAAACACGTTGTCAACACGTGCAACCCGAGCCAGATGTTGGGGTGGAACCGTGGTTTGGGAGGTCAAGTCAGAAGACAGCACGTTGACAGGCGCTAACTTCAAACAACCGCTCGTGTTTGACCTTATCTGACAAAAGCAGAAACACCCCCATGTTCGTACGGAATGTCAGACGCGTGCCGTTGGGGCTACATGACAAATAAAACAGCGATGGAGGGCATGATTCAGTTAGTTCAGGTTCAGGTGAGGGAGCATAATTATTAGCCCGGTGTTGTTTGACACCCGTGATAAATAGTTCTGAGAGTTAAGCAACATGCGTGTGTTGATAGCCGGCAAGGCCATAGCTGATATGATAATCATCACCCCGACCAGGAGACCGCTAAGTACACACATGCAGGGTTCATACAACTCTTCTGAAGTATTGAAAAGTCCTGATTTGTTTGAGGACCCTTTTTCAAGGACGCAGACTCATAACTGATATGATATTAAGCCCGATCCCAGAGGTCGGTGAGTACACACAAGCAGGGTTTATGCTACTCTTCTCTGAAGTCCTTGATTAAAAGTCCTGATTTTTTAGGACCCCCTTTCAAGGACTCAAACGCGCGCCGACATTTTGAACTTCAACGCATATAAAGAAATATCCCACCCAGGGTGAGAACATTGCAAATTAGTACAGAAAATATGAATGTTTAAAAAAGAAGATGCAGTATATCTTGTATCTGCTGAAAGTGTCCCTTTTCATATTGTCAGTGTCTAACAGGATTCTCTGGAAGTGTGTATGAAATGTCCGAAGTATGCATACAGGCGGCTTCTTCTTAAAAAAAAAAATTACACTCCTTGAATTTTTTTTTTTTTTGAAAATAAAAGTACCTGAACAGTCCCGAAAAAAAAAATTCTTGAATGTTTTATTGTAGTTTTTATTTTACCCTTGACAAGTAAATAAGAAGAGTGCTGCGGGAGAGCGCAGACCCTGTCGTAGTCTAACAGATTCTGGATTCTCCCTTTAATCTGGATCAACACCACGGATCCGCAGAAAACTTTGATGTTTTGTCCCCGCCAGGTTCCGCCTTTCCACCAACTCTTTATTAAAATTGGTTCTGTAGCTTTGTGCGTAATCCTGCCGATTTTTTGAGAGGTAAGCAGTCCAATAGATGTGGGTTTAAAAGGTAACCTCCTCAGCGGAGATAATAAACACGTAACTAGGAAAATAAACACGTACATCAGTGAAATAATGAATTACATGTTGACTTCAACTCATCCACATAAAGACATATATATACAACAGATATTTTTCAACAATGCTTTTTGGGGAGTTCCCAACCCCACGGAAAGCCGTCTGTAGTCATGTGAAAAATGGAGAGGAATAACGGAAATACTAAATAGTTTTAACAGCAGACTGACCACAAGCACATCATAATTATGTAAAACATGCTTATTGGTTCATTGGGGTATTGGAGATTCATTTAATCGTTCCGAGTCACCGGGGACACAGACACATAAATCTTCCAAAGGAAGCTGCGAATTCAGCGAATAAAGAGGAAGTCAAGAGTTTGTTCGTCTTGCCTAAGAAGAAAAGAAAAAGAGAAGAGAAAGAGAGAGAGGGCGGGGGGGGGGGGGGGGGGGGGGGGAGGAAGATCACAAAAGAAAATACGCAGCCAGCCATTATTACCCGGACTGGAAGAACAAGGCGACGACAGACAGAAACAAAACATGACAGCGGACATGAAGGACGTGAATTAATTGGCTATGACGCCATGGCTTTTGGGAAGGGGAAACCTGAGAAGGACAGAGAATGGAGAACAGATGGGAAGACCAAGATAAACGTGAGGGAAACAGTCAGAAGAGAGGCAAGAGAGTGCTGCGTCTGTCGTGGTATCATTTTGATGGCGAAACAAAACTCGCACTCGGGCACAAAACGAACGGAAAAACTCGCACACTGACATAAAATGAACTAAACGATTTTACAAATATAGACTCACCATTTCACATTTGGATCCCAAGGGCATGGGAGGTGGGGGTGGGGGGTTGGGCTAGGGGTGGGAGAAGGCTGGGAGAGAGGGGGAGAAAAGTAGCGTCTTGTCTAGGAACATCCGTGCATAAACGTAATGCCAACAAGAGCAGCAGGGAGGCCTAGGCCTATAGTCCCGAATGATTGGTGGCAGAGCTCACGCGCATTTAGCAAACTGCCAGCAAGCGCAGTCATAAAACCGTGTGTGTACATGATCCTGCACGAATACACAGACAAGCAGACACACTGGAAAATAGGAAGTAAAAGGACGTAGGATCTACATATGTAGGCCTATACACGTTTATTAAGTATATGACCAGTGCAGTCAGTTGGCGAATTGTTTTAATAACTAGCGTAGACGACAAGTTTGACAGTGTATGTCTGCGAAACACATGACTGTCTACGTAGGCGAAGCACGAACGTACGGACACAGTGATCCGTCCTCTGGTTCACAGCAGGTGCAGATGCACAGGAAACGCTTTACAACGAAGGGTCAGGGGATGGACTTGCATACATGCACGCTGTCTCGTACAAGGGTCAGCCGAGGTTGACATTTGTTTCAGGCGGTAAATGGCAAGAGAAGGTCAGGTCATTTTTTTTCCCCTCCCAAGCGAACCTTTCAAACGGAGGACATATTAGACTATTAGGGATGAGGATGAAATGGGCTCTCTGTCTGTCGCCCCGTTCTCCGCCTTCCCCTCCCCCCCTTCCTTCCCCCCTTCACATCCCTTCACTCTCCCTTCGCCCCTGTTCACACACACACACATGTTCTCTTTCGGTCTCTATGCCTCTGTCTCTGTCTCAGTCTCTCTCTGTGTCTCTGTCTTTGTCTCTCCCTCTCTCTCTCACCCCTCTCTCTCTTTCTTTCTCTGTCTGCCTCTCTCTCTCTCTCTCTCGCTCACACACACCCACATACACACACACACACACACACACACACACACACACACACGCGCGCGCGCGCGCGCGCACACACACACACAATCTCTATCTCTCTCTCTCGCTCTTCCCCCATACCCCCCTCCGCCACTACATCATGGAAGGTAGGTGAGCGGGGGGTGGGGGGGGGGGGGTGTTGGGCCTAGCTGGGAACAGGGGAGGATGAGGTATGATGAGGAAGAAGACAGCAGGATGACCTTCGGTTGTCACGGTGCCAGAGTGTCTGGCAAAGCATGGGAGGTCACCTTACAGTTTTCTGGTGAAGTCGGCGAGACTACTATGAAATCATCAGGTTACTGTAGAAGACATGTATCTTTTGTTGCTAGGCACTCGGGTCTCGCCGCGAGCTTTGCGTGACTGAAAGAGTGATTAGTGGTAAAAACATTGAAACCCCCCAAGAATCCACCATGTTCTCTTCTGGTCTGTTCCTGTAGTTGTCAGTGTAGATTTATTTGGTGAAGGACTGAAGGACTGAAAGAAACGATGAAAGAAATCACCCCGTGGGTTTCTTTTGCAGTTTTTTTCTGGCCACTAGATTTCAGCGTGAGTGAAGACTGGAGTGTGGGGAAAAGAAGGCTCCCATTGCAGCTACAGACCGCACGGGTGATAACTCAAAATGAACAGTGAAATTTTTGACTTCAGCAGTCCAGTGGATATGATCAGAAAGCGTGAATCCTTTGCAGTCAGAATTTTTTTTTAAATTTGTTTCCCCCGTAAATCAACACATTTTCGGTTTGTCGATCATTTTATATTCTTGCTGTGACACTCTTTATTCAGTACATTTTCGGTGGGACATTCATTATACCTGCGGTGGGACATCCATTATTCGTCAAGTTTGCCATTTATGGAAATGTGTGGGTTTTTTTGTAGCGCGTGGATCGAGAATGTTTGTCAATAAGAGCAGGGCGCACTATTTTCGGTCTGGGTAAGCCGAGCTTAGTAGCCATTCATAAGGGAGCAAACTAACTTCATGAGCCGGTAACAGCTGCGTTCCCAGGAAAACAGCTATCCGTCAGGAAGAAAAGGGGTATGCTGCTGTCCTTGAAGATAATTGTTTTCCTTAAGATGATAACTATTTCCCTTGTTTTCCCACGAAAAACAATTGTTACCGGTGTGATCCCTAAGAATCACAACAGTATTCCCTGTTTTCGCGGGAAAATAGCTGTTATCTTAAAGGGAAATAACGATAACAAGAAAACAGGTATTATCCTTGGAATCACGAATATTTTCCATGCGCTTGTCATGATAATAAACTGCGATCGTAACTGTTTTCCCCGTTAACGACTTTTTGTCTTTTTTTTTTTTTTTCCCGAGATAATGTTTTTATCAGGGAAAAAAAAAGGAAAAAAGTATTTTCCCGGGGGAAAAAATGGATAACAATAGCATTTTCAGGGAAAACATTTATTTTCCTTAGGGAAAACAGAGGGAAAAAGGTTTTTGATTTAAAGGAAAGTTTGACGGGGAAAAAAATTTGTTGTGATCTCAGGTTAAAAATTTTCCAATTTTTTGCTTTTTTTCTCTCTAGGCTTTAAAAGTTGTTTTAAATGAATAGGGAAAACTATTTCGCCTTCAGAAAGCTGCATGTCCCTATACTTTGAAGTTCCTTTCTGTGGGGGAAAAATGCTGAAGTCGACTTTCCCCCGTATCTGTCGGGCCCGGGGGGGTCTTTTCAAAGAGCCGTCCCCCTGGGGTTAAAGGCAGCGGGGTCCCCGCCCCAGGGAAAGGGAAGGAGTCAGACTAAAAAGCGGGACTTTTTCCCCAGTCACCCTTAAAGGAGATACAAGGAAGGGGCGGCCCAAAATTTTTTTTATGTTGGTTGTGTCGGGCGGAACCCCCAGGGGGGGCCCGGGAATTTATCAGAGTGTCCCTTCGGGCAGAATCGAGTCCCATAGATGGTTTTTTTCAAAAGAACTTTTAAATTTTAAATTTGGGGTTTTTTTCAAATTTTTCAAAGGGGGCTTTAAAAAATAGATGCCCTTTTTTTACGAATTTTTTGATCAAATGAAAAATCTCCCCTTTTTTAAACAAACAAAAAATACATGTGTTGGGAAAATTTCCCCGGGCCCTGGGGCTTCTGAAATCGGCCCCGCAAAAATATCTCCTTTAGAGGTCACCACCACCATCCCCTTCCTGGAATGAAGGAATTCTGACTGCTCTGGGTTCTGTGGGAGGAGAGAGAGGTGGGTGGGTAGTCCAAGGAAGGCTGCGGTTAGATTTTTCCCTTTCCTTGGTCAGTCACACGATGGGGAGGGTGGGGGGGAGGGGGGCGGGTAGGCCTGACATCGACTTTGGTCACCCCCAGAATCAGAGGCGGGCGTGATGTGAGTTGGTTTCCTGGGACGTGGTGGTGGTGGTGGTGGTGTGTTACAACGGGCGTTATGACTAATTTGCCTGCCCCCCCCCCCTCCCCCCCCCTTTTTTTTTTTTTTTTCTTCCTTGATTGGAAGGAAACGTAAGGAAGAAGCAGAACTTCGTGCCCCCACCTCATCCACCTCCGTCCATCCTCCGTCCACACACACACACACACACACACACACACACACATGTTGTTCCACAAGAACTGTAGTAGAATTGGTAGTAATGTAACTTCAGTACCGATGTAGCACTTATGCAGAGTCCTAGTTTAACAGCCCCCTTGCCCCCAATTTGCACTTGCGCAAAGTCCTCGTTTAACGGCCTTTTTCCTCCCACATCCTCCTCCGATCCCCCCTTTTGTTTGAATCTCCCTGATTGGCACGTTCAGTAAGAGCAGCCGTTCTTTCCATAGGGCAAGAATCGATGCGATCGAGACAAAGAGGGGCTGCTAAACTGGAATTTTGCCGGTCAGACTATCAAATTGGTCGCCGGCTCTGGTTTTAGTGACGTATCATAGTATTCTGCATCACGTGTCCCAATTCATTCAAGTCCAAGTTGAGTGTGGATGGGTGGATGGATGAGTGGAGATCGGCTTTTTAAGACAAAAGCAAACAGAAAGATGTATATATATATATATATATATATATATATATATATATATATATACTACGTTGGATACTTTCCCACGTAATTTCTTTATGTCAGCAAAGGTTATCTGACCTCCGCAGAACGTTGAATAGTTTAGGTTGACCTCAGTGACGGAAGTGACGTAACACTTCCCGCTCTAAAGCATGTGGGGAGGAAGGGAGTAGAAAAAAAAATCAGCAGACATGCACGTGTTTGGCGTTTTCCTGGCAATCAGTGTGTGAATTGACCTGAATGGTCACGGCGCTGCGGTTTTCTATACGGTGGGAGAGGGGAAGAGGCGTAAGTCGGTTCGGGCGCAAGACACCACAGTGTCAAGTTGCTTGTCTCGTCTGAAAGAGGGGGTTGGAGGAAGGGGGGGGGGGGGGGGGGAGAGACAGTGTGTGTGTGTGTGTTTGGGGAGGGGGAGAGGAAGAGTAGGGGAAAAGGGGAGGGAAGTCCGAAGTGGGAGCCAATACTTTTCGGCACAGGGTTTTCTCACCGATTGCCGCATACACACAGGCTGAACTTGAACTTGGACGCTTGCATGACCTCTTTGTGATCCTCAGAACCCGTTTCCGCACAAGAACAATAGTGCGCGCGCGCGCTCACACATACAATCACACACAGTCTCTCTCTCTGTCTCTCTCTCTCTCTTCACTCTCTCTCTCTCTCTCTCTCAGTCACACACACACACACACACACACACACACACACACACACACACACACACACACACCACATCGTTTTTATTAAAACAATAGCGTTGCCTTGTCAGCGGCGCTTGTATTGTCCTATGTGCACCGTGGCAAGAGTGGAGTGGAAACACGTTGTCAACACGTGCAACCCGAGCCAGATGTTGGGGTGGAACCGTGGTTTGGGAGGTCAAGTCAGAAGACAGCACGTTGACAGGCGCTAACTTCAAACAACCGCTCGTGTTTGACCTTATCTGACAAAAGCAGAAACACCCCCATGTTCGTACGGAATGTCAGACGCGTGCCGTTGGGGCTACATGACAAATAAAACAGCGATGGAGGGCATGATTCAGTTAGTTCAGGTTCAGGTG
The DNA here is from genome assembly GCA_033310375.1 of Conus canariensis. Lineage (NCBI taxonomy): Eukaryota > Metazoa > Mollusca > Gastropoda > Neogastropoda > Conidae > Conus > Conus canariensis. The sequence goes on along the minus strand of CM065721.1, from coordinate 10,440,003 downwards.
AGGGAGCATAATTATTAGCCCGGTGTTGTTTGACACCCGTGATAAATAGTTCTGAGAGTTAAGCAACATGCGTGTGTTGATAGCCGGCAAGGCCATAGCTGATATGATAATCATCACCCCGACCAGGAGACCGCAAGTACACACATGCAGGGTTCATACAACTCTTTTGAAGTATTGAAAAG
>CM065721.1:10347447-10439721 GCA_033310375.1 Conus canariensis | reverse complement strand
TCTCTCTCTCTCTCTCTCTCTCTCTCTCTCTCCTTTAAACAATGCAATGACCATCGGCAAAGGCATGACGCTGACAGTAACAGGTAACATAACTCTAAATACAACAAGGAATAATTGACATACAGATTAATTTATCGTAAGATCATGTTGAAAGAGTGGTGTAACAGGGACTATGGATCAAAGCTTGATGATTTATAATAATAGTAATAACGACATTATAACAACAGTAGTAAGAATGATCATAGTAGTAATAATGATGATAGTAATGATAATGACAATGATAATAATAGTGGACAGTTACGGCGCTTAATCTTAGGTAAGCACTAAGCGCTTATAGCAATAAAAACGCAAAATAGGACAAAAATACACAAGCATCAAACGTAAGTCATCATATGTAATCTAGTTCATCACTATGTAATCATTCACACACCCCTACTACAATCACACACACACACACACACACACACCCCACACACAACAACAACACACACACACACACACACACACACACACACACACACACAAAACGCACATACACTCACACACACGCACATACACTCACACGCAGCGCACACACCACACACACACACACACACACACACACACCACACACACAGAGGGAGAGAGAGAGAGAGCAGCTGCTAGGGGAGATGAAGGGACATCACTCAGGATGTGAAGAGAGTAGTATCAAGCGAGGATTTGAAGGACGACAGGATCGGTACTGCGGAATGTGAGAGGGAGTTGGTTCCGTGAAGATTGGGCCCGGAAAGAAAATGAACGTTGGCCAGCGGTCTTGGAGCGAAAGCGAAGGATACAGGGGAGATGGGAACTCGGATGAGGCACGCACCTGTCGGATGAGGACGCACCTGTCGATGAGCACGCACTGTCGGATGAGGCACGCACCTGTCGTTTTGGAGTGTAAGATGGAAAAGATCGGCGAGATAGGAAGTTGAAAAAAATATAAAAAAATTCAGGGATTTGAAGTACAGCAGAGAGAGTTTATAGGCGATTCGTTTTTCGGTAAGAGAGAGGAGTAAGGCACGTGAGTGGATTTTGAGCATCTGTAGATCAGTCGAACAGCGTTGTTTTGCGCTTTCTGACGTCGGAGGAGAAGATTCTGTGGACAACCATCTGGGAGAGACAGTAGTCCGGTCTTGAGAGAACGAAAGCAGGAATGAGAGTTTTGGTAGCATCCACAGAGAGAACACGGCGAACGGAGAGGAGTGCGGCGAAGCTGTAGCGAGCGCGTCAGAGGAAGCATGACGTTGAAGAGCCTGGTCAAGCGCGATGCTTTGACAGTGCACAATCGACTCCTAAAGGTTTGAATGAGCCAGGTTTCTGATGGGACAGAAGTGGGTTCAGTCAGGGTGCAAAGATCTTTTGGGCACAGTGAAAGTCATTTCAAATTTTATGATCGCTCAGCTGACGTTTGTTGTTTGTCATCCTTGTTTGATTAATGTCTGAAATAACTGTGTGTTTATGTATAGGTAACAGACGGAACCAGGGAAATTTCACCAGACATGTAGAAGTTGGTTGTCGTTAGTCCTTCGAATGAGACTATAAACCGAGGTTCCGTGTGTGAAACGCACGCATAACATCTTGCACACACGTAAAATCCCATCACCAGCTTTCGGAAGAGAAGGCCAGTTTGGCGTTGGTATGGATGACACGTTACACATAGCATGCACCCTGCGTGAGAAATGGAAGGAATGAAGAAAGTAAGGAAATTGAACGACATTGAATGATATGGACTGGATGATACGGGAAACGACTGAATGAAGCGCCAGCTGGCACTCTTCGGTCGGCACTACCCAGGTAGGCAGGCCGTTGTGTAAACGAGTGTGGATTGTAAAGCGCTTAGAGCTTGGTCTCTAGCCGAGAATAGGCGCTATACAAGTATTGATTATGATGATATAGATAATAATAAAAGACAGTGGTGAGAGAGAAAAAGCTGTGATTGGCAACAAAGTCAGAGACAGGTGTGTGTATATGTTGTTGTTGTTGTGTGTTGTCGTCGTTACCCTGTCTAAAAGACTCCAGGGATCATCCGAACAACCAAAGCACTTGAACACTATGGTACAAATGCATCAGCTATGGATGAGAACATTACGTGTGTATATGAAGGACAAAGAGAATAGGGACCAACACGGATCCCTGGTAATTTATTCCCTGAAGATAGTCTTGTAATGTGTGCTGTGTTAAGTCTTTTCCAGGCTTTTTTGTGTGTGTGCGTGTTTTGTTTTAGGACAGTGTAATTTTCATATAACGATGGAGGGATACTTAGATCTGTAGTGTTCTCTGATTTCATGGCACTTCTGGCAGCTGCTCAGTCAGCCATTTCATTGCCATGTGCGTCACAGTGAGACGTCACCAAACGAATATTTTGAATTTCAGTGACCGTGCCTTTAATAGATGAGCACGTGTGGTAAATAATGTATTTTGTTAAGAAGGCTAGATCGTGAATTTGGGTTGTTGAATTTAGAGTATGTAATTCCAATTTTGTGTGTGTGTGTGTGTGTGTGTGTGTGTGCGCGCGCGCGCGCGTGCGTGCGTGCGTGCGTGTATGTATGCGTGTATTTGTGTCCTAGATGAAACCAAAATTCTCTCTCTCTCTCTCTCTCTCTCTCTCTCTCTCTCTCTCTCTCTTCTCGTTGTGTGTGTGTGTGTGTGTGTGAGTATAACCATCAGAGAAAGGTTGCTTGACAGATATATACGTTCAGTCCTTCAGCGGGGGGGGGGGGGGGGGGGGGGGGGGGGGGGGATGCCTGCGCTGTCTCCTGTGATGATGAGCGTGATGAACATCAGGCTGCCGGCTGCACCTAACCTACCCAACCCACTGGTGCCACCACCACTCCCATCATGGCACCTCCCGGCTCCCGTCTCCATTCTGTATTCCACACACCCCATGTCTTGTGTTGCCCTTTCACCACTCCCCCCCCCCCCCCCCCCCCCCTTCCTTTTGTACCACATCACCAGCCTTCCTGCTCCCTCCGCCACCCTTACTCCCATTTGTTACCCTCTGTTTTTTTTAGTCTGTCTGCTTGTCGGTCTCTGTCTCTCTCCCCTTCTGTCTCTCTCTGTCAGTCTGTCTGTCTGTCTCTCTGTCTCCACCCAAGTGTATTCCTCTCTCTAAATGTGTTGTGTGTGTGTGTGCGCGCGTGCGCGCGCACATGTAAGCATGTATGTGAGTGTGCGTGCATTGTCCTATTAACATAATTATTGCAAATATAGGTAAAATGTATGCATATTTTGCACCGTTTTGTTCTAGTATAGCACAACTTAAGTCACAGCAAGAATGAAAAATGTTCAACGTAATCAATACTTATACCATTACATTGAGAAAAAAAAAACCAAAAAACACCGTCGTGCCATCTTTCAGAGACATGAACCCCCCCCCCCCCCCTCTCTCTCTCTCTCTCTCTCTCTCTCTTCTCTCTCCATCCCCATCCCCATCGATGTAGATAGCAATGTAGAACTTCGGAAGCAAGCGATGCCTGTCCGTCGGTGGGTGTTCTGCCGACGTGGTCGAAAGCCTGAAACTCTTGGCTTGCAGTCAAGCGCAGACAGTAATGGACGCACGCTGCTGGTGTTGGAGATGTATCGGGCAGCGAGGAGAGAGTGGGCGTGATGACCCGCAGCAGGGAGCTGGTGGGAAAGACGGGAGGGGTGGGGGTGAGTGAGTGGTGGGGTGGGCTTCTTCAGCTGCTGAAGCCTTTTGAAGTGCCCTGCTGACAGTGTGTTGGTTCCAGAGAGAGAGAGAGAGAGAGAGGTGTCGGTTCTTCGCAAGATCTGGTAGCGTTCGGTCGAGTCTGGTGTCTTCTTGCGTAAGGATGTCCTTTTCTTGTGTTGGTGTTTTTTAATAGTTTCACCGACCGTCAGCCTGCCTCATTATCCACGTTCCCTTTGCTCTGTGTGACTGGTGCGTGTTGCTCAGGTCTTGTTTTTGGACTGTCTGCCCGTCCAGGGTGTGGCTGTCGGTTTGTCTGTCTGTCTGTCTGTCTCCTTTTTGTTTCTTTGGCATTGCTCTCTTGTTACTGTGTCGTGATGTTAGGTCTTAGTTCTCTCTCTCTCTCTCTCTCTCTCTCTCTCTCTCTCTCTCTCTCTCTCTCTTCTCTCTCTCTCTTCACGCAGTACCTAGAGTCATTGTCTATTGTCTCTGTCTCGCTCTCTCTGTCTGCCTGTCTGTCTGGTCCCCCCCTCCTCCTCTCTCTCTCTCTCTCTCTCTCTTCTCTCTTAACAAACTACTCACACTCTCTCTGTCTTACATGCACGCATCTATATACACATTCACATACACCACACACCACGCACTTATGTTCGCAAGCACACACTCGCATGTAGGCATGTACCCTCGCACGCACACATGTACGCATGCACGCGCGCGCGCGCGCGCGCACACACACACACACAACTACACTCACACACACACACACACACACACACACACACACACACACACACACACACACACACACACCACAGACATAGTTTAACATTCGTGACACGCACACACGCATACGCGAGAGAGAGAGAGAGAGAGAGAGAAGAGGCAAAGAGAGACAGAAGACAGAGAGAGAGAAGAGTATGGTACTACAATCTGTACTAAGAGTGGACGCCTTGGGTCAGTCACGCCTTTCCGGCCTGCCACAGGCTTATCAGTAAAGTTAGTATATGGTGTGTGTGTGTGTGTGTGGTGTGGGTGTGTGTGTGTGTTTGTCTATTTATCCGGTGGCTTGCTGTCTTTGTACACTTGGCGCGCAAGGTTGTGTGTGTGTGTGTGTGTGTGTGTGCGAGAGCGTGCGCGTGCGTGCGCGCTCACGCTCGCTTACATGCTTGTTTGCTGTTTTGGGCGTAACTGGGTTACCCGGCGACCAAAGTCCAATGATGGAAAAAGTGAAAACGAAGTGGACTGTTAGGTGTTCATGATGAGGGTAGCGAACAGGACGAGTGCAGCGCAACATAAACATGGCGTAAACATGCGAGTGCGGCTTATCGCTATATTATTTTAGGGAGAAAAATTGATATCTTGTTATAAGCCTTTTAAACAGAATCTTTAAGGAGACTGAGGTTATGAAAACACACGACCCTGACCGTATGTCGACATACGAGCTGGCCATCGAGTGCCTTGGTTGACACAGTTGTGTTCACTTTGATACTGTGTTTTCAGTTGTTGTTTTTTTGTTGTTGTTTTTGTTTTTTTGTTAATCAGAGGTCCAAAAACTCCAGTGTGGGCATAAAATGGTTCTTTCTTTGTACGTTGACTATTGAGCTATGCAGGTCGAGGGCTTGGCTTTGGGGGAATTGTTCTTTCTTTGTACGTTGAATTGAGCTATGCAGGTCGAGGGCTTGGCTTTGGGGGAATTGTTCTTTCTTTGTACGTTGACTTTGAGCTATGCAGGTCGAGGGCTTGGCTTTGGGGGAATTGTTCTTTCTTTGTACGTTGACTTGAGCTATGCAGGTCGAGGGCTTGGCTTTGGGGGAATTGTTCTTTCTTTGTACGTTGACTATTGAGCTATGCAGGTCGAGGGCTTGGCTTTGGGGGAATTGTTCTTTCTTTGTACGTTGACTTTGAGCTATGCAGGTCGAGGGCTTGGCTTTGGGGGAATTGTTCTTTCTTTGTACGTTGACTATTGAGCTATGCAGTCGAGGGCTTGGCTTTGGGGGAATTGTTCTTTCTTTGTACGTTGACTATTGAGCTATGCAGGTCGAGGGCTTGGCTTTGGGGGAATTGTTCTTTCTTTGTACGTTGACCGTTGAGCTATGCAGGTCGAGGGCTTGGCTTTGGGGGAATTGTTCTTTCTTTGTACGTTGACTATTGAGCTATGCAGGTCGAGGGCTTGGCTTTGGGGGAATTGTTCTTTCTTTGTACGTTGACTATTGAGCTATGCAGGTCGAGGGCTTGGCTTTGGGGGAATTGTTCTTTCTTTGTACGTTGACCGTTGAGCTATGCAGGTCGAGGGCTTGGCTTTGGGGGAATTGTTCTTTCTTTGTACGTTGACTATTGAGCTATGCAGGTCGAGGGCTTGGCTTTGGGGGAATTGTTCTTTCTTTGTACGTTGACTATTGAGCTATGCAGGTCGAGGGCTTGGCTTTGGGGGAATTGTTCTTTCTTTGTACGTTGACTATTGAGCTATGCAGGTCGAGGGCTTGGCTTTGGGGGAATTGTTCTTTCTTTGTACGTTGACCGTTGAGCTATGCAGGTCGAGGGCTTGGCTTTGGGGGAATTGTTCTTTCTTTGTACGTTGACCGTTGAGCTATGCAGGTCGAGGGCTTGGCTATGGGGGAATTGTTCTTTCTTTGTACGTTGACTATTGAGCTATGCAGGTCGAGGGCTTGGCTTTGGGGGAATTGTTCTTTCTTTGTACGTTGACCGTTGAGCTATGCAGGTCGAGGGCTTGGCTATGGGGGAATTGTTCTTTCTTTGTACGTTGACCGTTGAGCTATGCAGGTCGAGGGCTTGGCTTTGGGGGAATTGTTCTTTCTTTGTACGTTGACCGTTGAGCTATGCAGGTCGAGGGCTTGGCTATGGGGGAATTGTTCTTTCTTTGTACGTTGACCGTTGAGCTATGCAGGTCGAGGGCTTGGCTTTGGGGGAATTGTTCTTTCTTTGTACGTTGACTATTGAGCTATGCAGGTCGAGGGCTTGGCTTTGGGGGAATTGTTCTTTCTTTGTACGTTGACTATTGAGCTATGCAGGTCGAGGGCTTGGCTTTGGGGGAATTGTTCTTTCTTTGTACGTTGACTATTGAGCTATGCAGGTCGAGGGCTTGGCTTTGGGGGAATTGTTCTTTCTTTGTACGTTGACTATTGAGCTATGCAGGTCGAGGGCTTGGCTTTGGGGGAATTGTTCTTTCTTTGTACGTTGACCGTTGAGCTATGCAGGTCGAGGGCTTGGCTTTGGGGGAATTGTTCTTTCTTTGTACGTTGACTATTGAGCTATGCAGGTCGAGGGCTTGGCTTTGGGGGAATTGTTCTTTCTTTGTACGTTGACTATTGAGCTATGCAGGTCGAGGGCTTGGCTTTGGGGGAATTGTTCTTTCTTTGTACGTTGACTATTGAGCTATGCAGGTCGAGGGCTTGGCTTTGGGGGAATTGTTCTTTCTTTGTACGTTGACTATTGAGCTATGCAGGTCGAGGGCTTGGCTTTGGGGGAATTGTTCTTTCTTTGTACGTTGACCGTTGAGCTATGCAGGTCGAGGGCTTGGCTTTGGGGGAATTGTTCTTTCTTTGTACGTTGACCGTTGAGCTATGCAGGTCGAGGGCTTGGCTATGGGGGAATTGTTCTTTCTTTGTACGTTGACCATTGAGCTATGCAGGTCGAGGGCTTGGCTTTGGGGGAATTGTTCTTTCTTTGTACGTTGACCGTTGAGCTATGCAGGTCGAGGGCTTGGCTATGGGGGAATTGTTCTTTCTTTGTACGTTGACCGTTGAGCTATGCAGGTCGAGGGCTTGGCTTTGGGGGAATTGTTCTTTCTTTGTACGTTGACAGTTGAGCTATGCAGGTGGAGGGCTTGGCTATGGGGGAATTGTTCTTTCTTTGTACGTTGACCGTTGAGCTATGCAGGTCGAGGGCTTGGCTTTGGGGGAATTGTTCTTTCTTTGTACGTTGACTATTGAGCTATGCAGGTCGAGGGCTTGGCTTTGGGGGAATTGTTCTTTCTTTGTACGTTGACTATTGAGCTATGCAGGTCGAGGGCTTGGCTTTGGGGGAATTGTTCTTTCTTTGTACGTTGACTATTGAGCTATGCAGGTCGAGGGCTTGGCTTTGGGGGAATTGTTCTTTCTTTGTACGTTGACTTGAGCTATGCAGGTCGAGGGCTTGGCTTTGGGGAATTGTTCTTTCTTTGTACGTTGACTTTGAGCTATGCAGGTCGAGGGCTTGGCTTTGGGGGAATTGTTCTTTCTTTGTACGTTGACCGTTGAGCTATGCAGGTCGAGGGCTTGGCTTTGGGGGAATTGTTCTTTCTTTGTACGTTGACCGTTGAGCTATGCAGGTCGAGGGCTTGGCTTTGGGGGAATTGTTCTTTCTTTGTACGTTGACGTTGAGCTATGCAGGTCGAGGGCTTGGCTTTGGGGGAATTGTTCTTTCTTTGTACGTTGACTATTGAGCTATGCAGGTCGAGGGCTTGGCTTTGGGGGAATTGTTCTTTCTTTGTACGTTGACTATTGAGCTATGCAGGTCGAGGGCTTGGCTTTGGGGGAATTGTTCTTTCTTTGTACGTTGACTATTGAGCTATGCAGGTCGAGGGCTTGGCTTTGGGGGAATTGTTCTTTCTTTGTACGTTGACCGTTGAGCTATGCAGGTCGAGGGCTTGGCTTTGGGGGAATTGTTCTTTCTTTGTACGTTGACCGTTGAGCTATGCAGGTCGAGGGCTTGGCTTTGGGGGAATTGTTCTTTCTTTGTACGTTGACTATTGAGCTATGCAGGTCGAGGGCTTGGCTTTGGGGGAATTGTTCTTTCTTTGTACGTTGACGTTGAGCTATGCAGGTCGAGGGCTTGGCTTTGGGGGAATTGTTCTTTCTTTGTACGTTGACTATTGAGCTATGCAGGTCGAGGGCTTGGCTTTGGGGGAATTGTTCTTTCTTTGTACGTTGACGTTGAGCTATGCAGGTGGAGGGCTTGGCTTTGGGGGAATTGTTCTTTCTTTGTACGTTGACCGTTGAGCTATGCAGGTCGAGGGCTTGGCTTTGGGGGAATTGTTCTTTCTTTGTACGTTGACTATTGAGCTATGCAGGTCGAGGGCTTGGCTTTGGGGGAATTGTTCTTTCTTTGTACGTTGACTATTGAGCTATGCAGGTCGAGGGCTTGGCTTTGGGGGAATTGTTCTTTCTTTGTACGTTGACTATTGAGCTATGCAGGTCGAGGGCTTGGCTTTGGGGGAATTGTTTTTCTTTGTACGTTGACTATTGAGCTATGCAGGTCGAGGGCTTGGCTTTGGGGGAATTGTTCTTTCTTTGTACGTTGACTATTGAGCTATGCAGGTCGAGGGCTTGGCTTTGGGGGAATTGTTCTTTCTTTGTACGTTGACCGTTGAGCTATGCAGGTCGAGGGCTTGGCTATGGGGGAATTGTTCTTTCTTTGTACGTTGACTATTGAGCTATGCAGGTCGAGGGCTTGGCTTTGGGGGTGACTGGAAGTTGATGGGAGAGTAGTTGTTTGGATGAGACAGACGGGTCCAGCGGAGAGAAAGAGAGGAGGAGGCGGACAGTGACTAACCGGTACAGCAGAATGTCAGTGATAGGAACTGCTGATGTCTGGGTCTGCCACTCTAGACAGTTCAGCACACACACACACACACACACACAGAGGCATGGGAGGAGAGCTGTTTCTGCTGCCGCCCAAACCTGAACTCATTGCTCGACACTGCACGCCACACCTAAGCTCACTCGTTCCTCAAAACTTATCTTAAAAAAAGAGAAAAAAAAAAAAAGAAGAAAAAAAAAATCTGCGTCAGGTGTCTTTTCCCTGATGCCCTTCTCGTTTACGTGCTGGTTTGTTGTAGTGGTGCCTTCTCTGTCTGTCTCTGTCTGTTTGACTGGCTCTCTCTCTCTCTCTCTCTCTCTCTCTCTCTCTCTCTCTCTCTCTCTCTCTCTCTCTCTTCCTCTCTCTCTCTCTCTTCCTCTCTCCTCTCTCTCTCTCTTCTCTCTCTCTCTCCCTCTCTCTCTCTCTCTTCCTCTCTCTTTCCCCCTCTCTTTCTCCCCCACCCCCTCTCTAAATAAATCTCTCACTCCCTCAGTGAATGTGTGTGTATGTTGGCTTGACCAGTGGTGTGTGTTCAGTTCGTTTGGCAAGAGAAGGAACGGAGAGAGCATGCGCTTGCGTTCACACGTGTGTGTATGTGTGTGTATGTGTGTGTGTACGTGCGTGGTGCGTGGTGTGTGTAGTGTGTGCGTGTGTGTGTGTGATAGAGAGAGATAGAGAGGGGGCGAGAGAGAGAAGAGAGAGAGAGGAGAGCATTTAAAGATGCTGTACGTGTTTTTTGTTGTTGTTTTTTTTTTTATAAATGTAAAGCGCTTGAAGATTGTTGAAAGCGCATAAAAGAAGTCAGTAGGGCAGTTCTCACGGTGAGGTAGGCAGCAGCAGAAGGAATGGGACGTGGAGGCGCGGCTCTCTGATCGGTTGAGGTACAGTAGCAGCAAGAAGGAATGGGACGTGGAGGCGCGGCTCTCACGGTGAGGTAGGCAGCAGGAATAGGGCAGGTAGCAGCAGCAGAAGGAATGGGACGTGGAGGCGCGGCTCTCACGGTGAGGTAGGCAGCAGCAGAAGGAATGGGACGTGGAGGCGCGGCCCTCACGGTGAGGTAGGCAGCAGCAGAAGGAATGGGACGTGGAGGCGCGGCCCTCACGGTGAGGTAGGCAGCAGCAGAAGGAATGGGACGTGGAGGCGCGGCCCTCACGGTGAGGTAGGCAGCAGCAGAAGGAATGGGACGTGGAGGCGCGGCTCTCACGTGTGAGGTAGGCGAGCAGCGCAGCAGAAGGAATGGGACGTGGAGGCGCGGCCCTCACGGTGAGGTAGGCAGCAGCGCAGCAGAAGGAATGGGACGTGGAGGCGCGGCCCTCACGGTGAGGTAGGCAGCAGCAGAAGGAATGGGACGTGGAGGCGCGGCCGAGTGAGATGAGCAGTGAGGAGGAATGGCGTGAGGGCTGTATATGTCCAATATGGGTCGGCAGAGAGGTGACGTAGCAACATAGCAAATTTGATTGAGAGACAGACAGACACAGACAGAGAGAGAGAGAGAGAGAGAGAGAGAGAGAGAGAGAGAGAGATGTCTCTCTCTCTCTCTCTCTCTCACCACTCACACACACACACACACACACAACACACAGAGGGACACTCGCTGAGCAAACACTGAGAGATGTTGAACAGAATCCCGAAGCAGTCGTCAGCCATGCGTGCATCCGACCGATAGCAGTGTGCTACTTTAACCTTCCACTGGATGCGTGATGGTCTGTGATAATTAGCAGGGCAACTCGGATCCAGCAATTCCACTCCGTCATGGACCGCAGCAGACAAATATTTCTCGCTCACGTTTTTTTTACTGGGTGGAGGGGGTGGGGGTGGGGTCACCCTTTCGTTGCATGCCAGACACACAAACCCTGATCATGAAGAGGCCCCCCCCCCCCCCCCCCCCCAAAAAAAAAAAGAGCTTCGTCAGACAAGGCAGCGCCATCTAATGAACGCAGTGTGTGGATAGTTGGCGGTGGTAGCACGTGCAACCCGACGCCGTCACTTGCATGTTGATGTTGGCGGCCCTGCTAGCCGTTCGGTTTGTTTGCGGGGGGGAGGGGGGGGGGGGGGGCTCTTCGGCAATTTGTGAGCTGTTGATGCGTGGAAGGGAGGGAGGGACGGGAGGGATGAGGGAGAGGGAAGGTGTTAGATAACAGTGAGGGATGAATCGGCAGCACGATGCTAAAAATGATGGTGTGTGTGTGCGTGGGTTAGTGTGTGTGTGTTGTGTGTGTGTGTTTAGTGTGTGTTGTTAGTGTGTGTGTGTGTTAGTGTGTGTGTGTTGGTGTGTGTGTGTGTGTGTGTGTGTGTGTGTGTGTGTGTTTTGTGTGTGTTTTACCTGTTTGTAAAGAAAGTGGTAGTCTCCTTTCCACTAGCAGCCGTGGAGTAGAGGATGCATGTTGTGCGTTTCGATGTGTATGTGAGCGCACATAATATTCAAAGTATATTTGTGCACTCTGCATCCTTCTGTCTGTCTGTTTCTCTGTGTGTTGTGTGTGTGTGTGTGTGTGTGTGTGTGTCTAACACTGCTCACACAGGTGAACACACCAACACACACATGCGCATAGAAATGTATGCATGCACCATGCAAGTGCCCTCAAGCAGACACACACACACGCACACACACACACACAACACACACACACACACACACCACACGCATGCACGCACGCACGCACACTCACACTCATACACACACACTCTCTCTCTCTCTCTTTCTCCCACCCTCTGTCTGTCTCTGTCTCTCTCTTTCTCTCGTTTGTGCTCACTCGCTCGCTCTTCTTTGGTCAGTTTCTCTTTTTCTCTGTCTCTCTGTATTGTGTGTGTGTGTGTGTGTGTGGTGTGTGAGAGAGGAGAGAGAGAGAGAATGCTTGTCATTTTCTTCCTCCCGAAAGGTTGAAGACCTAACACAATAATTGCCCACGCCCAGCTTGCAGCTGACTGATAGATGAGGAAGTGGGCCAGCAGCGCCCTGTTCCTGTGGTCGGTGGCTTACCGCACACTCCATTGTGCACAGGGCCACATTGGTGAAAGCCCTCTGGCTGAGGGCTGACCGCCGTCTCTGCGCACAGCTTGATCAAGGAAACAGTACATGGACAATCCTTTGTTTTGTGGCCTTTGTGAATTCATGCTGACTTTTCTGTATGCCTCATTATGTTCTATCTCTTGTCTCTGTCTCTACCTGTTGCTCCCTCTCTCTGTCGCCCCCCCCCCCCCCTCCCTGTGTGTGTGTGTGTGAGAGAGAGAGGGGGAGGTAGACTTTACTAGATTTGTGTGTGTGTGTGTGTGTGCGAGTGTGTGTGGGAAGGGGGAGACTTTAGTAGATTTTGTGTGTGGGGCGCGTGTGTGTGTGTGTGTGTGTGTGTGTGTGTGTGTGTTTGCAAGAGAGAGAGAGAGGTGTGTGTGTGTGTGTTTTCATGTACATGTATGCACCCAGTGTTCTCTGTCCATGTGTCAGCAGCATGTGAAAGGCCAAGGTGCATGCCTTTTCCTTCCACTCCAGAAAGAAGAAATGACCTTGTCCTACACCATTGTTAAGGGGCAGTGACATCATCAAAGTGTTCGAAATCCTACCATGCCCTGTCTCTTGGAAGGAATAAGTAGTGGGGGGAAACAAGTGCAGGCAAACAATTCTCCATCATGGAAACAATGACGGGGCAGATATTACTTTTAGAAAAGAGAAGAAAAAAAAAAGAGGAGGGTGAGGGAAGCAGGAGGATTGAGGGAAGAAAGAGGGAGACAGACACTGGGAATGAAAAAGAGGGTGTTAAACCCTTCACTAGCTCCATATGAGGACCATGGAGATCTGTTCAGAAAGCTGTTGTTCAGAAAGCTGTCTTGTGGAGTACAACCAGCGGTAGAATACAGGCCAGGGAAGAGGCAGATGTTTGGTTCCTTGGTGGAGCATCTGATCCATTCCTTTGAAGTCTAGCGCTGCCAGATTGCTGCTCTGTATCTGCTTCCAGATGTGGGTGCAGGCAGATAGCTTATCCAGTGAAAAGGATTCCCCGCTTGCCTTTCTGGAGTGATGTGCATGTCAGGTTCTGGGTGGTTGAACGTAGGTAGTGTGGAAATCAAAGTCTGTTTGATGCAGCGGGGGAGTTGTGTGACATGGTGACTTGCAATGTGTGTGTGCATGCGTACATGTATGCGTGCCTGTGTGTGTGTGTGTGTGTGTGTGTGTGTGTGTGTGTGTGTGTGTGTGTGTGTGTGCATGCCCACATGCAAGTGCACACTGCTGTGTGTGTGTATGCATGTATGTATGTATTTGGAAAGGCACTAGTGGTCTGAATTCTTTCTTCTTTTCTTATCTTTGGGAAAAAAATTTATTGGGGGGGTTGTGGGGGGGGGGGGGTGGGGGGGGGCGTGTGTGTGAGTGCTTGTCTCTCTCTCTTGAGAGAGAAAGAGAGACAGAAGGAGAGAGAGATAATGGTTATCAGGGAGGAAAAGGAAAGTTGGGGGGGGGGGGGGGGGGCATGGTGAGAAGGACTAGGACATGTGTGAGAATCAGGCTGCTTCCTAAAAACACAATTCTGAGCTTCAGGAACACACAAGGATCAGTTCAGTCATTTTATTTAAAGGGTCTTCATCACAGATGATACCGGATGATAGACGAGAACAAAATTGGTGTTCTTCATTGTATGTGCTTGAGGTGGCCAGCATAGTCACCTGAAAGGCAGGAGTGGTGTGTGTTAAGAGTTTCAGATTGCCAGTACACATGTGACTGCAGGAATGAAGGACTAGATTGGTGTATCTGTGTGTTTCAGATTGCCAGTACATATGTCATCTTAGCTGTGTAGTACTAGACTGTTGTGTGTATGTATTTCACATTGCCTGTACATATGTCATCTTAGCTGTGTAGTACTAGACTGTTGTGTGTATGTATTTCACATTGCCTGTACATATGTCATCTTAGCTGTGTAGTACTAGACTGTTGTGTGTATGTATTTCACATTGCCTGTACATATGTCATCTTAGCTGTGTAGTACTAGACTGTTGTGTGTATGTATTTCACATTGCCTGTACATGAGAATCTTCAGCTGTGTAGGACTAGACTAGTGTGTGTATTATACAGTATACATTTCAGATTGCCAGTATACTTGTCACCTTAACTCTAAGGACTTGACAGGTGTGTGTGTGTGTGTTTCAGATTGCCAGTACATGTGTTACCTCAGCTGTGTAGAACTATGCCAGTGTGTCTGTGTTTCAGATTGCCATTACACATGTCACCTCATCTGTTTAGGACTAGACTGGTGTTATCTGCATTTCAGGTTGCCAGTTCAAGTGTCACCTCAGCGGTGTAGGAGTATACCCATGTGTCTGTTTTAGATTATTAGTACACATGTTGCCACAGCTGTGCAGGACTGTACAGGTGTGTCTGTGTTTCAGGTTGCCAATACACATCGCCTCAGCTACGTAGAGACTAGACTGGTTGTCTGTGTTTCGGATTGCCAGTACACATCACCTCAGCTGTGTAGGGCTATATCGGTGTGTCTGTGTTTCAGATTGCCATGACACATGTCAGCTCAGCTGTGCAGAACTGTACTAATGTGTCTGTGTTTCAGATTGCCAGTACACGCGTCACCTCAGCTGTGAAGGGCTATATCGGTGTGTGTGTGTTTCAGATTGCCAGTACACGTGTCACCTCAGCTGTGTAGGGCTATATCGGTGTGTCTGTGTTTCAGATTGCCAGTACACATCACCTCAGCTGTGTAGGGCTATATCGGTGTGTCTGTGTTTCAGATTGCCAATACACATGTCACCTCAGCTGTGTAGGGCTGTATCAGTGTGTCTGTGTTTCAGATTGCCAGTACACGTGTCACCTCAGCTGTGTAGGGCTATATCGGTGTGTGTGTGTTTCAGATTGCCAGTACACATGTCACCTCAGCTGTGTAGGGCTATATCGGTGTGTCTGTGTTTCAGATTGCCAGTACACATGTCACCTCAGCTGTGTAGGGCTATATCGGTGTGTCTGTGTTTCAGATTGCCAGTACACAGTCACCTCAGCTGTGTAGGGCTATATCGGTGTGTCTGTGTTTCAGATTGCCCAGCTATATCATCGTGTCCACCTCAGCTGTGTCCCCTCGGTCACCCTTGACTGCACCACAGTGTCTCCAGGCTCCGGTGAGGGACCTGTAGCCACGCCCAGCGACCTTCCATCCCCATCAGATCTTCCGTCCCCTTCCGCCTCTGCAGAGACTTCCCTGATAGAGCGACGAACCATTGTCGCTCACCGCTCACCTCAGAAACAGTCCTGCGCTGCTGCATCACCCAGGAACTCCGAGCCTGTGGTGCAGACAGTGTCTCCCAGTGTGCAACATTTAGCTCCCCTAGTAGCACGAACAGCAGTGGGTCTAGCTTTTCCCCTAGTGTGTCATCAATCAGGGACCCTCTGTCGGGCGCCTGTGTGTCGTCGTCGACGTCGTTATCATCCAGTGCGTTGTCAACGTTAGGGCCATCATCTATGTGTGTGGAGAAGGATCTGAATCAGAACGCCAAAAACATTGACGGCGGCTTGCTGCCAGAACTCCGGGCTGGAGAGGATGTCTGTGATGCATCGAATGTGAGTATGATCCTGTTGATGACAGTGAGGATAGTATGATGATGTTGATGGTGATCATTATGATACTGGTCAGGATTATGACAGTGAAGGCCAATTTTCATAGAACGAGGATTAGTATGCATTTCATTATCATGCTGGTCAGGATTATGATAATGAAGGTAAACTGTCATAGAGTAAGGATTTGTGTCAGTTATTATGTCACTTTTTTTTTCTTCTAAAGTGCAGGGTTAGCAGTCAGCTGCCATAAAGTAGGTAGCGGCAGCCAAGCCACAACGCTGCAATCATCTTGCCGTTTCCACTGATTTTGCCGATTTTCTATGCAGCCGTATGTGTTTGTTTTTTAATGTTTTGCTTGAAAAATATGTCAAAATAAAGTTCAATCTTTCCTCTTTTCATCGAGTGTTGTTTTAAGTGTGAATGATGTGTGAAGAAATAAATATCTAAGAGAGAATGAGGTGTGTGTTCAGCTCACTTTCGTTCCGTGTCCAGTGCCCGCGGCGATTCTGTGTCGAGTCGGTTTTGACACACTGCGCTTCCCTACCAAAGATTAAATGGTACGGACAACACTCACACATGTATCTGGTATCAAAATAAAGGGAATTAAATGCAGATTTTAACGGTCTGGGGGGAAAATCGAATGCTGGTCTAAGGAAATCACAGGATGAAGTTAAAATCACATCCATGCCGATTTTTGCGAATTTCGGACGGAAAAAACGATATAAAATGCATGTTTCATGGTGTCGGAATGAAGTACAAGCCGTACCCTTTCGAATGAGGTACGAGGTTAATACATTCATGGCTTGTCCTAGTTAATTCAGCCAATCAAAGCATGCGTCTTGTGAAACACATTCCTTCCCGGCACATGTTGATTCAACACGAAAGATCGAAAGCGCCGACTCAAACTTCGCACAGCAAGATCTGGAGATTTTCCGCAAGGAACTCGGTAAGAATTGTCCATTATAACACTTATGTGTGATTTAAGTGTATCTATCACAATTTATTCAGTATTTTTCTTTAGATTAGTAGTTATTTGCATAAAAACGGGCCACTTTGAGAATGTTAGCCGCGATCATTTCGAGTACTACCGGAAGTAGTGTATTGGTGACTTGTTTTAACAAATACCGTTGATAAATGCCATATCCAGCACTTATGTCTTTAGTAATCGAAAAGTTTATGGTTTTTTCTTTCTAGAGTATTTTTTTTTATATAGGATTGTTGTGTTTTCGGTCCGGAAAACAACAAAATAGTAGCCGATCGAGTGATGCCAAGGGGAGTAACTCAATTATTTACATTCACTGACTCGAACGATCAACTCCAACGAAGTCGGGAGTTTTGATTGAAAGTAGGCCCAGACCTATTTCTGGATTAATTGTTACGGTTCCAATTCATATAATTCGATTGATGTTAGACCCATTGTTCAACTATTTTTTAGTTAACCCTTGCTTGGACAGTTAATACTGACTTCAACTATTTCAAGTTCAAGCCTCTGCACAAGCAGTGACACTGAAGTGAAAGAACTAAACAGTACAATTTGTGTATTTAACTATGAGTTTATCAATTTCATATTCTTTTCGCGCCTCTAGATGTACAATTATTGTTCTTCTCTGTCAATAAGTCTTTTAAATTACTATAATTATTATCAGTGTTTACGATATCATGAATATGAATTTGCTAGTGGGCTGGAAAAGGGAAATGCATTCCTTAAGTTCTTATGGAAATTTGGGATGATTATCAATCATTTAATAAAATTGCACACACACACACACACACACACACACACACACACACACACACACACACACACACACATTCAGCACAGGCGTCTACAAATGCACACACTGTTTTTGTGTGTATGTGATTGTCAAATGTACCTTATTTTGTCAAGTTCACATACTAGCAAAAACGCACATAGACCTTAGTGACAAACAATTAATCATGCAAGCAACAATTGATGTTTTTGAACAAATGCAGTCTTTTGGGTGGGGCAGGAAAGGGGGGGGGGGGTAACTTTTTTTTGTCAGGTGTACGCATTAACTAATGTTTGTAAAATGTACCTGTTTGTTTTTCTCTGTGTGTGTCTGTGTGTGTGTGTGAGAGAGAGAGAGAGAAAGAGAGAGAGGGGTGTGTCACTGTATGTGTGTGTGTGTGTTTGAAAAAAAGAATTAAAATTACATTTTACTTTTTTTATACATCCAGTATAACCAGCATCAGATAGTACACATTTAAACAAAATAATTTTAACAAAATATCAAATGAATAGACAACCAGAAACAAGACATACCAATGTATAATAAAGTTTATGACAGAAAATGTAGATAAAATGCAAATCACTCACACACACACACACACACACACACACACACACACACACACACACACACACACTCACTGACAGGAAACACTGCATAATCAAGAAAACATCCCCAAGTATACAGCTAAAATTATGTCATGATTAATGTATAAACACACACATGGTGTAGATATCCATACACTCACATGTTTCAGTTGTTCAAACAGTTGTTATAATGCTTTTTTGTGTGTGTGTGCTACATTTTAACAGATGATCCAGTGTTCGCAAGACTCCGCTCTGTTTTCCTTGCCTCTGGGAAAGGGCGTCGACCAGCACTTCCAGCAGTTCAACTGACAAATCGCTTGCTGATCCAGTTGCTCATCCTGAAGACTGATGGCACAAAGACCTTCGATGACACTGCAGCTTTTTTTCTGCGGCTTCTTCCAGAAGGAACAAGTGCTCCACTAGCAAGACTGCGTTATCTTCTTGTGTCGGCAGAAAGGAAGGCTTTGAAATTATCATCATGTGATGAAAGGACTGCTTTCTTGACTGAGACTCTTGAAATTGACACTGAAAGTTTAGGGTCTTCGCTTCAAGGACTATGTCGACAGCAGCTGCTGGAAGGACATCCATCAACACCACACAGGCACCCAACATTCCAACTGTTGAGGGACCTTCACGCTTTCAAGAAACGAGAGCCAGGCGCCACGTACAAACACATGACCCAGTGGTGGCTTCATCTCACTGGTATAGATATCTCAGAAAAAAAACTCATGAAAGAAATTGAGAAATTGCAAAAGAGAGTAGCCAAACTCCAACCAAATGCTACACGCAACCCCAAAGTAAGGAAGGATTTAGAGGATTTCCTGGCATCCAATGCTTTTTCAACAAGTATTGAGTCTCCTCGCCACAGCAGACCAGCTGGCCATTCATTTGTTTCTGACAGTTTTTGTGCTAATCCTGCAGCTCCAGGTGCTTGTCTTGCTAGCAGCAGACACCACCCTGAAAATCGCCATCCTGCTGTCCCTCCTGCAGGTGATCGTGTGCCTCCTGCTCCTGCTGTCTTTCAGCCTGATGCAGACCTTTTGGAAGTTGGTGATTCACCACCAGGTTCTCCCAATTCTTTGCAGCCTGATCCTACTCCAGTCTTCCCTCAAAGGTAAAGATGCTCTGGTGATAATCATCCCTGTAGCAGTGCTTCACCATCCACCAAAAGACGAAGACTTCAGATCAGAGAAGACTCAGGAGCTTCTAACAGTTCAAGCCCACAATCTGAGGGTCTCCAGCCATCTTTCACCAACTACCAGTTTAGCAAGTTAGGAGATATGGTGGCTGTCCATTATGATGATGACTTTTATATTGGTGAAGTGGTTGAAGTAATCTCCTCAGAAGAGGGAAACATCCACTTCATGCAAAGATGCAACATAAGGCAAACAACATTTGCCTGGCCAAAAGTTGCGGACAAGTGGAAAGTCCACAGAAACTTTGTTTTTGCCAGTGGAAATGACATCAGCATTGCACCAATTTCATCTTCTGGCAGAACATGGCGCATTGACACTTTGGATTTGCTTGTTAACAAGCACGCTCACTTCAAAACTCTGTTTGTGGACATTTGATGCTTCCTGCCATGAACTGTCTCCCCCCCCATATTCATACTCGTTAACAATGTCTGGAAATTTATCATTTCTCCTGGTGCTACAACAGCTTCAAGCTTCTACTGCAAGAAAGAATGTGAAAATGACTTTTATTTGTTTTAAAATATGAGTGCAGCAACCAGCATCAATGTTCGGTAAGGCTCTAGTGTGTCATTTTTTCTATTTTTCTGTAAATTGTTGTTAATTTAATTCATATATTACTAATTATATCTAATGAAAAACAACAATTGTGACTTTTTCCACAAGGAAAATGCATTTCTCACACTGTGGCAAAGTTTCATGCTGATATCTTTTGGGGTTCAGAAGTTATTGAGGATTATGTTCTAAAAGTTAGCAAAATGTCCGTCGCAGCCCATTTTGCATGATTAAGCAAATTAGAGGTCCTTAAAAGCAAAGAAAATATTTGATTAGCATCCTGAAAAAAATTGGGCTTTATCTATATGTTTAGTAGACAAGATATATATAGTTTTCAAAGGATATAACTTCCATTTCTGAAAATTATTTGTCCTTGAATTTGACACATCGTGCATTTTTGCCCTCGTTCAAACTGCATGAAAAACAGTTTTTGACGTATCATATCTCTGTTCATACATGTAGTGGTTGACTCATATTTGGTTTTCTATTACAATACAGTACTTTAAGTCCACAAACAAAAGTTAAGTTGATTCTGTTTGGTATTTGTCATGATAGGGCCTGTCAAAGTAGGCCTTCCGAACAAAATTGGCTGTAACGGAAATTCGGCAAATATTTAACGGATCATAACTCGGGAACAAATTAAGCTAGAGCAATGATTTTTTTGCAGTATGCTAGTTTTAAACATATCTTGATGGTGGTTTAATTATTTTTTCAATATATCTGAAAGAAAATTTTGGCTGCCGCTACCTACATAAAGAAAAAATTGCTACTTATGCTTTTCATCCATCTTTTTATGTGCATATGTTGTGTGCCAGTGTGTGCGTGTGTGTGTGTGTGTGTGTGTGTGTGTGGTGTGTGTGTGTGTGCACATGCACACACGGACAGTCATGCTTGAGGGAATATGAGTATGTGTTTATTTATTATAGACAGAGTCATTGTGTCACATAATTTCATGACTAAACATTCCTTAGGATGCTGCTTTTGCCAGGGCAGGTGCTTTCCTCAGTGAGAGCAGTGATTGCTGTCAGCATCCATCACTACTTTTCTTTCTTTCTTTCCTTTCTGCGTATGCAGGCTGATACTCCTGCGGACACTGCCTGTATAGACAGGCAGTGGAGTTTTGTGTGTATGACCTTTTTTCATCCCGCATTAAGGCAGCCATACTCCATCTTTGGGGAAGGTGCATGCTATGTGTAACATGTCATCCATACCAATGGCTAAACTGGCCTTCTCTTCCGAAAGTTGGTGATGAGATTTTACGTGTGTGCAAGATGTTGTGCATGCGTTCACTCACGGAACCTTGGTTTATTGTCTCATTCGAAGGACTGTATGGGGAATGGAGTCAGAACCAATGTTAACTCCGAGGGAAGAAAATCCCCTGTACGGAAATTCGAACCCGCAGCCCCAGGATCACGAGTCCGGTGCTCTACCAACTGAGCTATTCCGGCCCCATCCATCACTACATTGGTGTGGACAGTTGGGGGGATCCTCTGTGAGGGTGGTGGTGGTGGTTTTGACATCATACATCACCACTTTTCCCTGCTTATTTCCTCATTCTTTTATGAATCTGAAGTTAACATGTTTCTGCCCCCAACCCCAATCCCCTACATCCCTCAGTGGTGTATTTTCCAATAATGTTTACAGTCAGAATGTTTGTTCGGACAGTGGCTTTTCCAGCTGTTTGGTGCAAGTGAAGATTGTTATCAGCCAGGCTTCCTGCAGCTGGTTTATTTAGGAGTCCCCAGGACCTGCACTTAAGGATTTTAGGGAGTTTTCGTGAGATGTTATTGGGTCTCACATGCAGATAGATGTATATTCAAATCATGAAAAAAAAAAAAAGAACGGGGGGGGTGGGGGGTGGGGGGGGGGGGGGGGGGAGGTGATTATTATATCATGAATGGTTCACACAGCGTGTGATGTGACAGAAAATATCGATGCAGCTAGTTGGGGCCACCATAAATTACCGACTTTGTTTTATCCTGCATATCTGTAAAGGGAGATAAAGCTGAGAGTGAAACCTGAACTGTCAGATGATCTTCAAATGCAGCGTGGATTTTGGTCAGCAGAACTTGTTCAGATTTTGATCTGTCCCAGTTAGGGTTGGTGAGTGCATCCAACAGCTTTCATTTCTAACCGGAAGAAAAGTTGCAGGGTGTCTGTTCAGGTTTCAGAGAGTCAGGGATGCATATTTTCGCGTTAAAAGAAGTACTCATTTGAAGTGGAAATAATGGACGACATGACCATGGCTTGTTTTGAACCCATCACACACTGTACCTCCCTGGCTCATGGAGGACCAGATATCAAGCACAGCACCTTTAGAGTTGTTTTCAGCTGCTGTGACAGCATTTCCCTTTCAGTTCAAACTGGAGACATCCTTGGTCATCATATATCTATCTATCTATGTATATATATATACATATACAAAATGGCTTTTTTATACCATTGACCAAACTTGGCACAAACGTCATGAAGAATTGTGCTCGCCCCCCCCCCCCCCCCCCCCCCCCCCGTGGATTCTTTGCCGGAATATAGACGGAAACAGATGGTGGGTACAGATAGGATGTGTGGACTGTGTGTCAGAGAAAGATGAAACAGATAATGGGTACAGATCGGATGTTTAGACTGTTTGTCAAAGAAAGGTGAAACAATAATGGGTACAGTTTGGATGGTTTGCCATGAGACGGATGAAACAGACAATGGGTACAGATGGGATGTTTGGACTGTTTGCCATGAGAAAGACGAAACAGACAATGGGTACAGATGGGATGTTTGGATTGTTTGCCATGAGAAAGACGAAACAGACAGTGGGTGCAGATGGGATGTTTGGACTGTTTGCCATGAGAAAGACGAAACAGACAATGGGTACAGATGGGATGTTTGGATTGTTTGCCATGAGAAAGACGAAACAGACAGTGGGTGCAGATGGGATGTTTGGACTGTTTGCCATGAGAAAGACGAAACAGACAATGGGTACAGATGGGATGTTTGGATTGTTTGCCATGAGAAAGACGAAACAGACAATGGGTACAGATGGGATGTTTGGATTGTTTGCCATGAGAAAGACGAAACAGACAGTGGGTACAGATGGGATGTTTGGACTGTTTGCCATGAGAAAGATGAAACAGACAGTGGGCACAGATGGGATGTTTGGATGTTTGCCATGAGAAAGGGCCAAACAGACAATAGGTACAGATTGGATGTTTGGACTGTTTGCCATGAGAAAGACAAAACAGACACTGCGACAGTGGGTACAGATTGGATGTTTGGACTGTTTGCCATGAGAAAGACGAAACAGACAATAGGTACAGATGGGGTGTTTGGATTGTTTGCCAAGAGAAAGACAAAACAGACAGTGGGTACAGATTGGATGTTTGGACTGTTTGCCATGAGAAAGACGAAACAGACATGGTACAGATGGATGTTGGTTGTTTGCATGAGAAA
Organism: Conus canariensis; assembly: GCA_033310375.1. Classification (NCBI taxonomy): domain Eukaryota; kingdom Metazoa; phylum Mollusca; class Gastropoda; order Neogastropoda; family Conidae; genus Conus; species Conus canariensis. Next base: position 10,416,409 of record CM065721.1, on the reverse strand, counting down.
GACGAAACAGACAGTGGGTACGATGGGATGTTTGGACTGTTTGCTGAAGACAACAACATAGGTAGATGGGTTGTGTTGTATGAAAAGATGAACACATGACAGGATGTGTGATGTTCAGGAGAAGAGAACAGACAGTGGGTGCGATGGATGTTTGGATTGTTTGTCATGAGAAAGACTGTCATGGTCACTAAGCCGGACGGCCCTACCACCCTTACCCACGCCTATCACACACTAGGTCAGACAACACAGCACACTAACACAGTTTTACAATCACGCACGCTTCTTTATTTCACACACACTCCATGGCGCCACCACTCGCGCACATCCACAACTGCACACAAATTCCCAATTCCCGCTGACTCACCCTACTCTAATGACCTGGAAGACCCTAACCTAACCTGAAACACCAGTTGCGGTATATCACTGTGACCTGGGACACAGCGATAGCCCGCACACGTGGTGACTAACTACTAGGGACAAGGATTTACAAAAGGGACTCTAATCTCTTAACTACTGCTACCACCCACACCTCTCCCCAGGACTCACCCTTCTCTTTTAACCCAGGACCACTACCAAACTGGTCGCTGCGTCCCTAAGGGAGGCAATGACAAGTACCCTACACTGTGCCGGCCACTACGTCCTAAAAGGAGGCAGTAGCTGACACCCTAGCCCTACTGCCTAACGCTACACCCCTTCTACCACAAACATGGGACAACCCATCCCAGCCGGAAAGCTCCAGTCCTCGGCGCTGTACGTGGCCCCTCACAGGCTGACACCTCCCCGGAAGACTCTGCACCCCGGCGCTGTCCGTGGCTCCTCCGCGGGCCGACACCCTCCCCGAAGACTCTGCACCCCGGCGCTGACTGTGGCTTCCCGCAGTCTGACTCCTCCCCGCGATGGGCACGACACCCAACGCACACACACCCGACGCCCTCTCGACGGGTCCGGGGCTCGTAGGACGCTTCCTCCTCTGAAGGCCCCGCCGGACACCAAGGGTGGGAAAAGGCCTGGTGCAGCGCCCTCTCACAGGACGCCTAAACAGGGACGAGGAACCAGTGCCGGAGAACTCCCGGAAGAGTACGGTAGCCGGAGGAGAGCTGTCCCACAGAAGGCAGACGGCCTGGGTGGTCTCCCTCTCCCGGGAAAACAACAGGTACTGGAAAGCGCCGCTCACCTGCCGGCACGCAGCAGTAGACTGCGGTGATCTGGCCCCAGCCTCAGGACGGAACAGGACACCTGCTGACACAACTGTAGGCCCCTACTGTAATGTTGCTACTACCCGAGTCATCAAGGCACATAGGCTGCTTGGTAAAGCTTTAACTCTCCATCTCCCTTGCCTACTTCCCACTCGGGCATGAGAGTGACCCCTTGAATTTCGAACACATCCCCCAACCCATTACTCACTTTGGGGTTATCAGACCCATTTCCTGCCAACCCTTACAACAGCGGTAAAACAATATTCTCCCTGAGCCCATCCACGCTATTACATATGAAATTATGAATCACACCCAATTCTCGGAGAAATAAACCAATCTAAACGATCCAACACGGACTCCATGGGCCCCCTTAGGACATACTAAATAATCTAGGAAATGGCCACTTTCACAAGGAAATGTCTCCACACAATAACCAGTAGTAATACACATCTCTCAGAGGGAAAAAAAAACTTATCAATTTTTAGCGGTTCACAGTTCCAGCATGTTCACACAAGAGAATCGGCTCACAGCCACAATCCTTCACATTATTACCCCTCTTTGCACAGTCAGTTACAACCATATATCAAAAACAACATGATTTGTTCGCCAAAATTTCCATCCAGCACCTCACTCTCAGGTCATCTCTTGTCAGATAACCCAGTGGTTAATCCTTGTCATGTCAACACAACCACACTTCATACAATATTACATGCTGCACATCATCCGTTTTCATCCTATCGACTGCTAAGCTACTCGTCTTAAACTTTACCTTTCCCTTCTTTCCGACTACTAAAATTCATAACTGGGCTGCCTCCCCACAACCTAAGATATCTTTCTCCAACCCCGTTCTGTCACAAACGCATACATCCCTGCATGTGTGACGACTGTCACTTGTATTACAAAAACTTCTACCCTATGGACTCACTGTCCTGTACCAAATGCGTACGTCACAGATACAGTCCGCACGCGTACGAGACCCGCGTCGAGAACCCTGACTCGTAACGAAAGTGAAAAGACACCAATATAAGTTGAATGGTTACGACCGTACCCCAGTATAAACCACTCGACCACAAATTGGCCTTGGCCTTACTACACAGTTAACCGATTCCAATGCTGTGCAGGTCAACTCCGAAATCGTTAATCAGTTTCAACGAACTCCTACTATTTACAATTGAGATTGAGCACAATCATCAAACCCCTCTATGATTCACGCAGACACATCTGCACCTGACTCATATTATGATCCTCAACCAAATGCAACCTCGTACTACCCTCTTATTGAACCCACTGACATTAACACGAACTAACCACAAACAATAGCTACATCACCGTCCATCAACGGTCATTATATTGAACCCACATTGTCTAGCCAAACTGTCCTGAGGAAATCGAACTCGGGAACCACTATGTACATCACTTACAAAAATATACAGGAAAGAGGTAACAACACAAACCGGCTGACTACAAATTTCAATCACGGAACCAAGACAACATCATACTAGACAACCAGTATACGCAACGAACACCATACAACTAATCCCAACATGAGACAACTACAGTACAACTCGCCATAATACAAGACAACACAACGAACTACAACACAACGAACCTAACAGATCACCAACCTGGACATACAGACGATCAACCACACCAGTTCTGCAACTGGCTGACAGTGGCTGCCAACAAGGACGACACCGACTCAGCACAGGCCAAGGGCACCCAACCCCGACGAGGACCTGGCACTAACTATGACTCGAAGTCACTCTTCAAAACTAACGGCGCTGCCGCCGCACCTACAAGGAGTACGTCCACTCCGACGAACACCAGGGACCGAAGTGAAGCTACCCCAACGCATTCCGCCCTGGTCGGAATCAAGCGAACTCTACTCACCACACAAAACAACGATTGGTCAGAGCAGTGTATCCCTCCGCAGAGCTGACACGCCTGACCAACGGACTAGTTATTGCTCGTGCAACAACACGACAATTTACCACAACAACTCACAGACTTGACAACACAACAACAGCCGATATCCTGCCCCGCCTTCTCTGGTATAGAACCAAAGTAATAAAAGGGTAACAGTCGGGAACGAAACCAACTTCCTCCTACCACTCCCTCAATAAATGAAGACTGGAAGGCAAAAATACTGTATGTCCTACTTCACCTGCCCCCTACCTAGCCTAACCTTACTACCTAACCCTGAGGAACTTAGCCTAACCCCAGCTAACTAAACCCCAGTCTTACCCCGCGCGCGCACGCGCACGCACGCACACACACACACCCACACCCACACATAAGCACACATACATGCACGCATACATGCACGCTCGCACGCATACGCGCACACGCTCTCTACCTTGAACCACCACTACTCTTAAACACGTGGACGTACTAGTTTAGTACCGCCGATCAGTGACAAAGACAAAACAGACAATGGGTACAGATGGGATGTGTGGATTGTTTGTCATGAGAAAGACAAAACAGACAATGGGTACAGATGGGATGTGTGGATTGTTTGCCAGGAGAAAGACGAAACAGACAGTGGGTACAGATCCGGGACGATTCCTGAGGAGAAGCTGCCGAAAGCTCCCAGCCAGGCCACTCTCAACCGCATGGAGTTGCGCCGCAAGATTCAGAGCCTCAACCACTTCGTGCCCAGCATGGCTCTGGAGCAGGTAGGTACACCGTCCATGAAAAGCTTGTTCAGAGATGTCCCACCTGATGTGACCTTCTTTGAATTTCTGAAAGAGATTAAACATTTTTCATCTGATGTAGGATTTTAGAGTTGAAAAATTTTTACATTTCTGCTGTGTTTTTAGAAGGTGTATTTTAAAGGGTTGTGTGAATGAATGACTTGTGAGTTGACTTCATCGTGGTGACAGCCCTAATATGGCCCTTTGTGGTCAGCTGGGCTGTGAGCAATAATACTTACTTAGGTACACTATCTGTGATCTATAAGCTACAAGCCTTGGTTTTAAGGGTCAGTTGAAACAACAAAAAAACAAAAAAACAAATACCGATTGCAATGCAGTTTTGATTAACTTTACTGCTAAGTGCAAAAACCAATAGATGAAGTTTGGTAGGCTGTCTCCTAGAGACACTCACATTCACAGGGTGAATTCCAAGAAAGGAGTAGAAGCCAAGGTGACTTGAAGCCATTTTCCCAAAACATTAGAATCGTTTCGCTCACACTCTGAGACATTTTTTTTTTCTTTGTTTTTGCCATTGCTCCCTCCCCTTTGGGTATTTGGGTGATTTTGGGGTGCAGAGTCATCCAGTGTTGTCACTGGTACTTGTAGACAATAGAGGCATTGACCCTACAAGCAGCTGTTGTACAATTTGTTTTCAGATCGGATCAACACCTGTCACATATCTTGTGCATGCTGCACACACACACACACACACCACACGCACACGCACACACACATGCACACACACATACTCTCACACATGCGCACACACACACACACACACATGCACACACACACACACACACACAAACACACACGCACACGCACATACACACGCACACGCGCCACACCACACAACACACACACACACACACACACACACACACACACACACACACACTAAAATCTTAGAGATGCAGACTATTATTGTGTGCAGGGTAACAAGTTGAAGAAAAACAAAAGGGGGGAAAAAACCTTCCTAAACAGTTATCATCAGGCATTTTAGAGATTGATATGTAATACATGACTTTGCTTCTGGGATTTGTGGTTGTGCTGGGTCCGTGTCTTTTCTTGTCAGAGAGGGCAAGAGGGAGAGGATTACAGACCAGTTTACAGTCCTTGAAATCATACATCAAGGCAAGGTTGATTCCTGTCTGAAAGTCAGAATGATCCATGAGTGAGGCTGGTCCGGAACGCTTGCAAGTAATGCATGCATCGATGGCATCAGTGTCCAGGCAGAAGAAATGGACATGTGTTTTCACTGCCTTCTAAATTTCAGCTGGGACCTATTGTAACATCGTATCAGAGATCATGTTTATCAGTACCATGGTAACCTTTGCTGTACTCTGTTGAACTCTGCAGGGGTACTGACCTTTGCTGTACTTTGTTGAACTCTGCAAGTGCCAGAGATGTAGAGAACCTGGCTTTTTCCACACACCCTGGGTCCATTCTGACAGTTTCATTATCAGATCAATCAAGGGCAATAGACAGGAGAATCAGTTTTCAAGAGGTGAACCAAGGGATTGCCTGAAGGCGCTCCTTCTTCTCAGCATTGCCAGTGAGAGGTAACCAGAGCAGAGTATCAACAGATTAGTTCATACACTTGGCTGGTTTCCAGGCAAAGCCTCTCCTGTTGCTAAGCAGAATCCCACAGACCAAGTGGAACTGATGTGAAGTCATCATCACAGTACACAGTGTGCCACTTCTTGAAGTAGAAATCTGCCAAGCGTTACTCAACACAGTCCCCTAGTGGCTCACCTTCGCCAGGGGGAAGATCAGTGGTCCTCCCTGCAAACTTGGAACATTTTAGCATGTAAATGGTGGTGTAATATGATTTTGCATCACGTATTTTAGCATGTAAATGGTGTTGTAATAAGATTTTGCATCACATATTTTAGCATGTAAATGGTGTTGTAATAAGATTTTGCATCACATATCGCCTTTACCAGCAGGAAGATCAGTGGTCCTCCCTGTAAATTCAGAACATTTTAGCATGTAAATGGTGGTGTAATAAGATTTTGCATCACGTATTTTAGCATGTAAATGGTGTTGTAATAAGATTTTGCATCACATATTTTAGCATGTAAATGGTGGTGCAATAAGATTTTGCATCACATATCGCCTTCACCAGCAGGAAGATCAGTGGTCCTCCCTGTAAACTCAGAACATTTTAGCATGTAAATGGTGGTGTAATAAGATTTTGCATCACGTATTTGAGCATGTAAATGGTGGTGTAATAAGATTTTGCATCACATATTTTAGCATGTAAATGGTGTTGTAATAAGATTTTGCATCACATATCGCCTTCACCAGCAGGAAGATCAGTGGTCCTCCTGTAAACTCAGAACATTTTAGCATGTAAATGGTGGTGTAATAAGATTTTGCATCACGTATTTGAGCATGTAAATGGTGGTGTAATAAGATTTTGCATCACATATTTTAGCATGTAAATGGTGTTGTAATAAGATTTTGCATCACATATCGCCCAAATCTTGAGACCCCATTCCATGTGCTTTGTGGCATGAACTGAAGAAAGTCACAACAGCCTCTGACTCTGATCATTGCCCCATCCACAGTGGTGCATCAGTCTGACATGAACCTCTTTGAGGAAATATCCTGGGACTTGGAGATGAGAGCTCTCACAGTATACTGGGGATTGTACCCAGGCTGACCTTGGGGGAACAGCAGAGATGAGAGCTCTACAGTATACTGGAGATTGTACCCAGGCTGACCTCGGGGAACAGCAGAGATGAGAGCTCTTACAGTATACTGGGGATTGTACCCAGGCTGACCTTGGGGGAACAGCAGAGATGAGAGCTCTTACGTATACTGGGATTGTACCCAGGCTGACCTCGGGGGAACAGCAGAGATGAGAGCTCTTACAGTATACTGGGATTGTACCCAGGCTGACCTCGGGGAACAGCAGAGATGAAAGCTCTTACAGTATACTGGGGATTGTACCAGGCTGACCTCGGGGGAACAGCAGAGATGAGAGCTCTTACAGTATACTGGGGATTGTACCCAGGCTGACCTCGGGGGAACAGCCAGAGCGGAATCAGCAAAGTGGAAATGTGCCAGCTGCTGAAAACGATTCATCTGACTTGACCTCAGACATCCAATTACTGTGGGTAGGAATGTTTTCTGCCCACTACACAGGTTGAGTGGAAAGTAGGGGCTATATTCATGCACTTGATAATTATGCCATTCCTTCATGTTAGTAAGCCCAAAACTTGTCCACCTGGTCTTCAACAACACCTGATGCCACAAGCATTTGCTTTCCTTACAGGTTCATATGATGAACCAAGATTTGATACATAGCCACTGGGAACACAAAGTGACAAGTGGTCAAAAGGTGACTGAAGATTCATCTGGGAATATGGAGGGCCTCAGGAAAATATTTCTGAAAAAAAAAAAGGATAATTTGTGTGGAAAATAAAATGTGACCATTGCGATGATCCAGCACATCCAAGCTGATTCATCTCACCGTGGTCACTTGTGTGATTGTCGTGGTCCTTGTCAACTTACTTTGAGTCATCATCAAGTTCCGTCTTATACTTTATACTAATATCGTAGACTTTGTCACCTAATTCATGCCTCCTAACCTCTGCTGCTTCCACAATCGACCTTAAATTACCTTCACTGTCCTTGTCAGTCATAGTTAAAGTCAATGGAACAGATTACAATGTGATTGAAAAAATATCTGAATTAAAGCAAGCGCATGCACGTGCGCGCGCACACACACACACACACACACACACACACACACACACACACACACACACACACACACACAGACCGACACAGACATACACACGCACACACGCACGCACGCACACATATTCTTCCAAAAGATGGATAGTTGGCAAAAGGATGCAGAGAGGCTACAATACAATATCTAAAAGATCAACTCTGTTCTTTCCAAATAAGTCAAAAACAAAGCAGAAGATAGAGCCGCTGATTGGGTGAAACTGGTTAAAAATGTTGTTAAAAGGTGAAGTTTTATGGTGTACGCTGGGTTTGTGTTTGCAGTTTCCGTTAAGTATGAGCAGAATTCAGTCCAAGGTGAGTTGTTTGATCAGGTTCTGCTGATGTGTTTTTGATCAAGATGAGTAGGAATGCAGTCCTAACAATCTGTCTCCAACTTACATGTACAGGTGTATTTTTGTCTGAAAGTGGGACTCAACTGTGCAACACATTCCATCTGTTTACCACCATTGCCTGGCACTGTCTGACTGACTGAGGGAACTGGGCTGTTTTTCAGAAAGAAGATGGTGAATCATTCCAAGGTTTTCTGCGTGTGACTCTGAACCTGATCCGACCAATCACGATGGAGCTGGGGGCACGGCCGCCCTCCATCTATGAGCTGCTGACCCAGGAGCACATTGTGGAGCAGAGCACGCAGCATGTGGCTTTCTACATGCCTCGGGACACGGTCAAGTCCATACACATCTCAAGGTGGGCTGGGGAATTTTCTTTTCTTTTTTTTTTTCTTTTTCTTTTTTGTTCAGTAAATTTTGGTTCAGTTATCATTGAATATTAGTCTGAGCAAGGCAGCAACTCAAATAGAAAATATATTCGCACCAATCAAACACACTTGCACAGAAATGAATTATATGCAACACACACAAAAAGAATAAAAATCTTAATGACATCTGTTTACCTGAAGTTATTTATGAAACACTCCGTGCCTTCTACCACCTACTCCTTCCCTTTTTTTTCACCTTCAGTTTTCATGTTGATTTGTACCTGTGATTGACCTGTCTGTCTGTCATTATCTACTGCACCACGTGAAACTCTTGCTGTAAATGTTGATATGCTACAGTTTGGTGTATTTTGCCCCTTGTCCTGTTCCAGTTTCATGCGGATGGCAAATTGCTTCAGTTCTGATTTCTCTGCCATGTGATATTTTCTAGGCTTTGTTCACCTTATTTTTGTTTCTTTGTTTGTTTGGTTGGTTTTTCTTTTGTTTTGTTTTTTTACGTATGGTAACTAAGTCTGGATTTCAGGAAGTAAAAGCCATTAAATTTTGTTCTCAGGCTACATTGTATGTTGCCTTTGGCATAGCATGGTGGTCAGTTTTGTATGTATACTTAAGTGTTAAAATCATAGTGCGTTCATATTGATCTTGTATTGTCATTACAATGTTAGTATTAACCCCTGACCTCTGGAAGGGAAACCCTGAAAGTCTGTCCTCAAAGTACATCGACTTGCATTTCATTGGACTTTATGTTCCATCAGTTACTGGACTTGATGTTTCCGTAGCATTCCAGATATATTGCCTTTAGTATATCAAATGTTGGTATTCACAGGGTTTGTGTAATGTGAGATAGTATACTGTTAATAATGTATGGAGTATGAAGAAATCTTCAGAATTAGAGGGTAAAAAATGATTTGAAATTAATGAATGTTTATCCGCCAGGACTGCCTTGTCTCTCTGCCTTCTACAGAAACACATCTGCAGTAACATAGTATCATTGATATAGGCACAAGTGTTACACACAGCCATGCATGCATGTACCACTCACCTACATCTACACATGTGCATGCTTGCACTCACACATGTACACATACAAGCACGCATGCTTTTGCCTGAAAACACACAAGCACACACGCACGCACACACACTTATACAGACTTAACTGTAAATGCATACATGACACATTCAAGCATGTTTGTGTATACCTCATTACATTCCCTTTCTTAATTGTGCATCTCATCTTATCTAGCCTTCTTTTTCTTGTTTCTTTTCCAATGATTGTCTCTGTATTGCTGTCGTTTTGAGAGTGAGAGTTAACGACAAACAAACAAATTGTTGATGTTTGTGCAGTAACACGACGACAAAAGAAGTGGTTAAAAATCTCCTGAAGAAGTTCCACATTCTGGACCATCCCAGGAAATTTGCCATGTATGAACAGGAGTTCAACGAGAAAAACAAGCTGGGTATGCTCTTCTGGTTCATTGGCTAGTTCAGACTTGTTTACCTATCCGATTTCAACTTATTCCGTTCATAGACGTGAGCATTTCACAGCAGACTCCATGAAAACCTTGTTTAGAGATGTCCCACCTGATGTGATCTCTGAATTTTTGAAAAAGATCAACATTTTTCATCTGATCTGAGATTTTACAGATGAAAGGTTTTTTAACAGAATTTCCAGTGTGTTTTTGGGTGTGTTTTAAAGGGTTGTGTGAATGACTTCAACGCAGTGACAGCCCTGATAGGGCCCTGTGTGGTTGGCAGGACTATTGAGTAACATTTCCTTACCTTATTCCATTCATATTTTTGGTGATGGTATGCTGAATACAGTGTTCATATAAACAGAAAATATGGCACAAAAAAGTAAGGGAAAAGTAGATGCAGAATTCTTGAGAGATAATTACATCTTTAGAACGTAAATGACAATGCTGTCTTTGGGTGTCTTGATCAGTGAGCAATGACTCTCACCAACTTGGATGTGTGAACTATCATTTTGTTCATTTGTTCACTCTGTTTCTTCAAATGTACTTACAGCAGTGAGGCTACAGATGCTGACATTTTTTTTTCTTAAGTGAGAAAGCTGACATTTCTCCCAAAGTATGCAAATGAACAAGTTATTAAAGGATCACCTGTTGTAGAAAACTATGCTCGCTGTAAATAATCTTAGGATCAGAGTTACTTTGTAAATAATCTTAGGATCAGAGTTACTTACTCTGGCAAATTTGATGTCACCTGCTATCATTCAAAGATAGATAGATAGATCTATATATATAAAGAGAGAGAGAGAGAGACTGCATTATTTTTAACTATATATATCTATTTTACTTTTAAAGGGTAAACTGGTAAGCTGTAACAATGCATTGGGTTCACATCATATCTGAGCACACATGCACATGTACACACACACACACACACACACACACACATCACACACACATACACACACACACACCACACACACACACGCACACCACACACACACACACACACACACACACACACACGCACATGCACACACGCACATGCACACACATTCACACAGATTCAAGGAGACACACATGCAAGCATACATGCAAAGCCAAGATTAAGAAAACCTCAGCCTTGCTAGATATGATCCGAGAACTGCACTTTCTAAGAGTCTCTGGAGGCTGTTTGTACGACTGGGTGGGGGTCAGTGTTGACTTGCTGTGGTGCCTGGAGCACTATTGGTGTAAATGGATCCCCTGCTTTGAAAAAGTTCAGTGCCAGAAATTCTCCCTCCTTTGGCGTTCTCTGTCATTCTTTTTGTCTTTCTTGGCAGTCATCTTTTTTTTTCATATATATATAACAAAAATTTGCAGCCTATTTATCTGCCATTGTTCTGGAATGCTTTTAAACCCTTTTTGGCTTACCCATGTGATTTCACCATGTTTTGTATGCATATTTGGCCAAGATCTGACAAATACAATGAACTTAAAAATTTTTTTAAAAAAAGCTTAAAATGCTGGGGAAAAAATCTAGACATGAAGTGTGCTAATCACACTGGAGGAGTGATGTTGCCTCTGTATGTGACTTGGGTGCTTTGCATAGAGCAACAACTGTCATCAATTCTTGTACGCAAAATGTCATCAGGCTGAGCTTGCTTTTGACAACATGTCAGTATGTTAGAAAAACAGCGGGGACTGCAGGCCTGAAATCTTGAAAAAAAGAAAGAAAAAAAAAAAGAAAGAAGAATAAGGAAGAGTGCAAGAATGTGTCACAAAGTGTGTCAATGATGTTACAAAAGAAATGTGGACTGAAAGAACCTAGTCTTGTTGTGGTTAGGTGAAGATCAGGATTATGAATCCTTTACTCTGCGATGGTAGGAAAAAATGAAAATCACACATGCATGCACGCACGCATGCATGCATGTATGCACGCATGCACGCACGCACGCACGCATGCACGCGCACACACACACACATACACACACACACACACACACACACACACACACACACACACACACCACACACACTTCTCCCACTACTTCATCCCCCACCCCTCTATGAAGTTGTCAGTCTGTTGCATTGCAAGTAAATAAAAGGTACAGAAGACAGCAAGGAAAAGGGGGATTCTGGGTTTGCTTTTCTCTGGCATCACACTAAGTGGTTTGCGGTGTAAACTCCTCTTTTGTCTTGGAAGGTTACAGTACCTGTAATGGGTGTTCTACATGACTGTTCAATTTATCACTCCTATAATCACACGTATGTGTTTGTATGTTTTCAAGTGAAGTTGCGGCGGTTGACTGACAAGGACTGCCCACTGGTGGCACTGTTGTCATGGGAACCAGAGCGGGTCAAGCATTATCGCCTGGTGTTGCAGGAAAATGAAACTGGAGAGATAGTGGTCAGTGCTGTTCTTCTGGCTTTGGAGCAAAACCACTCAGTGATCATAAGAACACATTGTATTTGTGTGTGTGTGTGTGTGTGTGTGGTGTGTGTGTGTTTGTATGGATAAAGCAAGATTGCATGAGTTCCTGTGAAAATTCCAGAAGCAGAAATCTCAGCTTATGCTATAACAGTTCCAGCACCAACCTACTGGGGAAAAAAATCTGCTGGCAGAGGATTTGTTCGCTTGTGTTGTGGTGTTTTGTGGTTGTACAACAGTGTTACTACATCCCAGGCCTTACGCCGTTATATACACACAATGTTCAGTTTTGCTTGTCAGCTACAGATGAATTGCCTCAGAACCATAACTGTAATACAAGGGCCAAAATCGTTTTCTGTCTTGCAAACTTTGTGCATGCAGTGCGTTTGGCTTTGAGTTTTGCTGGTATTCCACAGACCAGATGAAGAAGCTGTCTTTAAGAATGGCTTTTCTTTTTTTAGAAGATGGTAGCTCATAAATTAGTAAACGAGGCGAAAGATTTTGCAAGATGAAGCGCAGACCTGAAGTGAACGGCTGTAGATGGAAGAAAGAAGACTGCCTGATACAGCCACGGACTTCATGGTTGAAGAATCCAAAGAAAATACAGTTGGTCTGCAGTGATAAGGGATTGTCATTTGTTATTTGGGGAGGCAAAAATTAACCCGAGGCTTGTTAGTAACATGTAGTTCAATAATTGAGTTAAAAGTTACTGAAAAGTAAAGCTAGAGTTCTGAATTGGTGGATTACAAATTGAATACGAGAGACAAGACAGAGATGGTTGTTTACATTATCGAAAGGAATGGTTGTGATACATGTTTTTCTTAGCAAAGTGCAAAATTTGATCAGATGGGCTAATAAAGCTGTGGAGAGTGAGAGGACTTTTTGTGAGCTTCTAGTAATGAGCGTTAGTGCTGTGTGTGTATGTGTGTGTGCGTGTGCGTGTGTGTGTGTGTGTGTGTGTGTGTGCTTGCATGTTATATCTGTATTGGTAATCAACCAAACTGTTTGAGCAGTTAGTATTTAGTGTTAAGTCGCTGACCTGGAAAAATCTTCTGGTCGACATTCTGGTCTCTACATTCATCCTTGGTTTTGAATTGTAATCACTTGAATGCTGGTAATTATAGCATGAAATTATGATTTTTGCTTTTAGCACCACTTGCATTTTGTTTTCGAACTCTGTTATAAAAACTGTGAAAATGCTGTTATGCCAGAGGTCTAATCAAACAGTTCTCTTCCATTTGCATAGGATACTTACAATAACCTTGTTTATTTTCAGTGGGAAAACTTCAGTGAGCCAGAACTGAGGAATTTCCAGATTGTGTTGGACCGCGAGGAGAATGAGGCAATTGCCCAGCTGCAGTACAAGTACCGTGTCATGAAGCGCATCATCCTGCAGCGAATGAAAGAGCTACGTCAGGAGAAACAGGCGTCAAAGGAGTCCAGAGCACGATGAAGATGTGTGCACCAAACTCCACCAACCCTCAATGCAAACGCGCTTAGTTCATCACCCAGTCATTGCAGGCGTAACTCATCGGCGCATGTTCCTTACAAATCACCGAATCTTGACAGACATGACGGATGCAAACTCTGCTCCTGCTTTTCAGCCAATCTTAGCCGATGTGACTGATGCAAGGTTCTGTTTTCATACATCGAACTTCAAGTGCAGGTGTGATAGAAGATCACCAAGTTGTCTTGCCTTTGTGTATTGCTGTTGTCTCAGCCTTTGACCTTGGTGGCGACACACGAACGAACCAGTCACATGTGTTATGGTATTCAGTTGAATGTGTCGCAGAAGCTTCCGAAAGCCATTAGGACATGACTTTGTCCGTTGTGAGTTCTTGTCATTTCAGTCATCGGCTGTCTAGCATTATCTCAAGTGCTGGATACCTGTGTGCAAGTGTTGATTTTTACATGTTGTTTGTGGCTGAGGCTTCAATAGTGGTACCTTTGGGTTTGCTGTCTGGCTTATTGTAAGGCAATAGAGGTCAGATAATGCTGTTGGGGACAGTTTTTGAACTTCAGGATTGAATTGAAAAGAATTGTGAGAACTCTTTTTTTCCCTTCAGATTGAAGTATGGGATAGAAAGGAATATTGTCTGCTGTTCTGTTCATAGATTCATTATGATGCATTTAGGCTTTGTTGAAGCTTAAAAAAACAGAAACTTTATCATGCAGAAATGTTTATGTATTTTATCTGCTCTAACATGTGAAACTTCAGAGACTGGGGATTATATTTATAAATAAACAATCGTTTTATTTTTGTTTTAGGTGGTATAGACTGTAGCTGCTGTTGTTGAATACAGACCATCACTACTGTTGCCTGAATTTAGTTCAGACCATTGCTACTGTTGCTTGAATTTAAGAACAGACCATAGCAACTGTTGCTGAGCAACTGTTGCCTGAATTTAGTTCAGACCATTGCTACTGTTGCTTGAATTTAAGAACAGACCATAGCAACTGTTGCCTGAATTTAGTTCAGACCATTGCTACTGTTGCTTGAATTTAAGAACAGACCATAGCAACTGTTGCCTGAATTTAGTTCTGACTACAGCTACACTTGCCTGGATTAAGTTAAGAAAACAGCTACTGTTGTCTGAATTTAGTTCAGACTATCGCTACTGTTGCCTGAATTCAAGTACAGACCATAGCTACTGTTGCCTGAATTTAAGTTCAGACCATCGCTACTGTTGCCTGAATTTAAGTACAGACCCTAGTTACAGTTGACTGGTTTTAGATTAGACCATAGCTGTTGTTGCCTGTATTTAGTTCAGACTATAGCTGCTGTTGCCTGATTTTTGTTCAAACCATAGTCACTGTTGCCTGACTTACAGTGCAGATCATAGCCACTGTTGCTTGATTGTAGATTAGACCATAGCTTTTGTTCCCTGAATTTAGTGCAGACCGTAGCTACTGTTGCCTGATTTTAGATAAGACCATAGCTTTTGTTCCCTGAATTTAGTTCAGACCATAGCTACTGTTACCTGATTCTGAGTACAGACCATAGCTAATGGTGCTTGAGTTTGAGTACAGACTATAACAATTTTTGTTTCAATTTGAGTACAGACCAAAGCTACTTTTGCCTGAATTTAGTTCAGACAGTAGCTACTGTTGCCTGAAATTAGATCAGACCATAGCTACTGTTGCCTGAATTTACCTCAGACCGTAGCTACATGTTGCCTGACTTTGCCTCAGACCATAGCTACTGTTTCCTTAATTTAGTTCAGCCAATAGCTGCTGTTGCCTGAATTTGATTACAGACCATAGCTGTTGTAGCCTGAATTTGAGTACAGACCATAGCTACTGTTGCCTGAATTTAGTTCAGACCATAGCTACTGTTGCCAGAGTTTAGTTCAGACAATAGCTGCTGTTGGCTGAATTTAGTTCAGACCATAGCTACTGTTGCCTGATTTTAATCAATACCATAGCTACTGTTGCCTGAATTTAGTTCAGACCACGGTTTCTGTTGCCTGAATTTAGTTCAGACTATAGCTGTTGTTGGCTGAATTTGCGTACAGACCGTAACTGCAACTACTATTTTTTTTAATTTGAATGTCATCCAGCTATGAAGAACATCACATATCACCCTGACTGCTTTCCACCACCTTAATCTAATCCATCACCAAGACTTTGTAATGAAAGGCCATCTGACAAAGCTTTGCATGCCTCTTCAGGAATTCCAAAGGGACATAGGAAGTTTCAAGGTATACAGAGCCTGGTTATTAAACTGCAAAGAGATATACAAGCGTGTAAAGAGAAACAAGCCAGCAGTCCGCTTCATTCCTCCTGTCGATTTGTTCTCTTGACAGTTCAAGTCCTGTGCTTGCTTTGCTTGTTGCACAGCCCGTAGAACAATCTTATCTTGGTTTGATTTCAAGAGATGACACTGGTGGATTTTTGGAGGGATGCAAACTGAAAGTATAAAGCTGTCAACTTGCTGTTGTTGCTAGCAGCCTCACCCACAAGCTAATGTACGTTGGTGATTTGGCATACTAAGATCCTTTGAAGTAATTCCATCAAGGAGTTCTTCCTTTGCCAAGATATGTTGGTGATTTGGCATACTAAGGTCCTTTGTAGTAACACTGTCAAGTTCTTCCATGCACTGATCTATGTTGATGATCTGGCATACTAACGTCCTTTGAAGTAACTCTGTCAACAGTTCTTCCATGTCAGCAGTTGTTTTTTTTTTCAGTCTGAATTTTAGACCCACTCTCACTCAAATCTCATGCTCAACTGCCACCATGGTAAATGCTGTAATATCTCAGCATGCTAAGATTTGTGCTTCAGACACTGGTTAATACCACCAGGCAGTTTTATGAAAATGAGGTAGCGCATTTCAGCAGTCGTAACGGCTGTTTCATGCTTATGATTCTTTTTCTGCCTATGGATGAATGGCATGGCCGTCACATTTTAAGGGATAGCTGAATCATGTCTCTTGTATTTTGAAAGTATGTACAGGGTGTGGCTGTAACAATTCAAGTGGATAGATGGAACGAGACTGGTACATTTCAAATAGTAAATTGATAAAAATGGATTATAGAAATTGCATTTCACAAGGATATAGGGTGGCTGCGTAGTGTTACATTTCAAGGGTGTTCACACATGTAGACCACAGGCATACATTTCAGAGGACTTTAACATATACAGACCATAGAAGTTACATTTCAAGGGAATGTATGTAGAGTGCGGCTTTTACATTTCAAAGGAATTACATATTAAAAGTATGGCTTTTGGATTTCAAAGATCTGTATATATAAGAGCATTACTGTTTCAAAAGAGATTCATATATTTAGAGTATTACTGTTCCATTTAAAAGAAATTCAGTTATTACAGAATATGGCTGTTATTCTTAAAGGAATTAACTTATATAGAATATGGCTGTTGCATTTTAAAAGAGTGTACATACGTACAGTGTGACTGTTGCATTTCAAAGAGTTTACATGGAGAGTGGCTGTAATATTTTGACAAAGTTTATAGTGTTATTGTTACATTTCAAGGCAATTTATGGAGTGTTGATATCATATTTCAAAGGGAAATATGATACATGGCTGATACCTTTAAAATTATGGCCTGTACATTTCAAAGAGATAGGTAGAACCCTGATGTTGGGTATCAGTGTGTGTGTGTGTGTGTGTGCGCGTGCATGTGTGTGTGTCCTGCTTATAATTTTAGATGTTGAATTGTTTAAACTTGTAAAGCGCCCGGTAGCCTACATTGTTAGGAGGGGCGCTATAGAAATTGTCCTCGTTATTACTATTAATATCAAGGGATTTTATGGACAGTCGAGATGAGTGGAGCATACATCAAGAGAAAAGACAAAATGGCTGATCAGATGGCAGTGCTGCATGCTGTGAAAACCTGTCAGTGTTGCGTTCATCTCGTTTTACATGCACTGGTCATTTTTGTTCATCTTGTGTGAATATATAAAACAACCTGTTTCGCCTACCCGAGGGAATAATCTCTTTCTGACAGTCAGAACTGAACAGTTGGAAAGAACCCATTTACAGGACAGGGGGGTGGCAAAGTAGATGTGTGGGCATGGGAGACTTCCTACATTATGGACTGTTGCTGCCATCTGCAAGGAAAGAGAAAATAAAGCTTGTTTCTTACTTAATGGAGAAAAACGGAGAAGTGAAACGTTCTGTCCTGTGTTTATCTTCTGGTTTAGTGAGGGTGCATTTAACGCAGTGCTTCGGATGAGTTGGTAAGTGACTTATGATGGTGATGAAGACAAAGACTTTAAATAGCATGCTTTGCAGAGGCTGTTCATGGAAAGGTCAACTAGCACGGGATGACTCATTTTATGATGCTATGCTTCACTGAGGCTGCTGCTGCACATTTTCTGATGGCATACTTCACAGGGGCTGTTGATGCACATTTTATGTAAATGCATACATCACAGAGGCCTGCTGATTCACATTTTATAATGGCACACTTCACAGAGGCTATTGATTCAATAATGGCATACTTTACAGAGACTTTTTTTATTAAAAAAAAAAACTTTGTTTTTATTGGATGACTCATTTTATAACAGCATGCTTTATAGAGGCAATTAATAGAAAGATTAACATCCACACGATGACTAATTTAATGATGGCATACTGTGAACAGAAAGCCATCAATAGAAACATAAACATCCGCACGATGACTCAGTTTGTGATAGCATACTGTGAAGAGAAAGATGATCACTCTGTGATGTCACATTTAATGCAGTCAGAGCTTCGTTGTTTCTGCAGTCAGTTTCGATCTGTTGTACTGCAGTTTGTATTGCTTTTGCAGTTCATGATTTGAAGACACTGGAAAAGTTTCACCTGCGGTTTGTTACTTTTTTTTTTCTTCTTTTTTTTTCATCTGATCACTTTGAGGCGTATTTCCTCAGTAATACAACAGGTGTACACCAAACTGGCGTGAAATGTGTGTGGTGTGGGGAATAGTAAGTGTGTGGGGCCAGACAGGAGTTTGATCTGTTGAACATGGACAAGCGTCGCTAGATGGAAGGTAGACACTGGATACCCGCACATGTGCATGCACACACACAAACACACACACACACACACTCACACTCACAGGCACGCATGCGCACGCGCGCACACACAAACACACACACACAGAGACTCACACACACACACACACACACACACACACACACACACACACACACACACACAGACTCACATACAACACACACACACACACACACACACACACACACACACATTGATAGAGGAGTCATGTCACAATTTCTGATGGAATCAGTCACACACACACACACACACACACACACACACACACACATTGATAGAGGAGTCATGTCGCAATTTCTGATGGAATCAGTCTGTTGATAAGACTAGGAGGTACATTGAATGTCTTCAGATAAAGATATGTCTGTTGGTAAGACAAAGGGGGTATGTTGGATGTCATCAGATGGTGACAGTCTGTAAAGGGATTTGTTGGATATCTCCAGATAAGGATATGTCTGTTGGTAAAATTAAGGGCTATGTTGAATGTCTTCAGATAATGATTGGTCTGTTGATAGAACTAGGGAAGATGTTGCATGTCTGCTGAAGATGAACAACTGAAGAAGAATTTGGTGGCATGTATGTCTCAAAGCACTGAGATATATGTCCCAAGTCGTAAACTGTATGTGGGTGAATATCATGCCTGCTTTCTTTTTTCTTTTTCTCCTAATCTGTTTGTCGATTGATGTTCAAATTTGAACTGAACTGTCCATATGTGCAGCGTGTAGTGTGTTTCTTGCCTTGCTGAATTAGCCTCTGTGGTGGGACCATTGTGGATTTGGGGAAAGGATGCTTTTTGAAATGATATGTTTTTGCTCCAGTTATTGTTTGCAATATTTTTGTCCTTGAAAAAACCGTCAATTGTTGGCTTAATTGCAGTATTGTGTGTCCTTGTAAACCATCAACTTATTTATTTGCAGTATTTTGATGCTTATCATCAGTGGATATAGTTAGTAGGTTGCATATAAGCTTGCTCTGAAAGGTGTGCAGACTTCACTGATGACCTTTAGTGACATTATTTTTCTGTGTCTCAGACAAGACACTATTCTTGATTTATGTCGCTGATTAGGACAGGTTTGCAGGGGTAACAGATGGTAAGGGAGAGAGGAGAATGGAAGCAGACAGACTGAGGTGACTTGATGCCTGTGATTAGTTCCAGACCACAGGGGGAACTGACTTGAGAAATCCCAAACACCATATCTACTGAGTGCTAAACACATACATACCAGACTGCAGGTCAGGTGATCTGAACGAAATCCCCCATAACATGTTTTCTATGTCAGAGACTAACAGTGACATAGGAATACGTTTCTGCCTCAGAGTCTAAGAGAGAAGCTTCACCAAGGTGTTCACTAAGCGACCCGTCAAAGCATTCAAAGATCTGCCGTGAGCAGTAATGTGTATGTTGTACTAGTCCTCAGCATTCTAACCAGTCAGTTCAAGGTTTTGTTGTCCAGTGATACAATATCATGTAGTGCTTTAGTTGCTGGATGACCTGGGAGTTGTAAGTGTGTGACCTTCAGCATACCTGCGTGATCCTGCAAATTGAAGCCTTTAAAATCGGTATGGGCTTGTCGACTTTTTAATTGATGTTGGTAGAAAGTTGACAGACGTTATTTTACATCAGTGATTTGTGCAAGTGGACAATCAGCCTTGTGTACATAGTCAGGTTAGGTGGAGAGGATGTTGGTCACAGATCCCCTTATGACAGTGTGAAGACACTCTTGCCTGTTGATCATGACCTCTGGGATTTCAGGACCCCAGTCTGTTCTTTCTAAACTTTGAAGCCTTAGCCCATTTGGCCTGTCTTTCTACCATGCAGTGTCTACATTTTCTTTGCACTATTTTTACAGTTTTTAAAAACTTTTTTTCCCCTCTGTTGTAGGTGTGTAAAAAAATCTGTCTGTCTGTCTGTCTGTCTCTCTCTCTCTCTCTCTCTCTCTCTCTCTCTCTCTCCTTCTTCATCTTCGTCTTTTTTTTTTTTTTTTTCTCACCTCTTTTTCTTCTTCATCAATACAGTTACAACCGAAAAAAAAAAAATTCTTGTAAAGATGCCATGCACACTTGTTTGTATCATTGTTTAAAGGTTGGAAAGAGCAATGTTGATGGATTGAGGTGAGGGTGGAGAAGAGAATGGAGGCTGCTTAAACTGCCTTGTGCTAGTATTCAATCCAGAGTCCAAGACTAAACAAGACCGAGTATGGTTAGAGTTCCTGAGCCCAAGTGTTGGAAGACAGGAGTTTGGTCACATGTCTGGAACATTGTTTTCTCTACCTTGTTGCATTTTAACCCATGGTTGTGATGTGAAATGTACTGCATGTGAATGTTGGGATGTGTGTGTGGGTGTATGAAAGAGAGAGAGATTGTGTGTAAATAAATGCTCATACATGTGCTTATGATGAAGGTATGTCAGAAGCCACTTACACCCTGAGCTCCTCAGTTTTGTTAACGGAGATATATGAAAATTGTTGAATACTCATTAGGCTCTTGTTTTTGTTAGTACGTGCTGGTCTTCCCCATCCCACTGTCCTATTCTGCACTTATATAAATCAAAGTGTATGCAATTATCTCACTCTGTATTGCGCATTGCATGACTGTTTTTCCAGTTGAACTTTGGAGGTTGCACAGTGTATCCACCTTTATAAGTAAATGTCAGGTCAAGTGTGTTTCACAAGGGGAGAGGATTTTGTGTGTGGCTTTTTTTTTTCTTTTGATTACCTGGCCACAAGTCGCCCACAGTGCTTTAGAGAACATATGTTCTTTCCTGAAGTATTAAGATAGTTATGCATGGAGTTTACCCTACAGAGGGCCCAAATCATCGGACCCCAACACAGATGTACCTGAAATGCAAAGTTCATGGTTATGTCAAAGATTCCTGGCAAGAAGATTTGGAACACACAAAATTTCATACTCTGACATAATTACCATATCAAGATTACAAACTTTTTGGGATCTTTCAAAACACTAAAAAATTTCCCACTGCCTGCCTGGGTTGCCGTTTAAAAAGAAGAAAAGAAACAGTATTGTGTCAGTTACACAGTAGCCGCTCTCTTTATACAAATTCGTATCATGTAAAAGATGAGGAGGCTCCACGGGTGCAAACCATTTGATGAGCCACTCACTAACGTATGTGTATAATAGAGTGTTGACTCCATGACTGTCCATAAGCACTTTTCAGCAGATTCCGGGAACACTTTGTTCAGGGATGTTCCACCAGTGGGGATTGTTGAGCTTGGGAGGGGAGGGGTGCCATTTGATCTAAGATTTTGTTGGAAAATTGGTCCAGTGTTCAGATATTTTATTTTGTGGAAAACGAATCTACTTTTGAGACATTTTCAGTTTTTCCACCTAAAGAAAAATACATAAACTTGATTTTGATATTGTAACAGCCCTGATGTGGCCTGTGAGCTCAACTGTGCTAGAGAAAACAGAAATTGAATCGTGCTGACCATGATGGAATTCAGTCCCTTTATAAAGGTATACAGCACAGCAATGTAACATGGGCCTCCAGGTCCAGCCTCTGTCTAAACCTGACAAAGTTTACAGGTCAAGAGCTGCATCACCCAGTGAAATGCACTTATTGACCTGGTATTTTAGTGATGGTGCATACACTGTGGGGCACCCAGAGCGGATGTTTGTGAAGCATTAATAACCAAAAATATTAAGTTGAAGAAATGAAAGTGGATCATGCCTATGTACTCTACATGCGTGTCATATGTGTATATTTATATATATATACAATAGAAACTGTGGTTTCAGATGACAATTTTTGTCATTATTTATCACAATTTGCACATGTGTGTGTGTGATATATATAGATACATGATTTGATGAACATCGAAGGTGGGTAGGGTATCCAGTGAAATCCTCTTGTCTGCCATATGTTCGGTGTATTGCACCAGGACCAGTGGAAATGAAAGGAGTGCCAAAATACTCTGATGGCTTTGGAAACCAAAAAATCGTTCCATCGTAGTTTGTGTGTGGATTCAACAACAGGAAGAGGCTTTCTCATCATCTGATTGTGTGTGGATTTAACAGCAGGAAGAGGCTTCCTCATCATCTGATTGTGTGTGGATTTAACAACAGGAAGAGACTTCCTCTGTCACCATATTAAGTGTGGAGTCACCAGCATTGGCATTGGTGACAAATTTCTTCTGCAGAATCTAATAAATCTTTTTCACCAGCTGTCAATTCCATCTCTGTGTCTCCAGCCAGCTCGGTCCCCACAGGATGGCCAGAGCTTTTTCAGTGTCTCCACCTTCTGGAAGGCCTGTGCTTTTAACACCCTCATTTTTCCAACACTAGTTGTCAGCCTGTTTCTGTGTGTGTGTGTGTGCATGTGTGTGTGTGTGTGTGTGTGTTTCTTCGCTGTCGTCTGCATTGTGGCCTATTTCTGTCTTTGTACCAGAAAATCTTTCATACTTTTTTGCTCTGGTTACAGTTTGTGCTAGAAAGTCATTTACACTGAAACCTCTGGGTATGATCTGTGTTAGAAAGTCATGGACACTTTTACCTCTGGTTTCAATTTACAAGATGCCAAATAATTGCATCGTAATCTGGTGACTTGGTCGTGAGATGACACTGGCCAGAGTGGGACACTAGCTGCCCATTCTACGGTGTCTGTCCATCCTATTGCCTTTTTGTGTAGTTTTGGTTGCGTTTGAAGGTGTGTCATTACTTTGTCTTACTCTTTCTAATCTGGGAGAGTAAAATGAAGCAGAATGGCTAGCATCCCCAGCACAGTCTCATTTTATCCGCTGGAGGATGGCACCAGTTTAGCTGTCATGTCATTGCTTGAACATCTGCAAATATTCTCTTTGTGGTTGGTTTCCTGTCAGGATAGGAACTTTTTTTTCCTCCCTAATTTCATTGCATCCCTGAAAAAGCCTGGTGTGGTTCGCTTGGCTGTGATAATAGAACCAGAATCAGCAACTTCAAGTTTAGGCATGAAGTGATAGAGAAAATGAGTACAGTTTTGTACTCCTATACCTGAATTGTCTCCAGAGACTTCGAGTGGAAACTGATTGCTGGTGAGAAAGATCTACTTGACTCTGTGAAGGAACAGTAGAGGCTGAAGATCTGTGAAAGACCAGCAGGGGCTGAAGATCTGTGAAAGAACAGTAGGGGCTGAAGATCTGTGAAAGAACAGTAGAGGCTGAAGATCTGTGAAAGAACAGTGGAGGCTGAAGATCTGTGAAAGAACAGTAGAGGCTGAAGATCTGTGAAAGAACAGTGGAGGCTGAAGATCTGTGAAAGAACAGTAGAGGCTGAAGATCTGTGAAAGAACAGTGGAGGCTGAAGATCTGTGAAAGAACAGTAGAGGCTGAAGATCTGTGAAAGAACAGTGGAGGCTGAAGATCTGTGAAAGAACAGTAGAGGCTGAAGATCTGTGAAAGAACAGTAGAGGCTGAAATTTCATCACCATTATTCCATGTTAAAGGGAAGATATGTAATAAAATGACGAGTGTCTCTGCACACGCCGGTTAACGCTTTGCTTCAAAGGCGTACAGCTGATCATCTGATCAATTTAGTGGTCTCATGGATGTATTGATGAATGTGCCTTACTCTTCGCATCATTTACTGCTTTTACAGTGCTGTCTATATACACAGCTTGTCAAAGTATAGCTGCCAAATGTAGTTCTGGATTCCACTGTTTCCAGTGGATTCAGAGAATGTCCATGAATGCTATGCCATTGATCAACCGTGTTTATCCGATATTATTTATTAAGCTGCGATTATCATGTTCATTATGAACAGCATTGTGCTGAACCGTGCTATACACATTTACATTATTTACACAAAGAAAAGTGTTACTACTGATATTTCAGTGTTTATCCATACAAAATGTCTCCTGTTGTTTTGGTAGTTTATCCATGCGACAGTGGCACACAACTTACTTTGTCTTTGCAGTTTGTCGCTTGTTTTGTCTCGTATGGTTTCGTTCCAGTGACATGGTTAAACTGTGAGACTAAAACGACACTTTTTTTCTTTTTTTTTTTCTAAAGAAGCAAAAGTTTGCTCAGGTCATGTTTTTAACAGTATTCATGTGGTTGGATGGCCGGTTAGTTGCTGAGTGATACATGTGTTTTGATTAAGCAAATACATATTGTTCTGATTTGGTGTGTTGTTGACGGAAGAAACGTCAATTGGATGAACTGTTAGTTGTTACACATTTTTGGAATGTGTCATACTCACAGCGTTACTCATGTTCGTAGCTCCACGGATTGTAGGGAGATACTGTACCCAGGAATATGCGGTATTCTTTGACTTATCACAGAAAGGAATGTGGTACCTTTTTTGTATGGGGAATTTCTTACTGTGGCTGGAAAGCCAGGAAAGACTGTCGGACTGGCGTGTTTCACATGACTGTCATCAATCCCCCACCCATAATTCCCTCCCCTATTCCACCCCTTTGATGGCAGTTTTGTAGCTGATTGTTTTCGCAGGGAAGAGATAGTCAGTGAAAGATGTGGAGATAGATGATTTATGCCTTGAATCAGTTACAATGAAAACTGTAGTTTGACCGATATCAAAACATTGATGTTGCCATTATATGGGAGTGTTTTGTTGTTGATCTATACAGTGTGACTTGTGGTGGCCGGGAGCTGTATCGTGTGACTGTGTGTTGTTGGCTAGGGGTTATCTGGCAGTTGACAAGAACTCATGATCACACTCCTAGTAACTGGCTTTTTTTTCCCCCCTGAGTGTTCATGAAGGTCTTAACTGGATGAGTGTTTGAACTTGAATGTTGCCAAGTGAAAACTGTGGAGGACAAGTTTGGAAAATAAAACCTGCAAGCTAATAAAACATTGTAAATGGTTTCTTAGTGTGTTGTGTTTCCTTACATGACATGGTTTGAAAATGACATGTATTAACCCAACTTCATCCATTCTTTGGATGGTCACATATGTATTTGATTAGTTTCTGCGTGTTCAGTTCTGGTCTGCATCACCGTGTAAAGTAATAAAAGCTCATATGCAAGTTGGCATGAAAACAACATTCACTATTAACGTATCAAAAAGGACATTCAGATGGAGAGTGTAGAATCAGTCAGCCACTGTGCAGGATTTTATTTTCTGTACGTATATTAGCAGGCACACAAAGAATTAGAACATCATCAAGTTCCAAGTTGATCCTCTGTGTGTATGTGCAGTGTGTGTGTGTGTGTGTGTGTTTAACTGAGAAATAAATACCTGTCATTTGATCTAAGATGTTTGTGAAAAATTCTACCCTTTTCTTTACGCTTTGATTATGTTTGAAAGAAACTGGTCTGTTAACTCAAATAGATGTGGGACTGATTCTGTCGATGAGATAGCCCTAATATGGCTTCCTGTTGGGCTATAAACGGCATGAAAAATTGGAACTGAATATGAGACTCCTGACATGCCAGTTTGTGCTCGCCCACCTCAGTTCACAGATTTTAATTGACTGACTTCTCAGTTCAACTGACGGAATTAGTCGAAAGCAAAATTGTGAAAACGATTGTCTTTTGTGAAAGCAATGTCTTTTGTACACGCCACTTTCTCGCGGAAACCCAATTGAAAATTGCAGAAACTCTATCAAAGAGCCACTTTCCCTTTTTATCCATTATGACAGTAAGATGCACCGTAGAAACTGGACCATGCTTGTCGTTGGCCCTTTTGACATACTGTTTCAACAAACTGGCAAAATATAGCTTCACCTTATCTGCCAAACTGGCCATGCAACCGCTTTTCCCACAGTCTCCATAATTGATTTAATCCCTGGCAACTTGGTTGCACTTAATTCTGTTTCTTAAGAGCAGCACAGCAAGAGAACCTTGCTTCCCAGTTTGATTTTAACTGAGGCCTTGCTTATGGTGAAATACTTAATATAGTGACCGGAAGTTGCTTTTCTCTTAGAAATTCCTATACCAGAACATAGGTCTCTTCAATGCGATTTCAGAGATAAGCTGTGTGTTGTGCAGTCTTTTAACATCTCAGTTGTCTCAAACCACACTTGTCCCAGGACTATAAATGGTCCCAAACAAAGCCTCTGTCATACGTGAGCCTCAAAACCTTTCGGTGGAACTCTTCAGGACATTGTCTTACATCGTCTTCTTCATTCAGCATGTAGGGATTTCCACTTGCTGACACAGATACCACACGTCCAAGGAAGTCCATGCCCAATAAACACAAGCATCTGCATATGCTATGGAGCCACAAAGCACAAAACAGAACTGTTTCACATCAACACAAATATCCATCTAGAAGTTCCACTGCTAAATCCTTACCAGCATTTCTTTGGTTCAATGTGTCCCCCCACCCTCAACTCTCATTGTCTTTCCCTTATCTTTTCTGTCACAAACACCAGTTCCCTGTGTCCTCCTCCCCCCCCCCCCCCCCCCCCCCACCCCCCTCTTCATCTTCACCGTCACTTTTTGAATAATGACGAAGTAATGTGACCTTTTTTTCTCACTGAAAGTTTGAACAAAGAACCCCTTTCATAGAAACTATATCTAAATCGTACTCTCACAGTATGCTACATAATTTTGGTTTCAAAAACAACTTGCCCAGTCTTCCCAGACTGATGCTGAGGAGCTCCTTTGTTCCGTGTTCATTGGGTGGCACAGTATCTCAACATTTGTTTCAAGATGTTCTAACTTCCGCCTGCTTTTGGAACTTATGTATTTCCTTATTCAAATTGAATGTCACCCTGATGCTCAACATTATTCTGAATAGATTACAGCCACAAGACGATACCTTAACTGCTGAAGCAGAACTGGCTGGAATCTGAAAAGGTAGAAGTGCCACCAAATATATTCTTATCCTACGTACCCTTTGCGAAAAGTATTCCCAAACCAAAGGGAGTTCTACCACGTCTTCATAGACTCCAAGAAGGCATTTGACAGTGTCTGGTAGGAGGCGCTATGGGCCACAATGAAATTTAACATCGAACAAAAGCTAATCAACACCATCCGGCTACTGTACTCCAAAACAACCAGTGTAGTGTTCGTACATGATGGTGTTTGAGAGTGGTTCTATAGTTCAGTTGGAGTTCGTCTGGGCTGCCTTCTATCTCCCACACTTTTCAACAAATTTTTGGAACGTATAATGACTGATCCACTTCAAGATCATGTCAGCAGAATCAGGATAGGAAGAAAGACCTATATGCCGATGACATCCGTGGTTGGCAAGCAGTGAACAAGAACTCGTCAAGCCTGCTAGAGGACTGGATTACACAACAAGATATGGGGTACAAATCAACACGCGAAGACCAAGCTGATAGTCAGCCACGACACCACTATCAATACTGCTGTAACTGTCCATGGACAGATGCTAGAACTGTTTAAAGAATTCACTTACCTGGAATCTAGCAATGAAAGCTCCAAACCATACATTCTCTCAAGGCAGCAAAAACAACATCAGCACTGGCCGTCTAAAACCTGATATGGAATGACAGTAACATCTCCATAACACGTAAGGTCAGGCTCCTATATGTACCAGTATATTCCATCTTCTCGTATGCAAGCAAGACATAGACCCTCACAGCGGATCAGCAGAGGGGAGTCCAAACCACTGTGTTACCCCAAGTTACTGAACATCAGATAAACTAGTCATATGATCAATGAAGAAATGCGTCAAACCCGCCAAGCAGCACATAAGACCATAAGATCTACTTTCAAAAAACAAAGCAAAACTATGTTGGTATGCTCCTGCACAGCTGACGTTCGTAAGTTCAAACCACTCGTGGGGTCGGATTTTAAAAGACTCTCTGTCCACCCTGCAGTCAGTGTCTGATTCAGTGAAAGGAAAGTTCAGGTCAGCAGAAGGATAGGGATGGCCTTTCACCACGAACACAGTTAACCCTACGGCCAAGAGGGTGGACAGAGAGTCTTTTAAAACCGAAAAAAAAAAAAAATCCATCCCACGTATGATTCGAACTCACGAACGTCAGCTCCAAAGGCAAATGCTCTAACCATTTGACCACGGACCCCTTTAAAAAAGCATGAAAACACTTTCAAAATCCTGACGTTAGTTAGAGAAAAAGAGGAAGAAAGAAGAAAGGGCATAAATAACCTTGTTATATTTCATGGAACGTTTCCCAGGGTTATATGAAGAAAAGGATGTATTCAGCAACTATTTCTCAAGAGCTTTTACAACTGAAAATTGACATGCATTTCCACATTTTCCAAAATGTATGAATAAAACGAATTTGATTAAAACGTTTACAGAAAAAAAAAGATGATAAATTACTTCATCTGAATGTATCTCTTACTCATCCGGTCCCGATAGAATATATCCAGGACAGTAGAAGCATTTCCTTCTGAAATGTTGCTTGATAAAACAATGAGAGATGGTATGTAACGTGACAGCTGCAAATTAATTTAAATCTGTAAAAACCGCGAATTAAAAACGAATGTCGTATTACAGACCAGTGTGCTTATGTTTGCAAATTTTGTGAGAGCTTAAAAAGAGATGAACTAAATAAACGTTTTGACTTACGCTCAAACAGCAATTTGGGTTTATGTCTGGCAGACCTTGCCCAGTTACTAAACACAATGAGTGATTGGAAGATTATGCTGAATGAATAACTGGATGATTATGGTGAATGACCAATATTCACTTGGTGTTGTACACCTGGATTTCCAAGAGCATTTGACAAAGTTCCATATGATGTAAATTTAAAGATTATGTCATTCAAAATACAACTTCTTGCCTGGATTTGATTTTTTTTTTCCAGACAGATTTCAGAACCGGTGGAGCACTGTGAAAATCGGAGACCACAAGACAGTGTTGCCGGTTGTATTCTTCAACTGGTGGTGCTTGGGGACCCACCTCCTTTTTTTTTTCTTCTTAAATTGATTCTATAAACGACTTGCCTGACGCTGTAAACTGACTCTGAAGTTTCTTGTGACGTTCTTAATGATGGTGGTAGATCGAAGTTAGTAAACTGTATTGACTGGGGTGACAGGCTGGTTAAGTGGAGAAATTACTGGCAATAGAAATTTGAACGTATTATATCTTTTTTAAATCATACACATTAATAACAATAATCCTAATTATAAACGTAAAACCGATGGCTGTGAACCACAACCTACAGATACGGTGAAAGATCAGAGGTCATGGCTGACTTTGAACAGCATTACCACAGCTACTACTCTTAGAAAGACAAAGACATGAACAGCAAAGATGACTGTTCGCCATATTCAGTGCAACACTAAGGACATGATGGTACCTCTTTTTAGGTCACTAATGTCAGATTAGTCCTGAAATATGGTAATGTGGTATGGTCCTATAATCTGAGTTAGAACTTGTAAAAAATGTACGGAGATTTACAAAGCAAATCCTTGGCTTTAATAGCTTATGAAGAACGGTAAATCAAATCATCAAAATTGCCGAGCCCTGAACGTCCAACAGCAAGAGGTGACATAACAGAGATTGTTGGTGGTTTTGATATCAAAATCACTATGCAATATTTTGAAAATATTACAAAGTTTAGTTATTATGTTGTCTAAACTATTGACAATCTGTTTACTTTAATAACGAGAGGACATTTGATGAAAACAAATAAAGCTTTTGTCAAAACTAATCTACTTGCACACTTTTTTTTTTAAACAACAGGGTCACAAATTTTTGGAATGCATTACCAATTTTGAATGTTGCGGCAGGAACTGTTAATTAATAACTTTTTTTAAAAAATCAAATAGACAAACAGTGAGGAAAATTTTAACCTAGGCTTAATGTAATTTTGGAAAGAAAAAACAAAAAAACTTAGAAAGAGAGGGGGGTTGTTACCGCTAAGGACATAGACAAACAAAGTACAGGACCAAATTTGTCCTGTACTTTGTTTGTCATGTCCTTGGCGGTTACAACCCCCTCTCTTTCTAAATTTTGCTTCATTTTCCGCCCTCAGTCACTCTGTTTTGAAACGTAATTTGGGAAGTTAGTAAATCATTGCTTTCAAAGTGGGGTGACTGCAGCTAGAAATTAAAACAGCAAAAGTAGAATCACTGTGCCGCCAAACGAATAACAAGACAATTGCAACACGTCTCGACCAACTGGTCTTCTACAGGCAGGGAGGGCAATTAACGTTCAAAACATTGAAATCAAAGGACGGACAAACATCCTCTATTCTTTTCAATCTCAGTGACTATTCGGCTTTTATTTTCAATGTTTTGAATGTTAGCTTTTTCTAAAATAGCAACAAGGCACATTAATTTTTTGTGTGTATTAGCTTGTTCAGGGGCCACAAGATTTTCTGTGGTCGATGAGATTAAAGTCCTATAAGCCGGAGGCTTTCAAACGAAAGTAAGCCCGTGTGATCAAGGTTTTCTTCCTCGCTGCAACTTTGAAAGCCGACAGTCATTTGTCTGCGATTATGACGGTATTTTCTTCTGATCGTGCAGATTCGTACTTATGGCGTAGGCCTACCACAGACTAAGGAGGTTATTGTTAGCAACATTTCATGTGCACTTTCAAAGATTTTTCAAGTGTCGTGTGCAAATCTTGGTCAAGGATGCCGAAGCAAGCAGTGCCGTGTGCAAACCACTCGACTCGCGAGGCAGGACAGGCGTGTTCTTCGATTCAGGAGCGTAGGGGGGTAAGAAACTTTTATTCACTTGTGTGATAGGCAGATGTGACGTAATTTTTACGTTTGTTTGTTTACAAAGATTGCTGACATGACGTATTTTGGGGGTGTTACCGCTAGCTTGATATCGCAGAACAAAGTCTGGGGTTAACCCGTTGTCTGTAGATCACATGGCAGTCATTCTTGGCCCATTGAATCATCGCGGCTTGGTCATTTCAGATATACAGCGTGATAATTTACGAATGAAATTTCAGTTCCGACAGCTGTTATCGAAAATTGTGAGATACCGAGTTAATCAGTTGTTTTGTGTATAAAATGTTACGAGAATGTCTACTTAGTGCAAAATTTAACATGCCATATTTTTGTAGTCGTTTCTTGGCGCGCGAACATGGGAGTTGGGTCACGACGCGAGCCAAGGTCACTGTTTTCGTTGGCAACAAGATCTTGCATTTATGTTTATTTTATTCATCTTACAAAATCTGAGACGCGTACATGCCGGAGTGGATGATATCTAAAATGGAAACATTGGCGTTCGTTTCCGTCTCTCCGATTTTGATCTCGTTTCAATCCGTCATACACATTTTCAGCCTCGTTGTCATGAACGCATGAAACCACGTGGGTAGTAGCCTAAGGGCTAAGAAGGCTTATTAGAGTGCTCACAGTTAGCCGGTGTTACCTTATTAAATTTAATCAGATTGAATAGGCTTACCACGGTGCTATCAAACCAATCATAGTCACCGTGGGAGAATGTTTTGTGGAGTTGTTAATTTCAGTGTGTTGAGGTGTCAAAATTACCACAGTTTAAACAAAGTGTAAAAAGGAAAAAGTCACAAAAGTAAAGAAAAAAAAAAAAAAAGATGACCACCATAATGAGAAACAGCAACAAATTGCAATTAATTGTGTAGAAAGCATCTCAGTTTGACATCTAAGATGGAAGTAATGATTATTAAGAGATTGAGATTTACCCGTAAGAAAGTTGAAAGGTACCAGAAATCTCATTTAATCTGTGAGAGCAAAACAGGGTCAGGTGCCCCCCCCCCCCCCCCACCACCCCCACAACAAAGGTGATGACAGGTTACAACCCATAGAGTAACAATGGCCGTTGCACTCCATTTATCTGCCAACTCAGCACTTAAAAAAACTTTGCGGGTGAGATTGAGGCTTGACCAAAGGTAGTTACTGTCATGAAACTGCAGACATTGCCCTTGGAAGCGAAAAATCAAGGCCAGCATATGTATGTATATATCAGCAAGGGCTAAACAAGTCCTGTTTACTGTTTATGGATTCCAGGCTGCTGAGGTGAAGGCAGACTTGGGAACTTAAAATAATTGTTAGCTTCACGTAAAATTTACCTGAGCTGTTGGCATTCAGAAACAGCTTTACATCATGCTGCCTTTGTGTGGTTGGGCATCATGAATAACTCACGAGTGACGACTCGCTGGCATACCATGCCCATGACAAACTTGCAAGTACTCGAAGCAGGCATGCGAGGAGTGGTATCAACTTGAGATTTACGCATACAAAGTTTAAATGCAAAATGGCAAGCTGTAGTAGAAACATTCTAGAGAGAAGAGACCTTTTGGAATTTAGTAATGCAAAGTTCAAACAGCTCATCGATGAATTCTCTCCAGTGGGCATTATGACTCATTGGTTTGATCACATGGTAAGCCAATTCAATTTGGTGAACTTTCAGAAGGTAACATTGGCTAACTTGTGTGTACTCCTGTGACCTCAGTAACGTGAACTTGTTAGTTGAAAGCGTACACACATATAAAGAAAGGAGCTCCGGAGCCTGCTTCCTCCTTGGCCATGAACAGATTGGCAATTTCTTTTATTTAGTTTGCTCATCTGCTGTATTACTGACGTGTGTGATCCAGCCGAACATGCACCCACCATGTACACATAACGTGGAAGGGGTGGGGGGAGATGCATAGCAGGAATGAAACAAATAAATTACATACACGCACACAAACACATCACACACAAACACACACATTTTGTAGGTATTACTACCTGTCAAAGTAGAATATGAAATGACAGAATTTTTCAGCTCACATTACTGTGTTTCAAATAACTTTATAAAAGTCGTATGCATGTGGTCTGCTTCAGCATTTTACGCCCACCAACTTAAAGCCTTGCATATGATCACTATATGTGACCATCCACAGTGAAACAAAGGATTTGGGAGTTCCAGTCTTGGACGAGGTGATGTACTTCATATGCAATACATGGGTTTATCATCAAGTTGACCATTTCCAACCAACCCCGTTTGAGTGGTGGTTTAAGGAGCAGCTTCCGGATCTGAAGATTAACTATGTAGGCCGCAGCAGACAGATTGGCAATGGTCTTCATGAGAAGGAGAATGGGATAGCTGGTGACACTACTTTCTGAATGATGAAACCATCTGGGAAATTGAAGACCGCTGTAATGCAAAAAAAAAAATTAAAAAAGTGGTTTTTGATCATTTGACTGCTCCTTAATTTTGCTGCCAACCTTTTTTTTTCTTTCTTGCTGCTTGGCAGAAAAAGCAGTAAAAAAAAATATACATCAAGAGTTATCTTTGTGTACCAACTTAGCAGAAAACAGGACTGAAGTACAGTACTATATTTTTAAGGAAAGTATTGGTTAACATCAAAAAAGAGAAGAAAAGCGCAAGGAGCTCAAAGGAAAGGGTGTTCAAACAGGATAGTCGCCAAACTATGTAACGTGGGAAACAAGCATGCAGTATTCTTTCTGTTTCCCATCATCTTGGTAAAAAACAGCTTTTGAATGTATTGCGCACATGAATTACATGCTCATGTCAAGGGAAATTGACCTACATTTCATACATTTTGCATGAACCAGTGAACAGTGTTACTGGTAGACAAGTGATTGCCTCCATTGACAATCAGATGGAACCTACATTTTGATAAAAACTTTTTTGTAAATGGATTGATTCAAATGCCACTTAACCTGTATGGCGCAGTGTTAAAGAGTGAAGGAAAATGGAATGGAAACAAAGAAGAGGGGTCTCACTTATTGTTGCTCAGTCAGTTTAGCTGTGATGACCTAACAGATCAGATGTATTATATTTTATCATGTGACTTATTTAAAATGGATTTACTGTTCAAAATTCTGTGGACGTCTTTGCAATCATTTGGGTATTTTGCCTGTCCAGGTTGGTTGGTTGGCTTTAATTAGATGCCAGAATGATCGGCACACTGACTGGCTCTCAACTGAAGAAGAAATGCTGCTGTGGCATATGAGACAGGTTCTTTACTAATCTTAGTGGCAACCTTAAAAAAAGAAAAGCCAGTCTGCCTTTTTTGTTGCTATTGTCTATCTTACCAGAAACATTTTCCTTGCTGCAGTTTTGTTTCTTTGATTTTTTTTTTTTTTCCTAGAACTTACTCTGGGATGAGATTTTCAGAAGACGGTCTCCCTGAACTACAAGAACAGAACAAACTGGCCAGGAGTTAATATCACATGAGTGTGCCACCATGGCATTGTGATTGGCGAGTGAATAGCCAGAATTTGTAATTCACTACAGAAGCGACATTTACCCTTTTTGTAATTCTTCAGAATCTTGTTTGACATTCATGCTACTGGTCTAAATTTTCTCAAAATTCGGATTTTTTTCCTCTCCTTTTTGCAGTGGTGAGCATCTTTAAACTTGCACAAACTGGCAAGTCTGAATGCTTGGCTTACTGGTGTTAAAGAATATCCTGGAGAGATTTGGTGTAAATTTATGCTTTACTGTTGGTGTGGGGGTGGTAAAGGAGGTGGTTTATAGGTCGCCTTCCACCCCCCACCTCCTTCTCCAAGGGTCTGTAACCCACTGCTGCTCACATTCATGTTGAAGCGGCTGGCTGAAGAACTAAAGCAATGGCAAATGGTAATTGATCTTTGAGCTCAAGTTCAAATAACATGATCAAAAGTGATCCAAAGAGGTCCAAATTCCAGGTCAGCCTGTGAAGAAAGATCAAATTACAATAGGACCACAACAGCACAAAGCATGTTGATCTACAAGCATTGATCCGCACAAAGTCGAACATCTTGTCTAACTCCACACCTGGTCTCTCTCTGTCAGTTCCTACCATGGCAATATATTTCACGGCTTTCATGTCAATTCATACTGGATAAGAGCGCCCCTCTCACCTTTTCACCTAGATTTTAATCTTTCTTTGTTCAGTCCATAGTCCTTAGATTTTTAAATGAGGGTCCAAATGACCCTCTGTCAGAATCAAATACTGATCCAATAATTTAGGTCAGAATTAAAAAGAAATGTGCTTATTCACTGATTCAGATATATTTTATACTTCGTATCAGTTAGTTTAGTAAGAAACATGTTACACTTACAGTGTACACTGTACATTGTTCGTGTAAGTTGCACATGTAGCTGAGTATTCTATGGCATCGCTCCAGATGACCCTGCTTTGATATGTTCTGAATCTGGTTACAAGTTGAAGAGCCTCAGGCAGACAGGGAGAGCATTTTTTTACACAAACATTAACACACACAACATAAAGACCATGTGTCGGCGTTGGTTTTCAAAAATCCACAGACATGAATGTACATGGAGGACTGCTGTTCGATGAACTGCTCAGTGATGATATGCAGAGCGGCAGTGTTGCCTATGCATGATGTGCCCTGGCAGAACTCTGCTTGTTCTGCCCTTGGTTTCTTGTCCACGGGCTCCATGGGTCTCTCCAGGATGATTTTAGTCAGGACTTTATTGTGAAGGGAAAGGAGGACTTGGAAAGGTCACCTTTCTTGGGCAGTTTCACCAGGTAGGGTAACTCCCGTCAAAGGGTTCCCCCAAACAGGATCTCTGTTCAGAGTCATTTGTGATGACCTTGCTGTTCTTGTTCTTCATCTGAATGTGTTTGTTTGTGCATTGTTTCGGAAGAGTTTGTATTAGTTTGTAGAGTATATTAATGTTATTCTGGCTACACCATATCCACATCTTTTGTCATACATACCAGTCATCTCCAGCGGTCTCTTGCACTCTTTTTTCTTACTTGACGGAAAGCCCCCAAGTACTGTGCTTGCACTAGTTGCAGGTCTACTTTCGTGTTCCGGCCATGACTCTTAAGATGAAAAATAAAACCCTGTCCTAGATGAATACCTGACAAGGTGGTATTTTAGAAAATTCCACCAGCAGTATTTGGGGTTCAGGTCTTCCTCATAGATTTTCTGTCAGTTAAAATGATATCAGACTGCTCATTCCTAATGGTTTTCTATGCATGTTTCATTGTTCATGCTAAAATAGAATGAACAGTGTATGAGGCCTCACTAAGTTTGGTGCATTGAAGTTGGATATCATTGTGAAATCTCTGCTGTAAAAACTGGAAAGTAGGACATTGTTTGGGGTGTTGTGTGTGGCTAGGCTTCCAAATAATCATGTCAGGTGTCTAGTTTGCTATTCCAATGGGTCCTTTAACTTTTTTATGCTTCAGTGACTCTTGACTGACTCCATAGTAGACCCTACATAATTATGTAAAAAAAAGAAAAAAGAAAAATAAGAGGAATAAGAAATAACACGGTACACAAGTAGTCAAATTTGATCGCTGCAAACATTGATTTTCAGTTTGTCAGGTCAAATGCAGAGGAGGAGAAGATAAACTTATAGTGAGCTTAGAAAGATCAGGAAAAAAACCTTGCATAGGTGGCTGCCAGTGTTGCAGCCACAGGGGTTAGTTTTTAGGGGGGGGAAAGTAGTGACTTGTAGGTCAGCAGTTGCAGTAATGTAATCAAGAACTTTACTTCATAAGTAATGAAAATATAAGCAATGAAAATGATTAGCATTGGACACCAGTGCACAGGCCAGTGAAACAAAATGGTGCCATTTTCTGTTTCAGAGGTGGTGTTGATTGTTAAGAACGTCACCCAGCAGTAAACCACTTCAGCAGCAATGAGTTCTGACAGTTGTTACAAGTGTGGCAAACCTGGCCATTTTGCCCGGGAGTGCCGTTCCCGTGGTTCTGGAGGTGAGCGAAGTGGCCGTGGAGATAGAGACTTCAGGTCACGGGGAGGAGGTGAGACAGGCATGTGTGCACCCTCCACCTTCCCCTCCCTCTCACTCCCTGCCATGGGGTCATCTGCCTTACCTTAGCTCGTTTTAGAATGTTGTGGCTTTTGTATGCAGAGAAATTACTTTGAGCTGTGCGGTATTGATTTTATAGGTGCATGTTATATTCAAAGTCAGTCCACTAGAACAGTTGAGAAGTGATTGGTCATCAGCGTACAATGCTCATTCAGCAGTAAGAAGGGTATGATTTTTAGTGTTCTTTGTCTTCTTGTAAATGTGGCATTTAATTTAGTTACAGAATTTGCTCAGTGGAAAAATGTTCAGTTAAAATCTTGTGTGCAGAATATTCTTTCACCCTATCCTTTTTTTTTTTGGTCTGTTTCTCACTCTTCTTTATCCCAGTCTCAGCTACTTTTCTCTGTCATTTAAGACTGGAGGAAATGGAGAGGGAGAGGGAGTCGTTATGGTAAAGGTTGTAGCCTCAAACAAATGTGGCATCACCTGTATTCACAGCAGTTGAAGATCTATAATGCGTACAGTAAGGTTGTACAAAGCATACTGAAAATGTACAGTGGTAAGAGGGTTTAGGTGATATATCATCACAGCAACTATTGGAGTGTCAGTGAAAATGACAGTGATTGGATATAGTTTTGCCAGCGCATGATAATTGCCATGAGAAGTATTCTGAACCTTCTGATCAAGGTACTGAAAATGTTCATTGATTTTAAAGGAGTTATTTGGAGAAATGAAATTGATGAGAGAGATACTGTTATGTAGTGCTGACTGTTGAAAATAAAATTTGAAACAGTGGCATCAGAATAAGCATTATGTTGGTCTGTTAAGCTTCTCACGTAGAGACTGAACCTTTTCTTGGATAAATAGAGTGAGGTTTGAGAAGGCCAGAAGCTAGTGTGGAAATCGAAAATGAAATCTTACGTAAAATTCCGCATGAGACCTGACAGTTACTGTGTTATCTATGTGATTGAAGGCAAAGCTATGTCATGCTCTAACATTGTGCATTGCAAGAAGCTGCAAAAGTGAAAGACATTAACGAAAGCTGTCCTTAGAAGTTTTGTACTGGTTGCGGCTGTATGGAAAAGTGGATGATAACACCACTTGAAATTCAGGTTTGGGTCAAATTGCACTATACTGAAAGCAAGTTTAGATTTTCCATATATTTTCCATTCCTTCTATACCCATGTTCAGCATCGCAAGTTTGATGGCCTCTTGAAATCTTGGAACAGTTGTACATGTCAGAAAACTGCTTAGTTTCTAGCCTATAAGAAAGCACTCTTACAGGTAAATGGTCAGGCTAATGCCAGTGTAGTTTCCCTTGGATTGAAGCTTGCATGTGTATTAGTATTAGATAGTGAAATCTGCCGCCAGCCAGACATGTCAAAGTTTGTTGGCAGAGAGCCGAAGTTATATAACTTAGGCCATCAGTAATGAATTATGACTTTGAGAAGTGTACCAGAGGTGATATAATAAATTCTGTGTTCTTTTGTTTCTGACTTGTTTTGTGGTGACAATCCCTTAGTTAAGCACGTAGTGCCGTCTGTGGTTTTACATACGTCATTTATGATTGTATTCAGTTGTTGTCATACTCTTTTCAATATTTTGTTTTATCCCCCCATACTCCCCAACCATGTGTGGAGTGTGCATTGATCATGCCTGTCTCATTGGCTGTGTTTATCATGCCCTTGTTTGGATTGTGCCTGCATGTGTTGTGATGTGGTTTGAAGCAACCATGGCTGTAAAGGTAGTCCAAAAAAAAGTGAGTATCTTCTTGTAACTAGTTGAAAGGGATCACTTTCCCCTAAAGGTAAAGCTTTTGGGTGAATCTCCAGATTTGTTGCTGTCAGTCATGCAACTAAGAATGCATAGTTCTGATGTACTAAAACTTAAGGTTTGAGGGCTCAGGGGAGGGGGTGAGGACTAGTACAGTTATAATTATGCTGAAAATGTACCTCTCATGCATAAAATTCTTGTCTGATGCAACAGAGTTCAGTGCCAGTGAATCACTGAAAGTTCAAAAATTTACCTGAACACAATGATTTTATCCTGTAGGGATTGCAACTTCAAGCAGCATGCCATGTAAAAGCACTTCCATCCGATCCACCACAATCTAAGTTGATAAAACATAATTTTCCTTGACATCTTAGAACGTTCTGAATTGTTTTAACAACTTCCGCTTGTTCTTTACTGAAAACCAAGAGACTTCTTATTAGCCTACCCAGTGTGTGATTGAAGTACAAGATCATTTGATTCAGCCAAATGCAAAAAGCACAGCAAAACATGTGAAATTCAGCTGTTCATAATCTAGACTGAGACATTTCAGCTGTGGTTTGTTGTTAATCCAGTGAATGGAACAAAAATCAAGTGATTCATGCAACATGACCAGGTTGGAGAATTAAAATGGCTTCCGTACATAGATGGACGAATGTGTTGCACACAGTGCAAAAGTGGCTAGCCTACCTAGTTTTGTCAAAGATACTATGGATTTTCATCGCTCACCTCTTTTTTTATCACCAGGCTTCCGATAATCATTGCTTAGCAACGAATATGGTCAGCCTTATGGTCAAGCCATAAAATATTTCAACACTGACGGAAATGACTGGTGTAGTGGAAATCCTGATGGATACAATTGTGATGATAATAGAGAAGATCCCCCCACATATATCAAGTTTATCTGTTAAAACCGCAAGTGATGATGATAGATGAGAAGATCCCACATATCAAGTTTATCTGTTTAAACCGTAAATATGTATTTGGTCATATTCAGTGACCACATGGTTTCAGGGCAGAAGCCAAAGCTTTGGTGGATATTATTGGGTATGAAAGTGAGAGGATGAGATGCTTGATAGGATTTTGGTGTCTGTTGATACTGTATTTTGGGAGGCACTGGATTTTGGTGTCTGTTGGTACTGTATTTTGGGAGACACTGGATTTTGGTGTCTGTTGATACTGTATTTTGGGAGACACTGGATTTTGGTGTCTGTTGTTATTGTATTTTGGGAGACACTGGATTTTGGTGCCTGTTGATACTGCATTTTGGGAGACACTGGATTTTGGTGCCTGTTGGTACTGTATTTTGGGAGACACTGGATTTTGGTGTCTGTTGGTACTGTATTTTGGGAGACACTGGATTTTGGTGCCTGTTGGTACTGTATTTTGGGAGACACTGGATTTTGGTGCCTGTTGATACTGGATTTTGGGAGGCACTGGATTTTGGTGCCTGTTGATACTGGATTTTGGGAGACACTGGATTTTGGTGCCTGTTGGTACTGGATTTTGGGAGACACTGGATTTTGGTGCCTGTTGGTACTGGATTTTGGGAGACACTGGATTTTGGTGTCTGTTGATACTGGATTTTGGGAGACACTGGATTTTGGTGTCTGTTGATACTGGATTTTGGGAGACACTGGATTTTGGTGTCTGTTGATACTGTATTTTGGGAGACACTGGATTTTGGTGTCTGTTGATACTGTATTTTAGGAGACACTGGATTTTGGTGTCTGTTGATACTGTATTTTAGGAGACACTGATGTGATGAAATAGTATGTGTGAACAGAGAGCAACAGAGCTGTGTGTGTGTTTGTGTGTGTGTGTGTGTGTGTGAGTGTGAGAAAGAGAGAGAGACAAAGTATTGCTTAGGAACAGTGAAGAGTAACTGACGACTCACAGAGTGAGCAAGTGTGCGAGATGTGAGCTTGCAGATTCTGTTTAGAGTATGAAAAAAAGGCCCACTAAAGAAAGCTTCTTAAGCTTCAGTTGTTCTTTGTAATTCCATGTTGAAGAGAGCCATGCTTTCATAAAACTAAACAGTCCAAGCTACCTCTAATGGGGCTCTTGATCTGGCTTGATTTTCAGAGCTTCAGAAAACAAAATTCTCCACATTTTATGGATAAATATAGCTTAATCACTGGGGCCATCTGCAATGATGGATAATAGTTTATACCTGATGGGAGGGAGGGAGGGCAAGGAGAGTAGCAGAATCAGTGCCACTTGCTAGCAGTGACTTACCTAATTCAGGAGCACAGTCGATGACGGCAACATTTAGGTAGGCATCTGATTGTCATGATGATCTTGGGGAAATGTTACTAATGAATTCTACTGAATCAGTAAGGTTCCTTTGAGGTTTCTTTGATGAGTCAAAAATAAATCAGCAGCTTTATTTATGAAAGGAAAGCAGAAACATGTCACAATCCTTGCACCAAAATCATGCGCTTAGCCTAGGGCCTGCTTTATAGTTGTGCACTCAGTAATGCAAATACTACAAGCCATTGATAGGTGAAAAATCTGGGACACAAAATTTTCAGCATTGTCCTTCCCCTTCCCCAGCCAGATCAGATTTAAAACTGGCAACCCCTCATGTTAAAATTCTTATCTTTTCCGCAGCTAGTGTTGGTCTATGACATTTTCTAAAATTAGGGATTGTGACTCTTATTTTGGCTTTTTTCCCCTCAATTTTTTCTTGCCTGGAATTGCCAGTGTGGAACAGTGTATAATGGGGCATCGGGGAATAGCTTCATTTTCTGTTGAAATAACTGAAAGGAAGTGCATATATACCAGTCTGAGCATTTAATGAGGAATGGAGTGCTGAAAATCGGTAGGGGTGGAATATTGGAGTGTAGGTGCTTATGGGGGGTGTTTAGATCAGTGTTGCATTGTTTATTTTGAACTGTTTTGTTTTTGTTTGTTTTCTGGAGGGAGTTGGCACACCAAGATTGGAAATTGATTTATGGTTGTAAATTGCAAACTAAAATGCAAGCACAGTTCAGATAGTCATCGTTCACAGATCACGTAAAGTTTTCCATTCCTTTCTCCAACATCTTGTTTAAAAAAAATGTACAGACTCAAAAGCACCTGCTGTAGCACCTGTCAGTGTTTAATACATAAACAGATGTCATTGTGTGGGAGGAGTAGTTGTGCAGCTGGTTGTTGTCACTGTCACAGAGAAGTGTTACAAGTGTAACCGAGTGGGCCATTATGCCCGGAGTGCAAGATGGAAGTGGATCGATGCTACAAGTGCAATCAGCTGGGCCACATTGCCAAGGAGTGCGACAAGGAGATTGATTCTGGTGAGTATGAGCACAGGACAGTGTGCAGATTGATTCTGGTGAGTATGAGCACACAAATACTTACGGGATTCAACCAGGTCTGTGGCTGTGTGTATGTTGTCACAGCTGAGTTCTGGAGATAAGTCCTGAATACCTGCTGGGCTTGGAAAGGTTTTGATAATTTTGATGACCCTTTCGTAAATAAAAACATATAAGTAAAGAAACATAATTATGGACATCAAGAAAAACAGGTCATGAATTGTTACACAGGGTTGTAAAAACAATTAAAAGAAAAATGCAAGAAACAAAGTAAAGATCTGAAAGTGAGGATAGGCTGTGGGACCATCTGTGTTCTTAGAAACAAGGGATACAATTCAGCCAGATTAACAGTTTATAAACATGGGTAAGTTACAATACAGGCAGATGATAATGCATGAGGATGGCATTTATGCACTGATAAGTGGGTCTAGATTTTTATGCATAGAGTGGATGGACATAGCCATTAACATTGACATTAAACATGAATTTATAATATTGGTGTTAATTAACAAGTTTTTGTTTTCAAACCATCTAAATATAAAGTCATTGTGCAGAAAATGCTTTCAAGCAGTGTCCAGTTCA
Organism: Conus canariensis; assembly: GCA_033310375.1. NCBI lineage: Eukaryota > Metazoa > Mollusca > Gastropoda > Neogastropoda > Conidae > Conus > Conus canariensis. The sequence continues at coordinate 10,373,406 of CM065721.1, read as the reverse complement.
GTCTTGTATCCATAGTCCAACTTTTTCATGAAGCTATTGTTGAAGGCATATATTGATATTAAAAAAAGACCTATTCGCAGTGTCCATTCTTCTTTTTAATGGCCCTTTGCGGTTGGCTGGGCTATAAGCAACATTACCCTCTCCCTTTTCTTTTTAACAGGTAGTGAGTGCATACCTGCATTTTCATCGCATAGTCAATGGATAGTTGAATAACAAGGTAAATGAAGGAGCATTGTCATGATATGTCAGTTTATGCCTCTGCACTTTAGACTAGGAGAATCACAAAGAGGTATGTCTTGATTAGATAATTGCTGTGTAGAATATGAAATAAAATGCTGAGCAACACATCAGTTTTTATTGTCATCAGAAACATAAAGGTGCTGTGAACCATGCTGTTGATTAATTGATTAACCGTTTGACTGCTGGAGAGTCATTCCTATTGGTATTCTGTGTGCCAGAGCAGAAACTTAATTTCTGTTTGATCGGCCTGTTTTGAGAACAGGTCACAGTCAGGGAAAAACGGGCCTACTTCTTGCAGTTGTCTTGACAAAACTGGAATGTGAACCGTTGTATTATCTCTACTAAGCATTGAACAAGTCCTCAGACAGAAGTGTGTGCTGTTGTGTGCGTTGTTGTAAGACGGTGTGTGTGTGTGTGTGTGTGTGTGTGTGTGTGTGTGTGTGTGTGGAATATGCACTCTTGTTTGTAGGTGCATGGTATTTATATTTATCTTCTTATTGGCTTCAGTTATGGTGTTGTTTTTTTCTGTATGTATAAGTTCTTAGGGTTTATGCAAGGTTAAACGCTATAAATAATCATTATTATTATTATTATTATCAAATTTCAGAAGTGCCATGTACGCCATGTGGGGTATCACTTGGATGTCCTCTAATAGCCTCATATCCCATCATGCCAGTTAAACAGGAATGTCCTCTGACCATGTCAGGGAAAAGTCAGTGACTTGCCTCAGATATAAAACCTTTAAATCCGCCCACTTTGCTCTCGTGGGTGTTGTGAGAGCTGTAATTGGGTGACCGTTGGCTGGGGATGGTAGTACTCAATCACGAACAGGATCAAATCACACTTCAATTTGGTCTCATTGGTCATATGTGATTGAAGTGAATGCAATCAGCTATGTGACTGGAGTGTTTTTATTGTTTGTTGAGCAATTTTATGACAGAACTGATATATGTTAATGTTAAGTATCCCAGTGCCTGAGATACCAGAACAGTTCAGTTAAATAAATGGCCAGGCCAGTCAAGGGACTAACATTTGTTGAAATCAAAACAAGGGATCTGTTATGAACAAAAGGAGACCAGAAACAAACTTTGTTGACATGGAATAAATGTATCTTGGGTTACTTTTTAGTGCATTTCCTTTCACTTGAAGATACAGATCCTTTCATATATGATAGAAACTGACCAAAGTGTAGAAGTAGTAGTAGTTGTACAGGGTAGTGGTGGTTGTCATCCAAGACATGGATTAATAAATGTTTGGAATTTGAAGGGATGTCTGGTTGGACAGGAGCTTGCTACAACTGCAACATGACTGGCCACGTCCAGCGTGATTGCCCGGAGGTCAGCTCTCGGCCTTGCTTCCGCTGTGGTGACACGGGCCACCTGGCCAAGGACTGCCCCGATGTGGACCAGCGCTCTGATGACCGCAAGTGCTACAATTGTGGTGGCGTGGGTCACCTGTCCCGTGCCTGCATGGACAGCAGCCGCAGTTGTTACAGGTAGGACTCCATTCAAGTGGGGAATAGCATTCTTGACTTCTGTTGTTTTTGTTTTGTTTTAGTGAAGAGTAATTCTGGTGATACATATGAAGTGGAGACTATGCTCAAGGGGAGGGGGGAAGGAGGATAAAATTCTCATAGGCTATTGGCCATATTGACTATGAACTATCAGAGATTCACGAGTGAATCTAGGGCACGGCATGATAGGAAGCGTATCCCATCATTTTCCGTCAGCGCCTCTAACCTTACCAGAACTGAAGAAGGTACCCATTTACTGCTCGGTGGATAGAGAAGAATTTTGAGCTGAAAAAAATCTGACAACAGGAAAGGTTCAAGCTCGCAACCATCAGCTCTCAAATGCTCTAATATTTGACTACGGACAGACAGGCTGCTTGTGTGTGTGACCCTATTTCATTTTGGGGAAAGGGGAGGGAGGAAGAGATGAAAAGAGGAGAGAGTGATTAATGAATAGGAGTGTATTAAGCCTAATTACAAGCTTATCATAATGAGGTTCTTTGGTTTTTCTTGTTCCCTGCCAAGAGATGCAAGTTTTTTTTCTCCCATGAAAAGTCTCAACGTTTTCATGGATGCGTCTTTTAGAAGTAGTTCACATTTCTTAATAACTCGTCCTTGCTGATACTGGCGTCTATTATGGAGTGAAAGACAAGTATTAACTTTTGTCGTAGTCTCAAACCAAGTGGAAAATTTTGTAATATCATTTTTATCATTTCCTTTTTCATTGATCATCAAAACGTAATCAAAAAAGAAGAAGAAAGAATCAGTGTGGAACAGGTTGTTACTTTTGAATGTAGCTGATGTCTTGACATTGTTTTATGCCTTCCCCACATGGATCATTAGTTTTTCCATCACTGTGCTTAAGTTTTGGCCGTTGTGCAAAAAGACTTTCATCACCTCAGGACAGGCATAGTTCTGGCATGACCATTCTTGTCTTGTGTTCATCACAGGTGTGGCGAGCGTGACCATCTGGCTCGGGACTGTCCGGAGGGGGACAGGAAGACCCAGTGCTACAACTGCAAGGAGATGGGCCACATGGCGCGTGAGTGCCCCATGGAACAGCAGGTGTCTGTGTCCTGAAAACCAGGCATGCTTGGTGAAGCCCCGGCAGGGCTGTGAGGTGGGGAAAGCACACACATGCTGTCCTCACCCTTACAGATGTTTCCTCTCGTGCCCCCCAACCATCCCCTTTTTTGTCCTGTCTTTTTTTAGTTCTTCACTTTGGAGACGTTGCTTGGTGTTCTGTTGTATTGCTTGTTCTGGGGCTGATGTTTGAAGTTTGAGGGTAATTAGCTAGTGGAACATGTTTGGAATGTGTGACATGGCTGCCACACTTAAGCGTTTTTATTTTATTTGTTTTGTTTCTGTATTAATCTTCTTGTTGACAGTTTGGGGGTTTTCTCTGATGAGATAAGTGTGTATGTGTATAAATACATATATATATATACAAAGAATCATTGTTTTGAATCAGTTTTTCCATTTTTGGCTTGTATGGAAAGCAAAACTTGTGTATTTGTTTTCATTCTCCATATTACTGTCTTTTGAAGAATGAAAGTGAATGTTCCTGTCGCATTGTAGGTTTTGATTCGTAAGCAGAACTGGTTTTATTTTACTGATACACAGACATCTACAGCTTTGCAGTCCAGGATCCTGCACTGTGATTACTAGTCAGGCAGGGTTGTATCATTAAATTCTCTGGGTGTACATGTTGTGGAAGTCCAGCTCTGACATATTATTTGTATTCATCGAGAAAGTGTGGATACTACTTGAATTTGGCAGTTCTTGGTATATTGGCTCATACAGTTGCACTGCTGTGGCCACACATTTCCTTTCCTTGTGGCACTTGTTATGCAAATAGCATGCATGTATATATGTGCACTTTCTCTATCTTGATCTCCCTCTTTCACACACAAGATAAGTGTACACAGATGGTAATGCTAACTTTTATATTCAATTAAAGAGAAGAAAAAAACGGGGGGAGCAAATTATTACTGTTTTCAGTTATTCTGATCAGATGAATTAGTATAGTTCGACAATAGTGATTATGGATATGTGCTGATGTTTTGGGTTTTTTTTTTCCCCTGCTTTCATAATGCTTTCCTTTTCTGTCATCCACCTAGGACTTGCCCAGTCTTACTTCCTCTGCATTTCTGCAAGGTTTATGCTAAGTGTCTTGAATAATGAGCTGGCCTGTTTTCCAGGCAGTGATGAGTCGTCGCTGCTTTTGCTGTGTCTCCTCTCTTCACCTCCCTCACTCCTGTTCCTGCTGTTACACTTTCGTCTTGTGCAGTGTAATGAATGGCTTTAATGACTCGCCTTTTTTTTTCTCTCTCTAGGGATTGAGATATGGTGATGGTTTGGGCATCATTGTGAAAAGTAACAGAATCCTGATCGTGTTTTGCTGTATAAAAGTGTAATGTGTGTAAGTAGCATCAAATCAGTGTTTAGCTGACATAAAATGGATGTTTGTGTCATGGTATGTTGCTGGCAACAGCTTTGTGCAGGCGAAAGAGAAATGACAGTTATTAGTCTGCTTAACTGTACTATTTATCTGTTTCACACATACACATGGAGCAATTACCAGTGCTGAACATGCACAAATCTTTCGAACCGGTTGTCATTTGATGTCTTTTTGGCAAACTGTCCCCCCAAAATGGTTGATTTTTTTCCACTTCTTTTTTTTTTTTTTCTTAATTAGCGAGGAATATATATAATTTTTCTTTTGTTTTTCTGTCCATAGACAGTATTATCGGTTTCAATTCAATAATGCTGTAGGGGCCACATTTTTTCTGTCCGTGTGAACTGACTGGTCTTATTCGTGGCAAGAATGCAGACATAAGTCTCTGTGGCAAAAAAAAAACAAAAAAACTTGTAGTAAAGAATGTCTGTGAAAAGCAAAATCATGGTTGGATACAAGTTTCTGCAGTATTGCATCGTTCATTCATGGTCCTTGCTAGTCGGTGACACTTTTTCCTTACAGTGTTTCATTCATTAAGGAGAGACAGTAATGACATTGCTTCAGATAGTGATGTTCTTTTCCTGTATCTTCATTCATCTGTCAGTTTTGAACCTAGGCTGATTGTACTGTACCCTCAGTATTTCTCATTTCTAACCAGATAATACTGTTGAAGACAAGTATTTGAAGACCTGAAGGGATGATACTAGAGTATGTTTACTAGTTTTATAACAGTTGGTGGATTGCTCAACGGCCATTTCCTGTACTGACTGCAGAAGTCCCTCTGTGTCAAGAAGTTAGTCCTGTCTTTGGACCTTTGTGTAGGTGTGGAGGGCTATTTTCAGCTGCTTTCAGGGTGTGTCTATGAAAATCTTTTTGTCAGCGTTAGTGAATCAGTTGGGCCAAGATGTGCATATATTCACTTATCCTTGCTTTCAGGGTGTGCTGTCTGTGTACTTTCTGTGAAAGCCTCATTTTCTACAGTAGTGAATCAGCCGGACCATGATGTGCATGTCAAGCAATCGGGACTGGTCAGTCGATGTTACCCTCTTTGTTTCTCCCAGCATACAGTTCAGGTTCCTTTGTGTAGAGTGTAGGCGTGTGATGTGTGAACATGTGCGTACAGTGCTGGCGTTTTGCCGTATTGGGCAAGCAGTGGTGAGGAGAGATGCCTCTGTGAAGGCGACATCTTTTCAAAGGCAGCTGTTATGTCCGTTCTGTGGTACTGTGGCGTCTGCTGGCCTTGTCTTCTTCACTTGGGGTCCTCAAAGTCTCTCTTTCCTTTTTCCCTCTTAACAGTTCTTGTTACATGAATTGCGTAGGGACACAAGTTCGTATTTTGTTTTTACTTGTAAGAAGAATTCTAGAGCTACAGATAAGCTGTGTATTTTGTAGTAGGTCGATGTATTACACCATCAAACGGAGGCAGCTGCTTCCTGTGCATTGGTGACGTGATTGCGAAAGGTGCATTAAGGTTCACAGTCAGTAGCCTTGTGGACATTGGGGTTGCTAGCTAGATAAAGATGAATGAACAGTTGATTTGCTTTTTTTTTTTTTTTTTTTTTTTTTTTTTTGACCTCTTGTATTGGTAATTTCATAATGGAGTCTTGCTCGGCATTCTTTTGTCTGCCCCTACCCCACTCTTCCCTATAACAATTGTACACCTTCCAGTCCTCTTATGGGTTATTACTAATATTATTTGATAACCAATTTCATGATGAAATTTCAGTGTTTCCCACTTTGTTTTGTTACTTGTTGGTAGATTTCACTTTGTATACAGCAATATCATGCTATTAAATGATTGTTTACTGTTCTTTTTGCTTAACTATATGAGCTGGACAGGGAAAGTGAGAGGGATTAATTCTGTATGAAATCTACTGAACCTAAAGCTTCAAATCATGTAAGTCTTCAAATCATGTACATGAGAATTTTTTGTTTCTAAAGAACCTTCCCAAAAAACTTGAGCAGAAACTGAGAAAGCTGCAAAATGGGGGGAAATACAAAATATTTTAACAGGGTTTTTGTTGTTGTCAAAGCTGATTTGCTTCAGTTACATTTTTGATTTTTCTCACAAATGTATTTTACTCAGTACGTGTTTATTCCATTGTCATGCTGCTTCTAGATCTCTTCTGTTCATTACTCTAGCTCGTCATGCTGTATTACAGATTTGTCAGGTTTTTTGGAGTGGATTCTGTTTCATTGAAACATGTGGCACCTGTTCATGCTTTATTACAAACTCAATGAGGAACTGAGTCGGATGGTAAGAGTACTCATCTGCTGAGTCAGACCAGTTCAGCCCCATTGCCTCACCACAGTCCGGACCAAGGAGAGAGGGGAGTTTGTACATAGGCTGAATAAAAAAAAGAACCTTTGTTATTGTCTACTCTTTCTGCTCTGCTGGGTTGTGAGTGCATGTGTACTTGTGAACATGTTGACTATCACTGATCTATCCTCTTTTTGTGGCTGAGTGTGAGTGAGGGTGTGTGTGTGTGTGTGTGCTTGTGAATGTATCGATTATGTTGATCTGTCCTTTACTCCTGTTGGCATGTTTCTGCTGAACACAGAGACCTTCATCGGGACATGTGTCAAAGTGTCAGTTTAGCATTTCTCCATTTCCTTGTTTAATGTTAGGTCATTGTATTTTTAACCCCCTTTCTAATACTGCAAAGTGTCATAACCACAGTTTGTTACAGAAAATAATCTTTCAAAAGTATTTTTAGAAATTTTGGTGTTAAGTTTTCAGGTAGCCCAGTTATTTTGTGCTTTTTTTTTTTTCCTTATTAATTTGAAGTGGAAAGTCATAAGTAGAAGTGTCAATGCCCTCAGCAAAACTTGGTTCCTATATCCTAAGGATCTTGGGTTTTTAGCTGTTATGTTTGAACAGTTGTGCACATATACGTCATGAGTTGCATTGTGTTTTTTATAAGGTGGCAGCTTCAGTATGGCTCTTGGTGGTCGCCTGGACTGTAATGAACTGAAACATGTTTTTGAATGTCCTCCAAGTGTTTCAGTCCAAAGTGTTGAGAAGCATTTTGCCAACAGTAGAATGTATATTGCAAGCATTTTGCCATCACTGGAATGTCTACTGCAGTGTTGTAAAGGAGATAGAGTGTGAATAAAATTCTAGCAAAATTACAAATTCCGTAATTTGCTGTCTTTATTTGTTCTAGTATTTCATAATTTGCTGCTCCAGCACAAAATGCGAATTGTGACATCTGACCAATTTCACAATGCAGTCTCAATCTGGAGATTCTTGATATTCATAGTTACTTGCTTCTACATTTAGGATGAGTGTAAATGAAAAGTTCTGTTTTTACACAATGCTGTCATAGGCCAAGCTTGGTGCACTCCTCCTCCATTTTTTTTCCACAATCTGTACAACTCGGAACAGATGAAGGTCTTGTGTCTGGCTTTGGTGGGCTTGATTTGGGCTTCTGGTGATTTAGACTTTCCATTTTTGTATCCCATTATTTACTACAAATAACTGAAAAGTGAAGGCAGCCAAAGCCTGAATCTCTCACTTCATTCAAGGTGAATGAAAGAGTTGAGGCATGAGTGCCTCTGGCTTTACTGCATGGCACCAATCAGCTTGTCTCGACTGTGCACCCTTCTTTTTCTCAAAGTCCATGTGTTTACAACAGTAGGGGGGAATTTAAAGGGTGTGTTCATGTGTACAATAGATCTATGCTCACTGAATAATTTGGAAACTTTGGTATCGCAAACTCTAAAGGTAAATGAGTGCAAAAATAAAAACGATAGCTTGTTCATAGCCGCTAGTGAAGTCTAGTGATGAAAATACAACAATCCACTTTCACACCACCAGCTTTCAACTAAACATTAAATGGTTAGACCTATAGATGATCTTTTTTGTCATCAGTGAAATTCTTGTGATCACTAATGTTTATTTTCATTTGTTCAACTCTGCTTCAGGCAGAATTGGTTGTCTGGCATTATATTCATGAAAAAGAAACATATTGTACTTTGATGCACCCCAGAATGGAAGCTATACAGAATAATTTTTTAGCTTTATCCATACTTTTTGTTTGCCTGTGCCAATGGAGTTTTGCTGGGACTAGCTTGTTACAGTTGTTGCTTCTTTGAACGCCAAGTGCATACTGCATGCAGATTGTTGGGTTTTTCATCTCATTCTGAAGACAAGCACCAGAGATATAAAGGAGGTACAACTTGGACAGGGGCATTATCAAAGTAGTGAGGAGCCTTGCAAAAACCATTTGAGATGCTTGGCCATGCTCTCTGTAATTCATACAAGATCTCTCATTTAGTATGTCACTTAATCACTCATCACAGACATTCATAATTTTCTCAGCTATTTGAACTTAAGTGTGTGCTCACCCACCTTAGTACACTGGCTGTGAACACATCGTTTGCCATTAATGATGGGATAGACAAAATGTACAGTGTAATAAATGTGTACATTTCATATACATGAGAGGGGGGAGCAAGCACCTATGAGAAATTTCTCTCCAGTCTGTCCTCGCTTGAAAGATGAGTTTTCCATCTCCTTTATAAAAAAAAAACAAAAAAAAACTACGAGTACTTAAGCCACTACAGAAGTTCTAATGGAGATGGGGCAGGAAAGCCTTTCTTGCACGTGGAACTGGAACTAAGGACTTGGGACTTCAAAACTCCTCAGGTGAGCTGAGCCAATGCTCCACTTACTTTCACTTTCACAGACACATCATTGTCATGACAACCCACTTAGCCATAAAAGTGTGTCTGAAGATTGCATTTGGGGGTGTTGCAGAAAACTGAAACGCCTGTTCATATAGGTATAGAATGAGTTTCAACATCTGTACGGTATTAACATGGATACCTATACTTTCTCAAGTGTTTAGTATGGGACACGCGTCTGCTATGCTTTTTCATTAATCAGAACAATTTGAAAATGTTTCTGTAGCACAAATTTCCCCCCTTCTGCCCCATTACTTTGTTCAAGTGCTTCAAAAGCATTTTCTGATTGTTCTGATCAGGTGAAAAAGCGACATAGGAACATGCCCTCCTCCTCCTCTCCCTTTTTGTCACCAATGAAAACTGATTCCAAATTTCTCTGACGTAAAGGTGTAACTGTAAGAGGTAAGTATTATTCATCTGATTTGAAAAGATTTTGCTAAGGAAATCCTGCACATTAAAAAGAAATCTGGACTATTGAGGCAGTGTTCTTGATTTTCGTTTGTTTTATGCATACAACTATCCAAGGATTTGACTTTGACGAAGTGATGCACCCTGATATTATCCGATGTGGTCAGCTGGGCTATAAACATAAATTGAAATGTACAAAACTGTACCAGTCGAAACAAAAACGTGTTTTAGCCTTATGGATTTATGAATTACAGGATGAGAGGATGACTGTAGGACAATTTCACTTAAACTCGTACACCCACAACGCGTAAGTGGAGAGGGTTTTTTTTGTTTGTTTTGTTTTGTTTTTTTTTCAATGTAGCTATAACTGAGAACATAAGTCAAGGACTGATTTGCCCCACAATTTCTTAAATACATTTTTGAAACATGTAAGTATATAAAAGATCCTGCTCAATAACGTTTTCCTCATTGTAAACTAATGACCCAAGTTCCAGTTCCAAGCATAAGTATGTATAAAAGAAATGTAAGCAAGCGATAATTTGATAATTTAAAATTCAGATAATTCCAAGTCAGCTGAGAAATCAGATGGTGTCAAGTCTAATTATATCCCAAGGCCCTTAAAATTGAAGCGTTCACTAAGTCATTATGCTACAGAATCGACTGGAAATGAAAATTGTCTTCCGCAGTAGTTTGCCTTATATACCAGCTCTGCAGCAGTCATAGACTCTGCTGCAGTGCAATTTTATTTCCTGAAGTTCCCCGGCTTCCCCCACCCACCCTCCACCCCGCTCACCCAACCGGATGACGTCACTGGGCTCATTGGCATTGAGCTATCATCCCTCCATGTTTTGAGTACTGCCACTATGATGACGTCAATGTCAGCGGGAGCAGATGTTCAGAGAACCTAAGCTGATCATCCCCATACAGGATTCTGACAGTGATGGACACAGCAAGGAACTTGTATTGATTGACGGACTGGTCTAATTCTGTGACAGACCAGTAACCAGGATCAACTACTGTGATGAAAATCAAACTTTCGTCCGTTTGAAAAACAAAACAACAACAAAACGGGAGGGGGGAGACCAAAAAATAAATGAATGAAATAAAAAAAAAATAAAAATAGACAACGTAGCTAGTTATGCGTGCCGACATGAACCCATGTGAGATATATGTAAATATTTCACTGTGGTAAGGAGACCCCATTCGTCCTCGAAGATTGACCACAGTCTGATCCCTGTTTACCACTCTCCTCCGCTGCCCTCCCATAACAACAACAACAAAAAAAGAACAAAAATGGGGGTGGGGGTGTCATACGTGTTCACAAACTGGCGTGTGCACGCTCTGACAAAAATATGCAATGAGTCGTGTTGTTTAGTGATCAAGCTAAACGAGCAGCACTGAGAGGTCACACACACACACACACACACACACACACACACACAACACATGCCACCACCACCACCATCATCACCATCACCACCAGAACCACAACAACCACGCATACAATAAAAACAGCCAAGCGCGTCTGATATCTTTGCACATGTTCAATGGATTTGAGGTTTCGCATACTTTAAGTTACTTTAAAAACAAAGCAAAACAAACTTCCACAAAGTCCAGCATCACCCTCCCCCCCTCCCCCCGCCCCCCCTTCTCTCCACACCGTTCCCCATGGGAATCTCCACTGGCCAGTCCTTTTACCTCTTTTTCACCCAAGCCGGTCTCCTGCATAGGCGTCATTAGCGCTTCGCGGGTTGTCGGATGTAACGAACAATTAAGCTGGACATCTGCAAGTGAACCCATCGCCCCGGGCTGTATATTGATTAGGGATGGGAAGAAGGGAGGGAAAGGGGCACTCGGACAAAGGGAGAGGTAGGGGATGGTTGGGAAGAGGGTGGTGATAGTGATGGGGCCAAACTGCTCTCGATAAAGGCATTCACTGAGTACTGCTGCAGTTCACGTTTTAGTCTGGCAACTGGAGAAAAATCGGCAGCAGACTGACCTTTGGTGGCCACCAGTTTCATTCGTTTCCCAGCTGAACCGACAAAAAAAAAAAAAAAAAAAAGTGAATGCAGTACAACTGTAATCCTGGTGAAAAAGGCAAAGGGCCAATCGACTCGCTGATCCACGCAGTTACGAGACGACAGATGGCAGTTTTGATTATTCTGTGAAAGAGACTGCGACATCAATTTACAACGACGCAACAGAACTCGACAATCGACAGAACAAATAAACTGACCAGGAAAGCGGCCAGTTTATGAGATGACAGAAGGTAACTTTGAGTATTCCTGAGATAGTGGCACGTTGAAAAATCAGTCAATAATGCGACAAACTTCAACATGCGACTGAACAAATAAACTGACCAGGAAAGCGGCAATTCAACTCGATTCTCGTCACCACCGTGGCCCAACTTGCCACAGTTGCACGTGCGTAATGAGTAACCCACATATCACTGGCAGGAAAACGATGATCTATTGTCCACCTTGAGTGAGTGAAAAAGTGACACCGATGAACACCTTAAAGAAGGATAATTACACCATCATCGTGAGAGAAGCCTACTTCGCACAGACCACGTCGAATCAAGTCGGTAGACAGGTCAGGGATTGTTCATTGTTGATTCTTGTGTTGAGTGCATTGGCATGGAAAAAGAGAAAAAGCACCTAATGCCTCTGGGTCTAATGGTGTTGGAAAGCTGCGGTGTCCATTAAGATCGCTGTGGTGCCAATTATGATCAATGTGATGCTAATTAAGATAGCTGTGGTGCCAGTTGAGATAGCTGTGGTACCAGTTACGACAGCTGTGGTGCCAGTTAAGATAGCTGTGGTGCCAGTTAAGATAGCTGTGGTGCCAATTATGATAGCTGTGGTGCCAGTTGAGATAGCTGTGGTGCCAGTTAAGATAGCAGTGGTGTGAGATAGCTGTGGTGCCAATTAAGATAGCTGTGGTGCCAGTTAAGATAGCTGTGGTGCCAATTAAGATAGCTGTGGTGCCAGTTAAGATAGCTGTGATGCCAGTTAAGATAGCTGTGGTGCCAGTTAGAATAGCAATGGTGCCCGTTAAGATCGCTGTGGTGCCCGTTAAGATCGCTGTGGTGCCAATTAAGATAGCTGCGGTGCCAGTTAAGATAGCTGTGGTGCCCGTTAAGATCGCTGTGGTGCCAGTTAAGATCGCTGCGGTGCCAGTTAAGATAGCTATGGTGCCAATTGAATAGCTGTGGTGCGAATTAAGATCGCTGTGGTGCCAGTTGTGATAGCTGTGCTGCCAATTAAGATAGCTGTGGTGCCAGTTAAGATCACTGTGGTGCCAGTTAAGATCACTGTGGTGCCAGTTAAGATAGCTGTGGTGCCAGTTAAGATCACTGTGGTGCCAGTTAAGATCACTGTGGTGCCAGTTAAGATAGCTGTGGTGCCAGTTAAGATCACTGTGGTGCCAGTTAAGATCGCTGTGGTGCCAATTAAGGTAGCTGTGGTGCCAGTTAAGATAGTTGTGGTGCCAGTTAAGATCACTGTGGTGCCAGTTAAGATAGCAGTGGTGTGAGATAGCTGTGGTGCAAGTTAAGATAGCTGTGATGCCAATTAAGATAGCTGTGGTGCCAGTTAAGGTAGCTGTGGTGCCAGTTAAGATCACTGTGATGCCAATTAAGATAGCTGTGGTGCCAGTTAAGATCACTGTGGTGCCAGTTAAGATCACTGTGGTGCCAGTTAAGATAGCTGTGGTGCCAATTAAGATAGCTGTGGTGCCAGTTAAGATCACTGTGATGCCAATTAAGATAGCTGTGGTGCCAGTTAAGATCACTGTGGTGCCAGTTAAGATCACTGTGGTGCCAGTTAAGATAGCTGTGGTGCCAGTTAAGATTGCTGTGGTGCCAGTTAAGATCGCTGTGGTGCCAGTTAAGATCACTGTGGTGCCAGTTAAGGTGGCTGTGGTGCCAGTTAAGATAGCTGTGGTGCCAGCTAAGATAGATGTGGTGCCAATTATGATAGCTGTGATGCCAGTTAAGACAGCTGTGGTGCCAGTTAGAATAGCTGTGGTGCCCGTTAAGATCGCTGTGGTGCCAGTTCAGATAGCTGTGGTGCCCATTAAGATAGCTATGGTGCCAATTGAATAGCTGTGGTGCGAATTAAGATCGCTGTAGTGCCAGTTGTGATAGCTGTGCTGCCAATTAAGATAGCTGTGGTGCCAGTTAAGATCACTGTAGTGCCAGTTGCGATCACTGTGGTGCCAGTTAAGATAGCTGTGGTGCCAGTTAAGATCGCTGTGGTGCCAGTTAAGGTAGCTGTGGTGCCAGTTAAGATCGCTGTGGTGCCAGTTAAGGTAGCTGTGGTGCCAGTTAAGATCACTGTGGTGCCAGTTAAGATAGCAGTGGTGTGAGATAGCTGTGGTGCCAGTTAAGATAGCTGTGATGCCAATTAAGATAGCTGTGGTGCCAATTAAGATAGCTGTGGTGCCATTTAAGATCACTGTGGTGCCAGTTAAGATAGCTGTGGTGCCAGTTAAGATTGCTGTGGTGCCAGTTAAGATAGCTGTGGTGCCAGTTAAGATCACTGTGGTGCCAGTTAAGATAGCTGTGGTGCCAGTTAAGATCGCTGTGGTGCCAGTTAAGATAGCTGTGGTGCCAGTTAAGATTGCTGTGGTGCCAGTTAAGATCACTGTGGTGCCAGTTAAGATCACTGTGGTGCCAGTTAAGATCGCTGTGGTGCCAGCTAAGATAGATGTGGTGCCAATTAAGATAGCTGTGGTTGCCAGTTAAGATAGCTGTGGTGCCAATTAAGATAGCTGTGGTGCCAGTTAAGATAGCCGTGATTCCAATTAAGATCGCTGTGGTGCCAGTTAAGATCGCTGTGGTGCCAGTTAAGATCGCTATGGTGCCAGTTAAGATCGCTGTGGTGCCAGTTAAGATAGCTGTGGTGCCAGCTAAGATAGATGTGGTGCCAATTAAGATATCTGTGGTGCCAGTTAAGATAGCTGTGGTGCCAATTAAGATATCTATGGTGCCAATTAAGATAGCTGTGGTGCCAGTTAAGATAGCTGTGGTGCCAGTTAAGATCACTGTGGTGCCAGCTTAGATGGCTGTGGTGCCAGTTAAGATTGCTGTGGTGCCAGTTAAGATAGCTGTGGTGCCAGTTAAGATCACTGTGGTGCCAGCTTAGATGGCTGTGGGACCAATTAAGATAGCTGTGGGGCCAGTTAAGATGGCTGTGGTGCCAGTTAAGGTGGCTGTGGTGCCTGTTAAGATAGCTGTGGTGCCAGTTAAGACAGCTGTGGTGCCAGTTAAGATACCTGTGGTGCCAGTTAAGATGGCTGTGGTGCCAGTTAAGATGGCTGTGGTGCCAGTTAAGATAGCTGTGATAACAATTAAGATAGCTGTGGGACCAATTGAGATAGCTATGGTTTCCAGTTAAGATCGCTTTGGTACCAATTAAGATCACTGTAATGCCAGTTAGAATAGCTGTGGTGCCAATTAAGATCGCTGTGGTGCCAGTTAAGATCGCTGAAGTGCCAGCTGAGATAACTGTGGTGCCAATTAAGATAGCTGTGGTGCTAATTAAGATATCAAGTTGATCAGTCCATTTTGACCAAATTCAAGTGCGCTGGCTACAGGCTACACACGAGTCTATCCTGGCTTTAATGAAGAAAAAAAGGCTGTAACATGTGATTTTTTTTGTTTGTGCTCGTTTACCTCTAAATGTTTGATTTAAATATATCTTTGATTATCGAAAGTGAGAAAAATTGACCTAAAAAAGGAAACAAGAACCTTGTAAGTGGTGTGTTCAAATGTTATTTATTGTTTGTGCTCGTTTACTTCTTAGTTTTAAACATATCTTTAATAATCGAAAATGATAAAAATTGACATTAAAAAGGGAACAAGAACCTTGTAATTGCTGTGTTCAGACATTTTCCTTTTCCTACATAGGCTAACACACTCATTTTACCGTAATTAACAGGTGATTAACTACAGATAACACAATAAAAAGATATAGTACAAATTGGCATAGCATACAGGAAGAAGAAAAGAAACAACTAAACACAAACAATCATGAGGAATACAGCAACGACAAACGAAGAAGCAGAAATGTTGCATGCTGGAACTAAGGGTAAGATGTGAAGAGAAATGAAATGAAATAATTTAATGAGTTTAGGCCTCTGCCCATTTTCATGGAGTACAGAAACATCAATCAATGCGGGGAAAAAATGTACGTATATAGACTTTCATACAAATTAACAGAAGGATGTATTAAATTACACTATCTCAAATACTTGTAACAGTGAGTTTGCGCTCTCGTAATCTAAATGCTTTAAAGAAAAACCATGCAAGTTTTCTTATTGTCGGACCATCTTGACTAGCCATCATGCTTACAAATTTGGCTCTTTGAAAAAATGTGGGGACGTCTTTCATGATATTTGGCCTTAATGCTGCATATGCCTCACAATTAAAACACATATGTAATTCAGTTTCTTCTAATTCTGGACAAAAAGGGCAACTATTGTCAACGTTTATATCCCCAGAGACATAACGGTTTTTATGAATTCTAAGCTCACTTATTCCAAACCGGATTCTGATAAGGGTGTCTCTAAAGCATTTTTGTTGCACACAATCTATGTATGCTTCAGGAATAATTGAAGACTTTAAGAGTGAATATAGATTGAATCTGTTACTTTCATTTATGTTTGACGTCCATTCTTGACAAAATGTGTCTTTAAGTCTTTGTTTGAACAATGACAAGAAACATGTCTCATTACCTACACCTTGGGCTAACCAGACAAAGCTGAATCCTTGCTTTTGTAGGATGCATCTCAGTTTGGAAACCCAGTTTGTTTTACCTGCATTGTCTAAATTCATCAGCATCTGATATGCTTGTTTTGGCAGGCGTGCCTCTTCCATTTTCAATAAACGAAACCAGTATTTAACAGCACGTACACAACAGTTGATTTGCAACGGATATCTTCCGAGGTCGCCATAGATCATTTTGTTTGGAGTACGACTAGATACATTCAGAAATTTTTTGCAAGCGAATAAATGTATATTCTCCACAGGATTGTTTTCTGCTATAATGCCCCAAACTTCAGAAGAGTACAGAAATATTGGTTGGATTTTGACATCAAAAAGTTTGAAAAAAGTTTTCCTGGACATATTATTTAGCTGATTATATATTCTAAATACGTCGAACAGCGCTTTTTTCCCTTTTGAAGCTAATCGTCTGGCGCTTTCATAGGAACTCATAGACGTAGTGAAAGTGAAACCTAAATAAACATATCTGTTTACGACTTCCAAAGGAACACCGTTCATAAACCACTTCTCATACCTGCTCAGATACCCTCCTTTTCTAAAAACCATGATCTTTGTCTTGTCTCTATTTACCTTAAGACCAAGATCATCACACGTTTTCAGGACACAATCAAGCTGCGTTTGGAGACCATGCGGGGAACATGACAATAGGCTAAGTCGTCTGCAAAGAGGAGAATAAATAACTCGGCTAGATCTGGTAAAAGCTGGATACCATGTTTTCCATGAGTTTCTAAACAAGTAGACAATTCATTTATTATTATAGAGAATAAAGTAGGACTTAAGACACAACCCTGATGCAGACCTTGTGGACACTGAAAAAGATCTGTGAGTTCATTACCAACTTTTACACATGACATCACCTCTTTGTAAATTGCTCGAACAGCATTCATAAATACAGAAGATATCCCAACTTTGTATAGAGCTTTCAACATGGTACTTTGTTTGACAGAGTCAAAAGCTTTTGATAGGTCAACAAACGCCACATAGAGTTTTCCTCCCTTTTTAGACAAACATTTTTGAATGGTTGCATACAGTGTAAAAAATATGATCTGTTGTGGAATACCCACGTCTGAAACAGCTTCCGGGACCAGGCTACTTCCAATTCAGTAGTGGGGCGACCATCCCCAACTCGGCGGGTCCCCGGGTGGCGGATAGGGGAATGGCCCTCAGATATGGGGGTTAGCTGCGATATAAGTCAGGCTTGCCTGGCAGAATAAGCAGTCCCGGACCAACTGGCGATGTTCCTATCAGGACGGGGTGGGTCAACAGGTGGCACTGTTGTCCTCACTGAAATACCCCATGTGTCCTATGACGGGCTCATCATGCGGTCAAGAGGCGCGGTATAACCTCTAGCCCCGGGGTGGGATCCCCGGAGAAACAATCCCCCCTGTGCTCACAGGGCAGGACGCACGGGCCATGAGCTAAGGGTGAGGCACCCCGAAAGAAAACTCCAGCTGAAGACGGAGGTATCGGGCCACTGGCGCAGCTTAAACCACGATACCACGCATATACGCCTCCATGATGATGCAGTCCACAGAATTTCGATGTGGCGCTCGACCTTCGGAGACCCGCCGGGGAGGTCGGGAGCCGGGCCCTATGCCTCAAAGGGGCCCACCCCAAGCGGTCGGTGGTCAGACAAAGAAATTCTGCATGTCAATGCGACGAAGAAGGAGACCTCATCCTCCTGCTAATGCCAAGCAAACGGTACCACCCAGAATGCTCAACATTCTCCAGTGGAATGCAGAAGGGGTGCATAAAAAGAAACTTGGCTTGGCAGAAAGGATGCATCAAGAAAATATTGATATCGCATGTGTCCAAGAGACACATTTGACCGTAAACCATCGCTTTCAAGTGAGGGGTTACGAGACCATCAGGTTGGACCGTGAGGAAAGAAACAAAGGAGGGGTGCTTATCTTGGTGCGGAATTCCATCGCCGCACAAGAACTCAAGATCAACACCAATCAACAGGCAGAGATCCAAGGTATTGATATAGTCCTTAAGGAACGCAACATCAGGATCTACAATGTCTATTGCCCTCAAGATCGTGATCTTTCCCTCACATACATGAACATCCCAGACAACAACTGCGTGGTGGTGGGTGATTTTAACAGTCACTCAGAGAGATGGGGCTATGAGGAGACGGACAAGAGAGGCGAAGAAGTTGAGGATTGGGAGATTGACACACATCTTCATCTCATCAACCAAGAAGATGATGAACCCACCTTTTACTCTAGACGCTGGATGACCACATCAACACCAGATCTAGCGTTCGCCACCAACGACCTGTTCGTCAGGACCACAAGAACAGTCCTCAACCAGCTTGGAGGAAGTGACCACAAGCCCGTCAAACTCTCTATCAACCTCAACTTACAGTGTCCACAAGCAAAGTGTTTTCCCCGCTGGAATTACAGAAAGGCAGACTGGACTCTCTTCGAGACCCTCACTGATACACACACAAAGCCAATCAACATCAGGCAGAAGGACTCAAACAAGATGGTTCGAGACTTCACAAAGGCCGTCTTGAAAGCTGCTACAGAATCCATCCCAAGAGGAGCACGTAAAGATTACAAGCCCTACTGGACGGAGGAACTCCAGAATCTGGAAGATGCTGTTACGGAAGCCAGGGACAGAGCAGAAAAGCAGCCATCACTGGAGAATAACATAGCGCTGAAGGAAGTAACTGCCAGATACAAGCTGTCCTGCGCACAAGCTGCAAGAAAAAGCTGGCAAGAGAAAACTGAAAGCCTAAATCTCGACAGGGATGGCAGCAAGCTGTGGAAACTGGCTAGAACCCTCTGTAATGAAACAACAAGTCACACCACTATAACAATACAAGAGAATGGAAATTACCTCTCTGGAAAGAAAGCAGCAGACCACTTCATAGACGTCTATGAAAACATCAGCAATCTGGAAGTCCCTCCTGAACATAGAGCTGCAGTGCACAGGGCCCAAGGTGAACTTCATGAGGAAGAGCCCCAAGAGGAAGTCATGACCACAGCTTTCACAGAGAAAGAGCTGGAGGAAGCGTTGCAGAGCCTCAACCTGAAGAAGTCACCTGGACCAGACGGAATCACAAATGAAATGATTCTGCATCTTGGGATGAAGAGCAAGGCAGTCCTTCTAAAAATCTTTAACTCCAGCTGGAAGACAGGATCAGTACCACAGTGTTGGAGGGAAGCAGACATGATCCCCATTCACAAAAAGGGAAAGGACAAGTCGAAGGCTGACAGCTACAGACCCATCAGCCTTACAAGCTGCTTAGGGAAGCTGATGGAGAGACTTGTCAACACAAGGCTTGTCTGGCACCTTGAGGAGCATCAGCTGCTGAGCCCTGAACAGGCAGGCTTCCGCCAACACAGATCAACAGAAGACCAGATCACATTCATCACGCAAAGCATTGAGGACGCTTTCCAAGAAAAGAAGAACACGCTTGCTGTCTGGATTGACATGGAGAAGGCGTTCGACAAAGTCTGGAAGGACGGACTTAGGCTCAAACTACGGCGATGTGGTGTGTCTGGGGGGATGTACACCTGGATCAGCCAGTACCTACACAATCGCCAAGCCCGAGTCAAGATTCAGGGCCAGAAAAGCAAGAAGAAGGTGCTGAGACAGGGAGTACCACAAGGAGGAGTCCTTTCGCCAACGTTGTTCCTCATCTTCATAGATGACATCGTCAGAGAACTGCCAAAAGGGGTCAGAGGAGCGATCTACGCAGATGACCTGGTGCTTTGGTGCTCTGAAGAGTACACCACCACAGCACAGGTACGCCTCCAGACTGCGCTCAACAAGATCAGCGACTGGACCAAGGAATGGCTTGTCTCTGTCAACTCAAGCAAAACAACCTACACAGTCTTCAGCCTATCCAGCAAGAAGCAAGAGGCGAAGCTGACACTGAACAACCAAAGGCTTGCAGAGGAACCCACACCTACCTACCTGGGAGTGACCTTTGATCGCAGGCTCACTTGGAAACAGCAGATCACCAGATGCTGTAGCAAGGCCAAGTTGAGACTGGCGATCATGAGGAAACTTGCGGGGACGAACTGGGGGGCTGACGAACGTATCCTGAAGAGACTCTATACAGGGAGAGTCCGACCTGTAGTTGAGTACGGGACGTCAGCATGGGCATCAGCTGCAAAGTCTAACCTCAACCACCTCAATAAGATACAGAACCAAGCTCAGCGCGTCATAATTGGCGCCATGAGATCCACCCCAATCCTGAAGATGGAAGAGACCACTGGGCTACAGTCATTAGAGGACAGAAGGGACACAAAGATCCTCATCCAAGCAGCAAAATTCAAACGCCTTGAAAACCATCCAATGAACAACAGAATGAGCAGACCCACCAAGAGCCGGTTGAAAAGAGGCAGCTTCATCTGCCAGTCAAGACGCCTTGAAAGACAAAGCCCAGTCTTGATGGAACACGAAGCAAAGCCTATCCCGGCAAATGTCACCCACCCATCTTGGAAGAGGCAGGTGTTCCCAACAGTCGTCACCAGCATTCCCGGAGTGGAGAAGAGAGGAATACAGTCAGACACCCAAAGGAAGGCCCTGGCCATGGAGTACATCTGCAACCAATATCCCCAGGAAGACTGGACCCATGTCTTCACAGATGGCTCCGCCACAGAGGCAACGAGGGATGGTGGAGCTGGAATCTTCCTTCGATACAAAGACGGAGATGAAGAAATTGCAATTCCAACAGGAAAATACTCCACCAACTTCCGAGCTGAGCGAGAAGCCCTCTGGGAGGCAGCCACAACAGTCTTGCAGAACTCCAAAAGAACAACAGGGCAGGTGGTGGTCTTCTCTGACGCTCTCTCCGTGCTCCAAGCCCTCAAGAACTCCCGCTGCAAAGAACAGAACCATATCACTTCAGCCCTTGTTGCCCTGAGTGCCAGAGTGGAGAAAGTGGTGATACAATGGGTACCAGCACACTGTGGCATCAGAGGCAACGAAAAAGCGGACATTCTGGCAAAAGATGGTGCACAGAAGGAGCAGGCCAACAACCTGGTGTCATACGATGAAATTAAGACAATCATCAAGGCACAACAAGGAATAAAATGGCGCCTCCTGCATCCCAAATACAACCCAGAAGACACATACCATTTGCTGGGACGACGGGAACAGGTCAAGATCTTCCGCCTGAGGACTGGACACAATCGCCTGCTCCACCACATGCACACAAAATTTGGCATTGGACAGAGTGGAGAGTGCCCTTGTGGTGAGGGACCAATGACAACTGACCACATCCTTCAAGTCTGTACGACGTATGCAGCATCCAGGAGAAAGTACTGGCCAACACCGACAGCAGTGGAAGCCAAGCTGTATGGCACCCTGGAGGAGCTGCGACGGACGGCAGCCTTCATCGAGGACACCGGGCTGCTCATCTAACGGGATGGCGAACGAGGAAGAAGAAGAAGAAACAGCTTGATTCTCGGATATCTTACTATTATCTTCCAGCCATTCATACAATCGTTTATTTAAAATAGCAGTATAACATTTACCAACAATACTAAGCAGTGATGCACCTCTATAATTGTCCGTTCGTTCCATATCACCTTTTTTATGAATTGGAACGATAATGGCATTTGCCCACGTTTGTGGGTACAATCCCTTAAAAAATTTCATTGAAATATTCTGTTAGAAAATTTATTACTGATGCGTCTGCCGGTTTCAGCATTTCTGCATGTATGTTGTCAAAACCACATGCTTTCCCTTTCTTAAGGCCCTTTATTGCTGTTAGGACTTCTTCTCGAGTGATGGGATGGTCAAGTTCATCGATGGAAGGAAGGGTGTCAGCTGGAAATTCTTCCCTCCCCTCTATAATCCCAGCATTAAAAACCTTCTTAAAATATTCAAGCCATTCATTCTTTGTGATTTTGTTACTTGAATGCCTTTTCTTACCGAGACCAAGATTTACGTTAACTTTTCTCCAGAACTCTTTAGCATTTGTTAAGTTTTCTGTCAGGTATTTTGTTGTAAGGGATTTAAAACTTACTCGTTTTTCTCTTAATATTTTGTGGTAATTGCTTCTGGCTCTAACAGCACTTTGTTCATCTAGTATTGATTTAGTTCTTTTAAATCGACGCATTTTTGCTTTCGCCTTTCTCTTATTGTTATAGCATTCTTTATCAAACCAGCGAGCCTCCCTTTTGTTGTTATCAATTTTGACTTTCTTTATCATACATTGACTGGATTTTTGTAGGCAGTCAACGAATTCATGTAATGCCATGTTTATGTCTAAGTGTATTAACGCTTGTGCTCTTTTCATTTTATCTTGAGAGTGAGGAGTTTATAATGAATCTGAAAATACACTAACCTTTTCGTCTTCCCATACCATCTTATCCATCCATTGTGGTTTTTGTCTCATCATGCTGTTATCAGGAGTTTTGCATGAGCTACATTTGAGCGTTAGGGTTACTGGTAAATGGTCTGATTCGATACAGTTGGTGTCAACAGTAAAGTCAGACAAAAAATCTTCACGAATCAATCCATTTGACAGAATAAAATAGTCCACTGTACTTGAACCGGCTTTGGAAATATAAGTCACACAGTCGTCGAATCCATATTCTTTCAGTCCGTTTAGAATAGAACACTTCAGGACATCACATAATAATAATAAATGGTTCCCAAATCCATTGAAAACTACGTCTTGGGATGATCGTGGAAAGATACTGTCCTCTTCATCACTATGACGTAAATAGTTTGTCACATTCTTGCCATTTTCCTGGCCTGTACGGGCATTAAAGTCACCAGCCATGAGGATATAAAAATCATTTCTGGTGCTGAATAAATCAGCTACACAATGCTCAATGATGTCTATTCCGATTCCATCACATGATTGATCATACACAGGAGAGTCACGAGGTGGAATATAAACGAACAGACATATAATACATTTATCTAGTTTAAATAAGTCTTTCGAAATTTCGAGAACCACGAAATTAGAGTACCTGACGTTAATCTGTCTGACATACTTAGCAAGACAATGTTTGACAAGGACAAGAACTCCTCCACTTCGTCTTCCTTGTTTTGTCAACTTTTTGGCTGGAGAAGTGAACGCTTTGAAATCTTTAAGCGCATGGAATTCAAAACCTGTGTATATGTATGTTTCAGTCAAACACAATAAGTCAAAAGTATTTAGATAACTGATAAAGTCACTGATTTCCAGTTTAGGGACTAATCCAGCAACATTCAAATTTAGTATCTTTAATGGTACCTGAGCTGTTCCTGTGGGCAGGCCTCCTCGTCATTTCCACTCGTCACTGGCCAGGTCAGTTCTGTGCTGTATTTCATCCACATCACTGTTCTGTCCCATACTGACCATGTCGTCCTCAACAGAAGAGGGAGGAGAGTCCTCCTTGTTTATCACTGCTGCTGTCTGGCGCGGTGTGTTGATGGTTGGTGGGCTGGATGAACCCCGTCCTCTACCACGACCGAAGCCTCGAACTGCCTGCGCACTGTCAGTGTTTGTGTGCTTAGGATGTCTGTCAGTTGGAGACGTGTTGTCGTCGTTGTCAGTACCGGCAGTTGTGTGACGTGCTTGTTTATAAGCAGTATTACTGTGCTGACTAATACGTTGCTCGTGGTTGTTGTGTTTGCTGTGTGCTTGTCTGTAAGCAATATGACTGTGCTGACTGATGTGATGTTCGTGACTGTTGTATTTGCTGTATGCCCGGGGGCGTTTTGGATTGGGCGAGTTAACTGATGGGTGATCCAATTCACGGCGAGAAGACACTGCCTGTGGAGGACCCTCTGACTTCGGTTGAAGCTGTCACGTAGGTTGTCCCCATGCTGATGTCTCGTACCGCTGTCCGTCTGCCAAGTCTTCGGTTGTCGTGACTGTGTCGGCCTCCTCTCCAGCTTTTCGTACTCCTGTTTCTGGAGGTCGAAGACATAGGTGCCCCTGTCTGTTACAAGCTTGTCGTTGCGTAGTCTGGCTCTTAACCCGTCGTTACGCATTTGGTTCATCAGGGGTGCCAAACCGGAGCGCTTCTGTCGTACAGTGTAAGAAAAGTCCTCCCGTACATACACAGGCGACTGGCTGTCTCTGAGTACTCTGACCTGGCTGAGGACCTTGTCTCGTTGTTTCAAAGACTGGAATCGTACCAGAATGGCAGACCCCACAAGACGTGTTTGCTCTATGTTCATTGGCTCTCTCACTTTCATGTCATAGTAAATCAAGTCTCTCACCTTCAATTCACATGACTCCCATGTGTCACCCCTGCACGAGAGTCCAAAGAAGAGGAGATTATAACGTCTATATTGGTCGTCTATCGTCTCTTGCTGTTTTTCCAATTTCTCTGTTTTTTCCTCCAGGCGGGACAAATACGATTTTAAATTGATACACTCATCTTCGATAGCATCAATGTCCAGACGTAGCACATTCTGGTTCTCTTCTATTTCAGTCAGCTTGCTGGCCATAGATTTCCTCATGTCATCAAGACATTTGTCGAGGTGTGCTTTCACATCTTGTTGCATCTGTTCAAAACTGGAAATCTTACTTGTCAATTGTGACACGGTACGAGAAAAGTTGTTGATGGCACTGAAGAGGCGATCAAACTGCTGTTGCACGTTACTGTCGTCACCCTGGGTGTTCCTCCCGTCACAGTGTTCCTCCTGTTTTTCAAATGACGGTCCAGGGTTGGGTTCGACTCCGACCATAAGTAACATGAGCAGTAGTGTAGCCATGGCCAGTTTCGCAGAGAAGTTGTGCATTCGAAGTCCGTTCACTCGATTTGCGGCGATGAAAGCTTTCTTTGATAAAATTTTAAACAGAATCATTAGGAACATACCTATTGCCATCCGATAACATTGAATCGAACATCCCATGCTGAGAAATTAAAGTTAATTTGGCAAAATTATCGCTGATTTTGAAGAGCTCTCCCAAAACGCGTCTTGTCGCTGTGTGAGCGATGTTCTGACTCAAGATGTGAAGAGAGAGAGAGAGAGAGAGAGAGAGAGAGAGAGAGAGAGAGAGAGAGAGAGATGTCAACAGCTTGAAAAATATTGATATGTGTTTGATGGATTTCGTATCTTCTCATTTTGTGTTCCATCACTAGCATAACGTGAAATAGTGCATAGCTGCCGGGTTCCAACCCGTCTTGGATTTAGTTGCAAAGTGAGGCGACTGCAGGCGGAACTCAAAACAAATTTGAAAAATAATTTACAAAGCTCCGCCCAAACACGTGGACAAACGAATAACAAGACAAAATACGACGCGTTTCGACCTCTTAGATCTTCTTCAGACAAGATACACAACACCCAGGACAACGAAAATGAACGAACAATCACATATATATCTTCATCCCATTCGGAGCAAGACGGGCGTTGAATCAATGTCCGTCTTGCGCCGAAGTGGATGAAGATAATGAAGTTGTAGCCTACACTGGTTTTATTTCTTGTCAGGGAATGTTGTTGTTGTTGTTGTTGTTGTTGTTGTCGTACCCTGGCTAAAATACTCCAGGGATCATCAAACAGCCGAAGTACTTGAACACTATGGTACAAATACATCAGCTGGGGATGAGAACATTACGTATGTGACCGTTTTTGATTACCCCGCCACATGGGACTCCGACTTCGGGGATTTTGGAGACTGATAGTTATGATAGGAGCTTGTCACAACTGAAGACAATCCACACATAATTATGCAGAGCATAACAACATTTTGATGTAGCCTTGGTGTTCTAGCCTATGTCAATTGGTCTGACACAGCCTTAAGCCAAGGCGGGTCAGGGAATGATTTTTGCGAGTGGCGACACACGTCAACTGGGACCTTACGGACTCAGCTAAACTACAAGGGACTTGGAGGAAGTCTGGCCCCCAGACGTGTGGCATGCAGGCCCACCAACGTGTGGATACGCCCTGGTTCCC
>CM065721.1:10339947-10342447 GCA_033310375.1 Conus canariensis | reverse complement strand
GTTTACAAATTGCTATCCCATGGTTTGGAAAATGACTATAGTAATAATGACAGAAAATCCATACTGTGGCACTTTTTAAGGGTTGAAATGTGCTTAACTTTCTCTAGTATTTCATAAATCTGTATTGTGTAGCATACTTTCATAAATTTGATGCCCTCTGAAGGCTTCAGGTGTTCCGTTGGTAAGCTCCTGACACTGAGACAGAGTTAATCTATGACTAGTACACTTGCTTGTTCATGTGCATGCATGCTGCCCTACCTGGTCAGTCCAGACATAGGTATTGGGGTCTTTTTTTCAGGAATCCTGTTGAGCCCAAGCGTTGATTACTTTAGTGGAACACTGTGGGGATGTCAGTTTAATGAAGTCAGTGGCATTATGACCACACAGCTACAGTAGCTATAGCAATATTGACTCCTTTAGATTTGGAGGCCATAGCATTGGTTTGTAATTTGTACAATTAGCATGGGATTACTCATAACCCACCTGGATGGTAGGAATTTTTTGTCTGTCATGGGTAGGGATTCTATTGCAGGTTTGCTTCTGCTTATTAACCTGAGCGTTTGTGAATTGGTCTCAAGTGAGGGACACTCTCAGACGGATCAGAACAAGCTAGCCTAAATGCATAGCATCTGCACATCAAGACTGTTTTCAGAACCAGCGAGACTTGTTTACATGTCACAGTGTAGATCGTTATTAAAAAAAAGAAAAAAATCTGCATTGTACTACACCGCTCTGTCAAGAGTCAACTTAAGTGTATTTCATACACTGTAATATGTTTTGTTTCAAATACAATCACATCAACTTTCGATTTCAACTTTTAACATTGACAGGAAAACAAGATGCAATATTTAATCATCATTAATTTGAAGAAATGATGAAGTTTTGTTAGTGTAGAAAATGGGGTTATGACTTCAGGTTTTGTTGACTGCTTCCCCTTGGAGATAAATGAATATTTTATCAGAACTTGTCACAGACCAATTAAAAAGAAACAAGAGAAAACCAACCCATTAATTCTTATTTCGATTTGGTTATCTGTCTTTCAGATCTTATGAATGGTTCTTTGGAATTCCTAGAGTTGGATGGTGAAGGTTCATCAAGTGATTACTAGGTAAATGATTTGCGTTAGTTTTGTCTGTCATTGTTGCACTTTCACTGATGTCTATATTGCTTTAGTCACTGGGTGGAGATGTGGAGTTGGTGTCTTTGGTGTCATTCATCTGAGTAGTGGCATGACAGTAGCTCAGCTGCACCCAAATGTTGTCTCTGGCATTGCAGTGATGTAGCCATCATGCAGGAGTTTGGGTGGATGAGGTGTCTTTGCTGGAATGCTGAGGACCACAGATCCAGATGGTGTCTGCTCATTTGAGAATGAGGAGCCTTTTAACGACCTGTTTTCGGTTGTAGTTGTATGAAATAAGATATCTTTTCTGCATACACATTAAGAATGAGACAGTCATTTTCCTTGAATGGAGTGGCAATTAAGTTAGCATGGCTTCAACATGTTTGATAAGGAAAACAGGGACTGATCTGAAACTCTCTTTCAGAAATTCAGCAGGAAATAGTTTTTAAAAATTTTTTTTGAAAAATATATGTTTGATAAGGAAAACAGACTGATCTGAAATTCTCTTTCAGAAATTCAGCATGAAACAGTTGTTGTTTTTTATGTACGTGAGACAAGGTAGAGATCCATGTTTTTCTTGAACAGTGGTTTGAGCGTTCTTACTGTTCTTTCAGCTTCTCCATCTGACTGCAGGTATTTGTGAGATCTCATTTCATGAGTATCTAAATCCTGATGTAGATCTGCAGGGGCACATTGGCCATTGTCCTTTGCCATTTTCTGTTGTCATGATGTCAGGTAATCAGTACATACTTGTGCTACAAAGATGCTCATGATTTGATTGATTTTTTTTTTTCCTCAGTTGGTAGTTTTAGTTGAGTAGTTTGACTTCAATCCATAAGGGATAGCTGTTCACTATGATCAGATCTTGATCTTCCATTTGAAGAGGTCTGTTTCAAGGAGTTTTCATGGGCCATTAACTGATTAAGGACGGAAGTTTTTTTTTAAAGAGTACAGGACAGTAAATGGTGGAAATTTAGTTCTTTTTTTTTTTTTCATATGTCTTTTCTCATTCCTGCCCAACCCCTCACCTATCCCAACTTTGATTCTTTTCTTTTTTGTTTTGTTTTGTTTCTTTTTTTGCACCTTCTATGAAGGTTCTTTTCTTTGAAAAAAAAAAAAGCAAGAGTTACATCATTATGATTCACATTCAGTCAGAAGAAAAACTCTCATAATTATGCACACGAACACATGCACAAACACAAACAATTTAACCAGAACTAAAGCACATGCATGAAAAAAAAAGTGCTGGGGAGAGGAGGAAGACTAAGTGATAGAGAAAGAGAATGAAAGTGAGAGAGAGAGAGAGAGGGAGAAAAGGAAGCGAAGAGAGGAAAGGGGGAAGGAGAGGAAAAGTGATCAGAGGGGGAAAGAAAAAGGGAT
>CM065721.1:10262447-10337447 GCA_033310375.1 Conus canariensis | reverse complement strand
CTTGTTGTAACACATGGAATGTATCTGTTATTACTGTATGTTAGTTATGCATCTTTTGTGTAGATTAGCTTTGTTTGTAACACATGAAACATCCATTTTGATACAATTTGCTGGATTCTATGTGACTTTAGGATTGATTTTTACGGACAGAGACCAAAAGCAGAATTACTGTGCTGCCAAACAAAAGAACAAACAAATTACAGAACAAACACAGTGCATTTCTACCTGTTTATTCTTCTCCAGGCAAGCCTGTGGTTGTTTTGTAATGTTTTTTTTTTTGTTTTGATTTGGCAGGGCAGTAATTCTGCTCTTGTTTCAGTTTCCGCCTGCAGACACCTAACTTTGATAGCAATGTGTATGGGCAGGTTGCAGGAGGAGTACCTGGCTCTGCAGGAAGAGATCAAGGTGACCATTGAGGAGAGCAAGGTGGTGCAGGAGAAGTACAGGTCCATGTATGAAGCCTGTCGCAAAGAGCTCGCTGAACGGCAGGCACAGCTGGAAGAGATCCGCACCAAGGTAGGTCAGCTAGTTAAGAACGTCCCAGAGAATAGGACACATTGTATTGGCAAAAGAAATTACACTGTATTTGCTTTGTTATATTCCTGATCTCTTACTTTTTGAAAATTTGTTGTTGCTGTCTTTTTGTTTTGTGTTCCAAAGTTGTGTATGCCAGACATGATGCACCATTCATCATGGCAGACCTCCCATGATCCTGAGGCCAGTTGAATGAATGAACAACCGCGGTTGATGGACTGCATTTACTGGTGGAAAATGTTGTTCTCCAAAAAGTCGTCCCTAACCATAACAAATTGTGTGTCTTTGAGGATCAGTTACAGCTAGCCAGCCACATTGATGCAGGCACACATCTCACACATAGCTACCTAAAAGTAAAAAAAAAAAAAAAAAGTTGTTGTCAAGGAAATAACAGCAACCACAACAATATACGTGCATGCTGATTTGCAACAGTCATAATCCACTTCCTAGGAGTACAGACAAGATTAAAACAAATAACAGTGAGCCATGCGGGGCTGGAGGGTCCCAGCCATTCTGAAATTCATATGTAACACAGCGGACACAGACTGTGTTTTCCACTACTGAATTGCAAAGAATTTTCCTTGACAGGATGAACCCACTCGACATACGTGTCTTGTTTTTCTTGATAAAAGATATGG
Organism: Conus canariensis; assembly: GCA_033310375.1. Classification (NCBI taxonomy): domain Eukaryota; kingdom Metazoa; phylum Mollusca; class Gastropoda; order Neogastropoda; family Conidae; genus Conus; species Conus canariensis. The sequence goes on along the minus strand of CM065721.1, from coordinate 10,336,275 downwards.
AATTGGATGTCTTTTGTGTTAGAAGACTTCAATCCAAACATTCAACTCAAATATATTGAAAGCATTTAGCACTCGCCTTCATTTTGCCCATTGGATTGTGGAAGCATCTCACAAGCATCACAACGACAAGCACAGACGGTCTCGTCAGTTAACTGTGTGTATGACTGAATAAAAACAGTAGCCTGTTTATTAAAGCACTGTTTATAGAGAGGATGTTGTAGTCATTTGTTACCCCAAATAGTAACGTGCAAGGACTGTGACGTCCAGTGACAAAGAAGTCAATGACAGGCAGTCATTCGCCTGTTAAATTGATTACATGGTCACCCGCTGAACAAGAGCATGGAGTGGATGTCACAGTCCTTTGATAAACAATTGTTAAACAGTTGTCGGTCAGACTGGCCTCCCGTGGGCTCAGGACCAGTGACATTGACAGTACCATTTTGTGCTGCATACGAGACATCTTAAATTGATGACATTGCCCTGTGTTGAGTGGGATAAAACTTTTGTTTCATACACTGTCTTTGGAATGAATATGCTTCATTCACGTTTCTTTAAACCTCCGCAGTGAAACTTATAAGACTGTCACCATTGAAGGTATACTGGACTTTCCTCCCTCCAGACCCTGACTCCCCAGAAGGTGGAGGCGATCCGCAGCCAGGTGTACAGTGAGCTGGAGAGCACCTACCGGGAGAAGTACCTGAAGCAGGAGGATGAGGCCAAGGAGGCCTGGGCCAACGTCAGCAAACTGCGCTATGAGATCTCCTTCCTCAAGGCCGAATATGAACACGACAAAGCAGAGCATGCCCGGCAGATACAGGACCTGAAGCTGCACCAGGAAGTGGAGGTGAGCAGGGGGAGGAATTTAGTGTTGGGGAAAGAGTATCACCAGGTTCTGTGAGGATGCCAGAGGCTCTTTCAGTAAAAATAGCTTCACTCATGCCTTTTGGAAGTTCTGGGATTGTAACTTCTTTTCTGTAACTCTCTTTCAATCTGCTTTTTCTTCTTCTTCTTTTTTTTTTTTGGCTGTATTTGCTGTTGTGTTGTGCCTGTTCTGCCTTTGTAGACCATTCTTCTGTCTTTTTTGGGGGGGTCTCAATTGATGACATACCAGCTTTTTCTTTTTATCGCAGTCTGTTGACTCAGCAGTGAAAATTGTGATTTAAAAAAAAAAGGCTCTAGCTGTCTATTTTGCTCTGTCTGTCCATGTGACCTTTTTATGACTTTCTCTTGTTACAGTTAAATGTTATGATGATTTCTTTAGTTTTTGTTTTGACCCTTTCATCTCCAGTTAATCCCAAACTGCAAGCAACTGGAAACCAGCTGTGCAGCAGAGCTGCTATGGGAGTATAAGATTTATAATGGTAACTTTTGAAATGTTAAACCAGTTATCTTTTATCCATCATCTTAGAGATGATAAAGCACACGTTTATTCAGTAAACTATTCGAATATGACAGGAAACCTATAAACAAAAAAACGCGTGCTCAAACAAGAACTGAGTCACCACATACTCCTGGTGTCAAGCCGCTAGACATTCTGACTGTAGTAGCCATGCTCTACTGTGATGGTGAAAGGGTTAATATGGGATGGCTGAGTTAAGTGGAATAGGTAGTGCTCTCAGCATGGTGTAGTCTTATTTGCCTAAGAATGTTAATTGTTAAGTTATCATGTCATTAACAGTGCATTATTTTGATTGGTTGTAATCTTTTTACAGGATGATAATGTGACCTTTTATTCCTGTATGTTTTTGACAGTCCTGAAAAGGCTCTGTGTGATCTGCTGTGTGATGAATAATGAGAAAAACTATAGAATTATCAGCATTGACTATCACTCAAGGTTCTTGGGATTCCATGCCAGGTAATCAGATCAGAGTTCATAGGTGTCTTACATTAAACTTGCACAACAAGGGAGCGGTGTCATATGTGTTATATCCAGTCCAGTTTTTTGTTGTCCATCCAAGACTTCAGTGGTTTGTCATCTGGACCTCCGTCCTCCCGAAGGTAAAGGAGGAAACTGGAACTGCTGTGATGATACACAGACTGTGCATGACATAAGTGTTGCATTAAGACTTGCCAAACTGATTCAAAGCTCACCAGGTACTTTACTTCACACCATATCACATACACAGCAAACTTGGTGACATGGTATCTCAGTCAAATTTGCAGCCCACAACTTAAGACAATGTCACAGGTTGGTGCCAGACATTGTATTATGCCTCACAGAGTTTTGGCGTCCTATGATTATTGTCCTTTCTTTTGTGGGACTGTCAGACAGTGCATGCATAATGCAAGCATTCCATGTATGATTCAATTTTCAAATGCTGATTTGTTTGGTCTTTTGGCGGTGTTTTTGCATTCTAGTATACTGGCTAGAGGAGCCCATGGTCAAATGGTTTAGAGACTTTGTCTGTGGAGCTGATGTCTGCGAGTTCAAACCACTCATGGGATGGCAGTTTTACAACTTGAAAACCCCTCTGTTCACCCAGCCGAAAATGGCTACCTGAATCAAGACAAGGAAGGGGAGAGGGGGAGGAATGGGCAGCTGCCTCTCATCATGCTGTGCCCCAGACAGTTCACTGCCCCTATGGCTATTACAGCTGTGGGACTTTAGTCTTGACCTTCGCCACATGAGGCCAGATCTGTTTGTCTTCAATCAGTATTTTCAGTTCCATCTCACTGCCTATGAAAAACTTCAACTTCACCTTGTTTAACTTTGATGATCACCTTGACTGCTATTATGCCTTTCGTCTGTTCATAGTTAAAACTGTATATCAGGAAATTTGTGTATTTTTTTTCAAGGTCTGATTGGCCTGTTCTTCGTCTCAGTGCATTTCACGCTGTTACCTGTGGACAGGTGAACAACCTGCGGAAAGAACGTGATGCCACACTGACCAAGGTGCAGGCTGAGAGCAGCAGCGATGCCGGCAAGGTGCGCTCCTGCAGCGGGACAATGCCACAATGCAGGTGCGTGTGAAAGGCCTGCTGGCGGAAATCGAGGAGCTGCGATCAGAGAAGGAGAAACAGGGAATGGAGGCCGACAGCGTGCAGCGCACACAGGACAAACAGCTGGCAGATCTACAGGCCACAGTCAGGTCCTTGGAGGTGGGTGGTGGAGCCTTTACTTTCAGACTGTAAACCAGAACTGTCAATTGTGTTTACCATGTGGATGGGTTCTTCTTACACTTAGCAGTACTTTTTCGTCTCTTTTTAAGTTACACTGTTAAGTGTGAAAGAGGGTAGAAGGGTAAAGGAGATAGGATATCATTTTCTTTTGTATGTTGTTCAACATAACTGTTCAGCATGTTAAAAAATAATCATCATCATCACAAATAATCGTTGAAGTATGATCTCCCAAACTATAGAGTCAGCTGGAACAGTGTCAAGTGCTGGATTTCTGAAGAGCTCTAACTTCTCATCTGCTCATGAAGGAAGCAGTACACTGTGCTGAACAGTAGATCATTTTAAGCCTTTCAGTGTGGACAAATGGAGAAGAAACCAGGTGTATCATTTGACTTGTTTTACACCCAGCTGCACAGAGGAACTTTGTTTGATACACAGTCCATTAGAAAACATTTTGTTTAAAAAACAGCTGATATACTGCAAAAAAACTTTTTAACAGATGTTAATATCAATTGATAGACCTTTTTTTTGCTGAATTTTGTGTTGTTTGTTTCTTTCCTTTGCTATGCATTATCACCATTTTTCCAGACTGCATATGTAATTTTCCTGTCTCCACACACAGGTGGAACGTGAATCCCTGAAGCGCCAGTCAGAAACGTTCCAGCGAGAAGTCACTGGCCATGGCACTGAACAGAGCAAGCTGAGAGGCAGAATTCATGAGCTGGAGCGAGAGCTGGCAGTGGTCAAAGGTCAGAACGAGGAGGCGAGTCATCGCTCCCAGGTGCAGCTGAGTGACCTCAAGCTGGAGATGACGCGGCACCGGGGAGAGCTGGAGAAAGAAAGAGATAAACTATCCAATATTGTGGAAGGTGAAATGAACTAGCTCAGCTGGTGATACCACACATTTAGACTGTAACACACATAGACACTCTTCAAAATGCGCAGTCACATAGTAACACACACAGTCACAATGTAACACACAGTCACAGTGTAACACACACAGGCACTTTGTAACAACCACAGGTTCACTGTGATATACAGAATCACAGTGTAAAACACTCTAAAACACACCCTGTAACATACACAGACACATTGCCACTTTGCAAGACATGCAGTCATACTGTGTATATAACACGCACATGACCTTCAATTACTTTTGTTAGAACAGTTGTAAATTTTACCTGTTTGATATGATAAGAATTGGAATCAAATACATTCAGGAGTAAATTTTTCCATGTACACTCATGATGCTGATATAAAAGCGCACAGAAAAAAATAACACGCACACGCACACACACACACACACACACACACACACACACACACACACACACACACACACACACACACACACACCACATTTTGTGCCTGCTGAAGTAAAAGAATACGGAAGAGGCAGGCCGGACCAAAGGCACATCATTTACAAAATAAATCATATTACTACTTTATATGTTAATGTGCACACAGGACTGTAAGTGGTTCTTTACTTCTATCTGAAGATTATTTTTCCAAATGACAACCACATGTCAGCTTTTTCCACATAGTTAGGTCAAGTGAGTCTGACCCACTGCTCACACAGCTGAACAGCACCGGGGACTTGGGATGCACAGTGTTGAAGAATCTGGCTGTCTGTTCCAGACCTGCGCACTCAGGTGGAGATAGGGGAGCACAAGGTGAAGCAGCTGCAGACCTCACTGGAGGACAAGGAGAGAGAGGCCGTGCAGAGAGTCACCGCCGCCAGGGAGGAAGAGTTTGTCAAGATTGCCAAAGTGGAGAATGAGAAGTAAGGGAATGGCTCTTCAGCTGAAAGCAAAAGAAAAAGATAGATCGTCGAAGTATGAAAAGAGTACAAGGCATTTAAACTGAGAGCAGAGGTTAGATTGTATACATATGAAAAGTAAGTAAAAGGCATTTAAACTGAGAGCAGAAGTAAAGAGAGATTCTCAGTATCTAGAATGAAAGGTTTGGTGACAGTGCAGAAATTGCTAAAAGCTGAAAATAAAAGCTGAAGCAATGATGGCTATATTTCATAAAGTTTAAATGTAATAAATGAATGGGCGTATATGGACACAGCATCTGTGAATGTTATTTTTTGTTTTAAATAGAACCCTGGGAGTGATCAGTTTAATGTCTGTGCAGTTTTCTAAAGAGGCTTAGTTATTGTTATAATTATTGTCACATATACAAATGAGAAATGAAATGCATGAAAAATATGCATGCATGTGCTATTTAAGTTTCAAGACTGTACACAATTGATGCTCAGTCTGTCAGCCAATATTGTATACATTCAAGAGTGCAGCATGCTATTTCTGTTTGTGGCTCACATTTGAGTTTTTCCAGTTTTGTTTTAAATGATTGTACATACTGAATCAGAAATTGATGAAGTCAAAGCAGAAAAAAAATTAGGGAAAGAAAGTGACTTGATGTGCCAAGCTGAGCACTACTATGGTGCACTGTAGAAGCTAAGAATGAAAAATGAGCATGCGAGTAGTGATATAATGTGGTAACAAAATGAATATGAACGCTCAAGTTATGACACATTGCACAAAGTAAAGAATGAACGCAATAAGGACTTATCACGGAGAAAGTTCTGAATGAAAAAAAATGGCTTTCCCACCTCTGAGTTGGAAAAGAGAGATGCTTGAACATACTTGCGAATTATCAGTTCATCAATAACAACAACAAAACACAACAATAGTGCACTGTTTGACTGTCTTTAATCTTCAGAGTCTGCAAAACCGATTGTATTGTTGCCCAGGTTTGAGTTAGAGACAAGACTCCAGGAGATGGAGCGACGGAAAATCGACGATGATGCACGGCGCCATGCTGACCAGGAAAAGCAGGAAGCCAAGATCCAGCAGGCCATGGGAGATAAGGAACAGGCAGAGAGAGACGCCATTAGTCTGCGGTAAGTTCAGGGAATTGGCTGGGATGGATTGCAGTGTAATGTCATGTAATGTAACTGGGTGTCAAAAGTCCTTTAGGCAGCAGACAGCATGTTCTCTTGATGGACCATCTTTGTGGAATAGTCTGTCTGTCACTGTTCATAGTATCCTGTCATCTGCTTTTAAAAGATCTCTAAGAACTCATTGCTTCAAAACTGCTGATCCCAAGCCAGTTTGATTATTCTCAAGTGAGTGTGTTTGATTATTCTCTGGTGTAAAGTCCTGTGCGTGAGTGTGTTTGATTATTCTCTAGTGTAAAGTCCTGTGCGTGAGTGTGTTTGATTATTTTCTAGTCTAAAGTCCTGTGTGTGAGTGTGTTTGATTATTCTCTAGTGTAAAGTCCTGTGAGTGAGTGTGATTATTCTCTGGTGTAGAATCCTGTGTGTGAGTGTGCCCTGGTGTATGTACAACTGTTTGTTACACTGATGTGCTTGAGGGGTTGGGGTGTGTGATAGGAAGAATAAGTCGTAGTAACCAGTCGCTGTGGCATAGTAGCTAACATCACAGACTCCTGGCTTGGATGTTTTGGGCTCTGTTCCCATCAGAGCCATTCATTCGTGGGATTTTTCTGCCACGACCAGCTCCTGCCTAGAGTTGACCTTGCTGTGGGTTCAGCCGAGCTTCATCCACTCAATAAATGAGTCTCTGAGAGTGTTGCTTGAATTTCTGACCCACACTCCAGGTGTCCATATCTCTTGGGCCTGGTGAATGGCATGATATATTATGAAAATGAGCATTGTGTACAGCCCTGTCATGCAGTCTCGCACCAGTATGGAAGTGGCACTGAAGATGAAACATGGAAAAAAAAAGAAGAAAAGAATAAGTTGTCACAGTTCTGGTGTCTTTTTCGTCCTTTAAAATAACTGCTTGCTTGATTGATTAATGAATTATTTGGGTTTCTTTTTGTACATGATTTGATACTGTGTAGCGCAAACAGCTTGCACTGCATGTGAGGTGCTGTGAAATATTAATCTCTCACTATTGTTATAGTAGAATGGATAGGAAAGTTTCCGTTTCTTCTTTGCCGTTCTTTCTGCGGGGTCACTTCCACACAGCTTAGTTCTGACTTCCCCACACACAGCGACACTTTGGATCACCCTGTGACAGCTGTGGCACTTGTAGTCCTCAGAGAGCAGCCTGTGTCTGCTGTCACCTGGTGGCACCTGCAGGCCTCAGAGAGCAGCCTGTGTCTGCTGTCGCCTGGTGGCACCTGCAGTCCTCAGAGAGCAGCCTGTGTCTGCTGTCACCCGGTGGCACCTGCAGTCCTCAGAGAGCAGCCTGTGTCTGCTGTCACGCGGTGGCACCTGCAGTCCTCAGAGAGCAGCCTGTGTCTGCTGTCACCTGGTGGCACCTGCAGGCCTCAGAGAGCAGCCTGCGTCTGCTGTCGCCTGGTGGCACCTGCAGGCCTCAGAGAGCAGCCTGCGTCTGCTGTCACCTGGTGGCACCTGCAGGCCTCAGAGAGCAGCCTGCGTCTGCTGTCACCTGGTGGCACTTGCAGGCCTCAGAGAGCAGCCTGTGTCTGCTGTCGCCTGGTGGCACCTGCAGGCCTCAGAGAGCAGCCTGCGTCTGCTGTCACCTGGTGGCACCTGCAGTCCTCAGAGAGCAGCCTGCGTCTGCTGTCACCTGGTGGCACTTGCAGGCCTCAGAGAGCAGCCTGTGTCAGCTGCCAGCTGGTGGCACTTGCAGGCCTCAGAGAGCAGCCTGTGTCTGCTGTCATCTGGTGGCACCTGCAGTCCTCAGAGAGCAGCCTGTGTCTGCTGTCACCTCGTGGCACCTGCAGTCCTCAGAGAGCAGCCTGTGTCTGCTGTCATCTGGTGGCACCTGCAGTCCTCGGAGAGCAGCCTGTGTCTGCTGTCACCTGGTGGCACCTGCAGTCCTCAGAGAGCAGCCTGTGTCTGCTGCCAGCTGGTGGCACCTGCAGTCCTCAGAGAGCAGCCTGTGTCTGCTGCCAGCTGGTGGCACCTGCAGTCCTCAGAGAGCAGCCTGCATCTGCTGCCAGCTGGTGGCACCTGCAGTCCTCAGAGAGCAGCCTGCATCTGCTGCCAGCTGGTGGCACCTGCAGTCCTCAGAGAGCAGCCTGCGTCTGCTGTCACCTGGTGGCTGCCACCTGGTGGCACCTGCAGTCCTCAGAGAGCAGCCTGCGTCTGCTGCCACCTGGTGGCAACTGCAGTCCTCAGAGAGCAGCCTGCGTCTGCTGCCACCCGGTGGCACCTGCAGTCCTCAGAGAGCAGCCTGCGTCTGCTGCCACCCGGTGGCACCTGCAGTCCTCAGAGAGCAGCCTGCGTCTGCTGCCACCCGGTGGCACCTGCAGTCCTCAGAGAGCAGCCTGTGTCTGCTGTCACCCGGTGGCACCTGCAGCCCTCAGAGAGCAGCCTGTGTCTGCTGTCACCTGGTGGCACTTGCAGTCCTCAGAGAGCAGCCTGTGTCTGCTGTCACCTGGTGGCACTTGCAGTCCTCAGAGAGCAGCCTATGTCTGCTGCCACCTGGTACCCCAGCAGAGGAGGCCCTGCACTGCTGCCGGTCACTTTGGTGCTGATCAGTAATGCCTGTTACGTGTAACCTCACCTACCAGCTGATGTCAGTATTTGAATGAAGCATGATGAGCCACCCCCTCCGCATGGTGCTACCATATCCATCCGTGACATTCCCTATGATGTTGAAGACTGTGACATCCATCCACTACAGACGTGGAATGTGGAAAGGTCACCGTGACAGCAGTGCATGAGGCATCACTTTCTCAGAGGAACATTGATCACAGCACAAACAGATGTCGGATTGAACAGAAAGACATCTGTTCTTTGTCATTGTGTATCAATATATGGACATCTGCTAGCCACCATTGCCATTCTGAACGATCTGGGAAGGAAAGTGACAAAGATAAAGATCTTACACTGTGATTATAGTGATTCTTTTGTTTCAGTGCCCGCCTGCAGAACTTTGGTACGCTGCAGGACACCTTAGAACGAGAACGAAGTGAAAATTCAGAACTGAAGTCCAAAATTCATCAGCTGGAGACAGATCTCTCCTCTGCCATCTCTCAGGAACAGGTACACTGCACTGAAAGAAAAAATATGCCCAATGAAATTTTAAGGTTTTTATATTTCGTATTTTGGACACAAAGGATTCATTGTAGATCAACTCATCAGACAGAATTCATGTGGTCCTTGAAGATCCTTGAAAGTGCTTGAGATGTAACTACCATTTTCAGGGCCTTTAATGTCCTTCAACATAAGAATTGTATCAGCAAAAGCTTGCAAAATCTTTGAAATGTGTTGTCAGGTGTGTAAGTGTTGCATTTTTTTGCTCACAAAAAGGAAGGAGAATGACAATGTACAGATAGTAAAGAAAGAGATGCAAGGTAGGATGGCAGTCAAACATCCCATGTGGGTGTAAGTGTCCATGGTTAAGTTGTGCTGTTGTTTAGTTTGGTTCTGTCGCTTGTGACCCTGATTGTGCTGTCTTTTGGTACACATGTGTGCTGTAGAAGTCTGTGTTGTTGGTTTGTTTATTGATAGAACTGTATGAACTTTGTCAGAATAATGCAAGCATAGTTGTGATGATCATTATCATAATTCAGTAAAAAGAAATGGCACAGTGAGCTTACTGTATGGATTCAAATGTTAGCCAGTGGAGTTGATAAAACATGGTTTAGATTTGAAGTAAAATGTATATGTCAAGTTTGAATCAAAGAAATGGAAGGTAAATGTGTAGAGATATAAGGTACTTTTGTTTGTCATTGACAGACAATTTGTTGATGCTTACCCACTTCCCCTTTCTGTCCACATACATTGAGTACTCGGGGCACGAAATGTAATGAAAATGAAATTTCAGAAATACACAGTCCTGATGATCATCTGGAGAGGTCTTCCTTTGTGATCACTGAGCATTTTCCAGTGCAATTCTGCTATCAAGCTCTTTCTTTTGGGAGCAGTTAACTGCTTCTCTTGAAACAAATTTGCTTGAGTTATCTTGGGCAAAGTGGTTAAGTAAAATCCATTTTGCTAAGTGATAAAACAATGCATGGACTGAAGGAACGTTGGTAGGGCAATGCTATGTCCACTCCTCCCCATATGTCACACAGAGAAATTGCTTTTGATGATGTCAGCTTTTGAAACAGAGGATTGACACAGTATGATAGCAGTACTTTTCTGTGAAAAGGGTGAAAACAGTATGATACATTTGTTCATGACCCATCTGTACAGTGATGCCTGACTCGCAGCAGTGATGAATTCTGATGTGGATCATCTCAGTAACAGTATGGTACTGTAGATTCCTTTTAATCTCGGTAGAATGATCTTCTCCCTGTTCCATTTAAGGACCGACCTACCCATAGTTTATGATGATTTGTTTGCTGAACTGTGACCAAAAAAAGGCTAGCATCAGCCTCTTTACAACCTGATCCTGTACCACCACCCCCTCAGCCCCCCCTCCCACCCCCACCCAGCCACCCACACACACACACACACTTCTGACTTTTTTCTAATTGTTACTTCCAGTGTTTTTTTATGCTCCATGGGATCTCACCAGACTAAAAAAAAAGTCTTTAAAGTTTAATTGTATGCAGCATGACATTTGGCCAGTGTGAGGGGTGAGGTCTGAACAGGATGTTGATCATTTTTCCAGTTCTGGGCATCGACACATGATGAGTTCTGAGCATGTCCTGGTTCTGTGAACTGTGCTCAGTCTTGCTCACTATAAAGACCTTCTTCCAGGATTGAGTTGCCTTGACATTTTCATGGTCACTGTCAAGAGGTTCCACTGTACAACACAATTCAGTGTAGTGTGATACATTGCAGTACACTGTATTATACAGTACACAATGTATCTGGAGACATGGCAAGTTCATAGCTCGGTATGTGTGAAGACGCAGGATGGAAAACCACATTCCCACAAACCCCTTGCCGGCCACACTCTCTTGTCACGAGACCACCCTGCTGATGGGCAGCGACTCCTGTTCCAGGATCTCACAGACCAGATGATCAAACTGCGCAACGAAGCGGAGCTGTCACGGCAGGAGCTGCACCTGACCAAGCAGCAGTTTGAGAAGCTGCAGACCAATCACGACACCATCCTGATGCAGCAGCGTTCAGCGCTGCAGGAGGACAGGGCGCAGGCGGAGGGTCGTGTGTCGGAGTTGGACGGGCAGTTGTCCTCCATGCATGACAAGTACAGCCACGCCGCCAGCATTCATAAAAAGGTGGGTGGTGTGCAGGAGTCTGGGTCGGTCTGTGGTTTGTGCCTATGTGGATGTTCCTGTGTCTTGTATGTGTACACGATTTAACATACTTCATGCATGTGTGTCTTCAGGTTTGCCAGACTATACTCAAAGAATTATCTTTGCTGAAGTCTGTGTTTGTGTGTGTCGAGAGCGTGAAAGCTTTTGTGTGTAGCATGCATGTTAACATTTACATGGATGGGTGTCATGCAGATTTGCCGAATTATGAACAAGGAATGAATATTGCTGAATGTGCAACTACAGTAGAACCTTTCTTTAATGGCTTTCCCTACTGAGAGGCCTTCAACCTGCCTATATACACAGATTCATGCAAGGATTGATGAAATTGGAGCAGGTACTCTGCAGTAAACTAATCTTTGTGTATCAATACTAAAATCTAACATTTTCCCATGGCTTAGATGGGCACAGTTGATAGAGTGGTTTGCTGAGTAGGGTAAAGCTTTTACAGTTCACAGAGCCAGTGATGTTGCTGCTTGCAGGTTTCATATTCTTCATCAATAGAAATTTGAGACCAAATTTTAATCATACCTCACTGTGGAAAGCAATGAAAGAGCTAATGAACAGGCCAAAATATGAAAGAAATAAAATGATAATAGATATACAAATGCACATAAAATAATATGTGCACAGTAATGCTTATCTATCACTCAGTATGAAACAGACAAGTGAATTTTTGACAGAAATGTTGTTATTGGATGTTGCAAATAACAGACATAAAAACAACATTCCCCAGATGCATCTTTGAAATTGTCAGCTGTTAGGTCACTTTATTTCTGCATTTGAAATGGGGAAAGTGTTCAGTCTGTCTTTCTGTAAAGCAACTTTGGAACCGCATTAACACATTAGGATTATGTCGATCATTTTGTTGTCATCACTCTCCACATAATTTACAGAAGTTCCTTACATTTGATTTGCATCATCATTTCTCACCTTCCCTTTTAAAGAAATCTCTCTCAGATGGCAGTTTGACCTTCACCTTGACAGATGATGACAGATGCGAGTTCCCCCCCAACCCTTGGAGGTCATTGTTCTCCAGGCTTGTTAACAGATGGAAAAAAAATTTCTGCATGCAGACATAATGTATATTGCTGTAATAGTTGCACTGTCAAAATGTATAGATAGATCTCTGATTTCTTTGAGAATCATGACATCACTGACTTTTATTGATCACTAAAGAGCTGCCAAGTGCTACAATTTTGTTGACACTGCTATTCTGCTACACTTTGTAATGGAATGCTATGCAAAAAAAAAAAGAAAAAAGAAAACCCCAAAATCTTACGTACTTGGCAGTGGCTTAAACAAAGCTGAGTCAAAGACTGTAACTCTATTTAAAAACAAAACAGAACAAAAAGCAAACAAACAAAAAGAAAAACTGATCAAGTTTGGGAAGGAGATGGAAAAAAAAAGCAGAGAAAAATTGCTAAAGACAAGTTGCAATTTTACCACTTTATTGATTGTTTCGTTGTCAGCTGTTTTAATTTTTTTGTAGGTCAAGTCAAAATCATGCAATAATAAGCAAGATTTCTGTCTTTTTAGTTAGCCACCATGTCATATGCAAATTGAAGTGTGATTGACAGGGCTATTGAGCCTGACTTATTGCATCATGTACGAGTGTTATGCTTAAATTTGGAATACTGCGGTAAAAATATGAAAATGCCACACACTGTGCTTTTGAGGCCTTTGCAGCTCTGTAACCTTCATAGTCTGATAATCCAGTCCAATTCTTTTCTACTATTAATCCTTGCAAATTTAAGAGGGAGGGGGTGGAGTTGGGCAAGGGGAAGTGGGTGGGAGTGGAGGAAACACAGAACCGTCAATGGTTTTAATAATGCGTAGAATAAGGTGAACTACTAATGCAGCTCTTGCTTCTCACTGGAATTAAGTTTCAAGATAGATTCTGTGCATACAGACTTAAGGGGAAAGTTGTTGCTGCAAAGATTTATTAATGGAAGCTCTGTCCTACTACTTGTAGATTCATAATCTTAAAAAAAAAAAAAAATGGTTAGACTTGCCATTCTCTGTAACAACCTCTGTCCTATATCAGTATAAACGAATGAGCTTTGGTTTAAAGCTTCCCCAAGTCTCTTTTTCCTACTCTGTATGCTCCCCTAGTGAGTTGCTTTGTGTGTGTAAGTGTGATGGTGTGGGTGTGCAGTTAAAGAAGAAGTACACCCGTGTGACGGAGCACCTGAAGGACAAGATCCTGGTGCTACAGGCCACCAACAAAGAACTGGAACTGGAGAAAGAGGCACTGCAGTATGTAGACACCTCACTGTTGTAGTCAGCGGATCTGATGGGTGTCAGGGGATCTGATGGGTAGACACCTCACTGTTGTAGTCAGGGGATCTGATGGGTGTCAGGGGATCTGACGGGTGGACACCTCACTGTTGTAGTCAAGGGATCTGATGGGTAGACCCCTCACTGTTGTAGTCAGGGGATCTGATGGGTAGACATCTCACTGTTGTAGACAGGGGATCTGATGGGTGTCAAGGGATCTGATGGATAGACCCCTCGCTGTTGTAGTCAGGGGATCTGATGGGTAGACACCTCACTGTTGTAGTCAGGGGATCTGATGGGTGTCAGGGGATATGATGGGTAGACACCTCACTGTTGTAGTCAGGGGATCTGATGGTGTCAGGGGATCTGATGGGTGGACACCTCACTGTTGTAGTCAGGGGATCTGATGGGTAGACCCCTCATTGTTGTAGTCAGGGGATCTGATGGGTGGACACCTCACTGTTGTAGTCAGGGGATCTGATGGGTGTCAGGGGATCTGATGGGTAGACATCTCACTGTTGTAGTCAGGGGATCTGATGGGTAGACACCTCACTGTTGTAGTCAGGGGATCTGATGGGTAGACACCTCACTGTTGTAGTCAGGGGATCTGATGGGTGTCAGGGGATCTGATGGGTAGACACCTCACTGTTGTAGTCAGGGGATCTGATGGGTAGACATCTCACTGCTGTAGTCAGGGGATCTATGGGTAGACGCCTCACTGTTTGTAGTCAGGTGATCTGATGGGTAGACATCTCACTGCTGTAGACAGGGGATCTGATGGGTGGACACCTCACTGTTGTAGTCAGGTGATCTGATGGGTGTCAGGGGATCTGATGGGTAGACATCTCACTGTTTTAGTCAGGGGATCTGATGGGTAGACACCTCACTGTTGTAGACAGGGGATCTGATGGGTAGACACCTCACTGTTGTAGTAAGGGGATCTGATGGGTGTCAGGGGATCTGATGGGTAGACACCTCACTGTTGTAGTCAGGGGATCTGATGGGTAGACATCTCACTGCTGTAGTCAGGGGATCTATGGGTAGACGCCTCACTGTTGTAGTCAGGGGATCTGTGGGTAGACACCTCACTGTTTTAGTCAGGGGATCGGATAGGTAGACATCTCACTGCTGTAGACAGGGGATCTGATGGGTAGACACCTCACTGTTGTAGTCAGGGGATCTGATGGTAGACACCTCACTGTTGTAGTCAGGGGATCTGATGGGTAGACACCTCACTGTTGTAGTCAGGGGATCTGATGGGTGTCAGGGGATCTGATGGGTAGACACCTTACTGTTATAGTCAGGGGATCTGATGGGTAGACACCTCACTGTTGTAGTCAGGGGGTCTGATGGGTATCAGGGGATCTGATGGGTAGACACCTCACTGTTGTAGTCAGGGGATCTGATGGGTAGACACCTCACTGTTGTAGTCAGGGGATCTGATGGGTAGACACCTCACTGTTGTAGTCAGGGGATCTGATGGGTGTCAGGGATCTGATGGGTAGACACCTTACTGTTATAGTCAGGGGATCTGATGGGTAGACACCTCACTGTTGTAGTCAGGGGGTCTGATGGGTGTCAGGGGATCTGATGGGTAGACATCTCACTGCTGTAGACAGGGGATCTGATGGGTGGACACCTCACTGTTGTAGTCAGGTGATCTGATGGGTGTCAGGGGATCTGATGGGTAGACATCTCACTGTTTTAGTCAGGGATCTGATGGGTAGACACCTCACTGTTGTAGACAGGGGATCTGATGGGTAGACACCTCACTGTTGTAGTAAGGGGATCTGATGGGTGTCAGGGGATCTGATGGGTAAACCCTCACTGTTGTAGTCAGGGGATCTGATGGGTAGACATCTCACTGCTGTAGTCAGGGATCTATGGGTAGACGCCTCACTGTTGTAGTCAGGGGATCTGTGGGTAGACACCTCACTGTTTTAGTCAGGGGATCGGATAGGTAGACATCTCACTGCTGTAGACAGGGGATCTGATGGGTAGACACCTCACTGTTGTAGTCAGGGGATCTGATGGGTAGACACCTCACTGTTGTAGTCAGGGGATCTGATGGGTAGACACCTCACTGTTGTAGTCAGGGGATCTGATGGGTTCAGGGGATCTGATGGGTAGACACCTTACTGTTATAGTCAGGGGATCTGATGGGTAGACACCTCACTGTTGTAGTCAGGGGGTCTGATGGGTATCAGGGGATCTGATGGGTAGACACCTCACTGTTGTAGTCAGGGGATCTGATGGGTAGACACCTCACTGTTGTAGTCAGGGATCTGATGGGTAGACACCTCACTGTTGTAGTCAGGGGATCTGATGGGTGTCAGGGATCTGATGGGTAGACACCTTACTGTTATAGTCAGGGGATCTGATGGGTAGACACCTCACTGTTGTAGTCAGGGGTCTGATGGGTGTCAGGGGATCTGATGGGTGGATACCTCACTGTTGTAGTCAGGGGTCTGATGGGTGGACACCTCACTGTTGTAGTCAGGGGATCTGATGGGTAGACACCTCACTGTTGTAGTCAGGGGATCTGATGGGTGTCAGGGATCTGATGGGTGGACACCTCACTGTTGTAGTCAGGGGATCTGATGGGTAGACACCTCACTGTTGTAGTCAGGGGGTCTGATGGGTGTCAGGGGATCTGATGGGTGGATACCTCACTGTTGTAGTCAGGGGATCTGATGGGTAGACACCTCACTGTTGTAGTCAGGGGTCTGATGGTGTCAGGGGATCTGATGGGTGGATACCTCACTGTTGTAGTCAGGGGTCTGATGGGTGGACACCTCACTGTTGTAGTCAGGGGATCTGATGGGTAGACATCACACTGTTGTAGTCAGGGATCTATGGGTAGACGCCTCACTGTTGTAGTCAGGAGATCTGATGGGTAGACACCTCACTGTTGTAGTCAGGGGATCTGATGGGTAGACACCTCACTGTTGTAGTCAAGGGATCTGATGGGTGTCAGGGAATCTGATGGGTAGACACCTCACTGTTGTAGTCAGGGGATCTGATGGGTGTCAGGGGATCTGATGGGTGGACACCTCACTGTTGTAGTCAGGGGATCTGATGGGGTGTCAGGGGATCTGATGGGTGGACACCTCACTGTTGTAGTCAGGGGATCTGATGGGTAGACACCTCACTGTTGTAGTCAGGGGATCTGATGGGTAGACACCTCATTATTATAGTCAGGGCATCTGATGGGTAGGCACCTCATTGCTGTAGACGAGATCTGATGGGTAGACATCTCACTGCTGTAGACAGGGGATCTGATTGGTGGAATAGGCTACTCACTGCTGTAGACAGATGATCTCACTGGTTAATATCTCGGTGCTGTAGACAGGGTACTTGATTTGGTAGAATAGGCATCTCACTTTTATAGACAGATGATCTGATTGGAAGTCAACTCACTGTTATAGGAAGAGGATCTCAGGGAAGTATGTGTTCCCACAATGTTTCTTGCATGTGTTACTTCTTTAATGATGAAGATAATAGTTGTTATATTAGTAACGAACTTTTGATAATTAAGCAACTGTAACTGTGCATTGACCAAAACCACATGACATGCAAGCACACATATACACATACACATGCATGCGCACACACACTGACACACACGCACGCACACAGTGTGTTTGTGTCCTCTAATTTTGTAAGTGCATTGTTTTGGTGACGTTTGTGTTGATGGTGTGGTTTGGTAGGGGTAATTTGGTGTGATGTTAGCTGGCTTGGTGGTCAAGCTATGGTTTGCTATGCTGTGTTTTTATTGTGGAGGAACTGTTGGAAAGCTTGCTTCAAACATCACTGGTTATAACATAGAAATTTCAAGCATTGAATGTAAGTCTAAAATATTCTTCAGTTGGAAAGGAAGGCAGTGTAGGAATATCGGAAGCCCCGGCAGTGGAACAGCACTGATTCCAGTTCACCCCCTGTGACTTGCAGGAGGTGTGTGCCGGCTGACCAGCACAGCCGGCTGAAGAAACAGTGGAAGGACCTGTACCGCCGACACCAGGAGTTCCGCACCATTATCCTGGGCTACCTGCCCCACAACCTGGTCATTGGGGAGCACAAATTCTCCAAGGCCGACCCCGTGCCCAACCTGGACGGCACCATGCCCAACGTCTCCTTCATGGAGCAGGAGATGGTGAGTGGGCATGGAAACTGGGCAAGTGTAAATGGGAGGATGAGGGTGGGGGTGAGAGTCTCTTGGTGACTGTTTCAGTCCCAACATTTCTAAACTACTTGTTCTGAGGCTGCAGTGCCAGAGTCGTCTGCTGGGTAAAGAGGCCGTTTCACTGTGGTTTCATGAACAAAGGAAAGAGTGTGCTGACTTTGATACTCAAGTGCAATGCTTACCTGGAAAAGGAAGAAGTGTAGGCACCGTTGATGAGTGAGAGGGTTTACCTCTCTTTTATGTTCCTACTGTACATTGTTGGGGAATTTAAAAACATGTAGAACACTTTGTGGTGATTGAAATACCTCTTCTTTTCCTTGTTTGTATGATCATAGGTCATGATATTAAAAGGGTGTTGTTCTCACATTAAAAAAATTTAAAAGCAGTTTTCCTTTTTTGAACCTTTCAACCCTTCTGAGCTTCTGTCTGGCCAGTCTGAACTGATCTGAATGAACAGAAGGGGTACTTCACTTACACTTTGATATTTCAGAAAATGTATTGACTGAGGGGCAGCCAACTGCACACAGATACTGCCCAGTGATTGTATAGCAAGAAATCAAAGTTTCATGTGATACGATGCACTTTCAGACTTTTTATGCTTTGGCAAACTGAAACCTTATCTGACTTTTTAAATGAATGGACAGAGTACTGCACTTCAGCTCTTATCATTTTGAAAACCATTGGACCAAAAGATGAAAAACAAATGATAGTTTTGCAGCATATCAAAAGTCCACATAATGTTATGTAGTTTTGGACCTTAGATGGCTGTGTTAAACTGAAACATCATTATCTCTTATAAATAACATATTGCTTGAATGCAATCAGCAGACAGGGTTTGGGTCTACAGACTTTGAAATGTTAGCATGTTATGTTTTCATAGTTCTGGAGGTTAACCAGACTGAGTAAATCAGTTCTGCCACTCAAACAAGCAATGCTTGGTGGCAGGTTTGTGATGCTGTTCAGTGGCACCTAAGGTTGAACGAGTTTAGACCTTAGTCAGATCTAGTTGATGATTTTGGAGAATGTTGTGATATGGTCTTCTCGTGTGCTGCGGTGGGAATGAAGTTTCTTTATCTTTCTGTTTCCAGCCCTAGAGAGCTAGGTAAGGTTGTAGAGGTGGGAAATCAGAGACTGTGATTGTAACTGTGGCTTCTGGCTGGCTGTCTTCTTTCGTTCTTTTTTCGTTCTTTTGTTTTCGGAGATGATGGTAAAGGTATGTTGGGAGTCCTGGTTTTTTTGTTTTTTTTTTTAGTGAAGTATTCGTGTGATGAGTTGTTTTCTTCCTTGTGTTTTAACTGTCAGGATTCGGCAGTGTACGCTGATCCTGTGCCAAATGAAAGTTGTCTGTGGGAACACTGGAACACCAATAACTGTCAACACTTTTTTGTTGTCCTTCGCCCCAAATTTAGGAGTTTCTAAATAGATTGATGAAAACAAGTACGTATGTGAATAAAAATAATGAATAGAAATAAGTAAATAAATAAATACACACACAAATAAATAAGACAATGGGTGTATAATTGTACACTTGAAATGTTGGCTGATAGTGAAAGTATATGCTTCTGGAAAAAAAAATTCTTGGCCATTTTGATTGTCTGTGTTTTATCAAAGCAGAAAATTAGTGTACAAAAATCCAAAGAGATGATGTTGTCTTCTTACATTAATCTTATTTGTGAATGATATTTGATTGTCTTCTCTGTTTACATGTGTTGTGAATGATGTGTAATTGACTATTTTCAACATTTATGTTGGTGTATGATGTACATTAGATTATCTTTTACATTGACCATGTTTGTAAATGATATTCAGTAGAGTGTCTTGAACATGGATTGTGAATCATGTGTGATAGATTATATTCAACATAACTGTGTGAATGATACATGAAGGATTATCTTCAGTATTTACATGTGTTGTGAGTGATGTGTGACAGATTGTCTTTAATATTATTTTTGTTGATGATGTGTAATGGATTGTCTTATGTGATAGTTTGTTGTCAACATTGAGCTGTAATTGTGAATGTTGTGTAGACTGTTGGTAATCTTTTAGCGTTCTGTGAAATGGGGATGGCTTCACTTTGCACTTGGGTCTTTTTTAACAATGAAAACTTACATTCTAGTTCAGATAGTGCAAAATCAATTCAGCATTGTTGGCGTAGTTCAGAAGAGGGGAAAATATTCAGCAAAGATTTAGTTGAACATTTTTTGGAGTGACATAGTTGGCATTGGTCTTGGATGGGAAGACTGTTTGCAAATACGTACAGGGAAGACCGAGTGAGAGATATGTAGAACTGATGTATTAGCGGTTAAGTCATAGTGAAATTGGGTGAGCAGTATCTTTAGCAAGGATTTAGATATGAACAGAATAAATTCATTATTATTGAAATATTCAGCCCCAGGACCTCCCACAAATATATCTAAAATGTAGCTTTTTTTGTAATCCTCAGACGCCATAATATGTATCTCTTACATACCAGTTTTGTCACAAGCATTTCTCAACAAACTAAAGAAGGGAGTGTTCCAATGCACTTCAGTCAGCTAGCTGATCTATTTGCATCAATGATATATGTCTAATGAGACACCACTGCAGTGGCATGGAATCCTGTAGGCAGCTGAGTACTTCACCCCCCTTGTCAGTCATAATCTCATGGCCAAATGTTGGCTACAAGCCAGTGGCTGGGTGATCTCGGGTCTCATAACACTCGCACACTCAAAGTGGGTGTCTCTAATGTTTTTGCCCTGGAGCCAAGTCTGTAGAGAGCTGACTGACAGGTTCAGTGGGTGTATACCTTGAACTGGCGTGTGTGTCTGAGTGGCAGCCAGGTGGTGTACCCCTGCGTCACCCAGGCACTTGTTTCTTTGTTGTCCCTCATCTTTCCCTTTACTTGTTGACTGGTGTGCTGCAGTTGACGATGTAGTGTCCCTTGTCTTCATGGTGTGGCTGTCCCCCAGAATGTGGCGGAGCTGAATGGGCTGCAGATAACTGTCTCTGTTGGCATCTGCCATCTGTTTGGGCTTTTCTGCTGGAGTCCGTCATTGCTTTTGTTTGCTTCTTGATTATCTCTGTTTATGTTTCTGTGCCAGGACATATGTGTGATGTAGTGGTTAACTCCAAGCCCCCCCCCCTCCCCCCCCTTTTTTTTTTTTTTTTCTTGTGGGAATATTTTGCATTGGAAGCTTGAAGGGTATTTTCCTTTTTTTCTGTCATTTTTTTTCCAAAGGTTTTTCATTGTTTAGTGTATTTTTTTTTTTTTTTTTTTCAAGTTTTGTTTTCCCATCAAACACTGTAGTGACCATGGTTATTGTTTAGGGAGTGCCCTTTTTCAAGTAATGGTATCCAGGTTAGGATATTTGTTATCCCCCATTTCCCAAATCTTGCTCAGAGGGCTTATTGGGGAAGTGTCTTTTTTTGAGCATGCTGTTTGCGAATGTGCAAGATGAATAGGAAGTTAAGGCACACGAACACTTGCTGCTGTAAGTATTTATTAAGTGCCCTCAACTGTTTAAAATGGGAACAACCGTTACCTTCCTTGTTTGTTACATATATGCTGATTAAATAACAGTGTTGACAATAGCCTTGGGCTAAAGGTTTCATCATTGTTTGATATAAATTGGACTTGGAGGCCTCACTTAAATGTTTGGTAAGTAGTGTTGTGGAAGGATTGCCTTTAGCGATGGGGCACTCCAGGCAGATCTTCCTCCAGTAGTAAGAGTTCAACCCTCTGAAGACTGTGAGTAATTGGCTAATGAACTGATGAATTAAAGCTGGACCTGTCCACTGTCCTCTCTCCCAGTGTAATGCCTTCAGTGACCTTCTGTTTGGTTCTTAGGGTAAAGGATAAATGAATTAGACAGTAGCATTGCTGAAAACAGGCCAAAATGCAAACAAGCACACAAAACGAGGTGCGAAGTAACTCTTATTCAATATACAGTACTTAATTATGCTGAATTAAAACTTGGGAGTGTCGTTTTGTGCATTTTGGATGTCTGTGTCTGAAGAAGACATTTTTTTTTACAAAAAATCACTTGCCTGCTTCATATTGTGTATTAAATAAGCATTACTTTGCACCTTGTTTTTGATGTTTATTTGCATTTTGCCTTGGGGAATATATCAGATGACCCCCCCCCCCTCCCCCCCAGACTTTCTGTGTGGACTACAAACCTTTGGGATTCCAAGGGCAGTACAGGGGGGTTGGTGTGTTGCAGGAGAAGCAGCACCAGGAGGACCTGAGAATGCTGAGGCAGAGGCTGGACCATCTGGACAACCTGCAGGCTGCCCAGCTGGAGGAGCTGACCTCCATTGCTCATTCCACGCTGATTGGATCAGAGGTGGAGAAACACCTGCCGCATGACTCCCCTAACACCACCCTTGAAAAGCACGACCCTGAAAAACCTTCCACACCCTGAAGCCTCTTCCCACCTCATCCCCTCCCATGCATGCCGCTGAAATTTTTCTTTGGTTCCTTCTTTTTCCATTTTATTTTTCTTTAAATCTTTTGTTTATTTGATTTTTTTTCTTTTTCATTCCTGAAACTGCTGGTGCCTTTCAAAGAAAGCGTGGGTTGTATGGGCAGCATGGATTGTATGGAGTGGTGCATCTGTGTGGAATTGCCAGCTGTCTATGCATGATCTCCCTTTGCCAAGCCATCATACCCATCCTTTTTGAGGTCTTTCCCACCTTCACCCTTCCTCTCTGTTTTAGATCAGTGCTACCCCTGAGGCTGTTTCTGAAATAAGGGTCTGGTTCTGAGATGTTTGTTTCCTTTTGGGTGGAGGAGTTGGCAGTGAGGTGTTCTTTTGTTTGTTTTGGGGGGGAGGTGTCAAGTGATTGGAAATGTAAAGATGGCCAATTCAGTTTTAGATGCTGTTTTGTTGATGTAAGATGGAGAGCTGCCGAGGTAATTTGCGATGAATGTTGATAAAACTATTTATTTTTTTCAGACTCACAATAGTGGTGAAAAGTTTAGGCAATGGGAAAAAAAGATCTGTGTTTGGACTTTATCTCCAAAGCTTTTCCTGCATTCTCCCCCCCCCCCCCCCCCCACCCCCCACCCCTCCCCTTTGTCCCCTCTCCCATGTTTCTGTGATAAGGCAGGCTGCCACTCTTTGAAATTTGCTGACTCCATAATGCTACAGTTATGAACTGCAAATATGCTCTGTGTATGTTTTTTGTTTGTTTCGGGTTTTTGTTTGTTTGTTTTTGTCCTGTGCCATTCCATGTTCAGCAGGTTTCTTTACAAAAAGGCACCTCACCATATATCATTTTCCTTACCTGTATGGTACTGACCCTGACTCTGTCTCCACTGGCAGTGGGATCAGCTTCAACTGTGTATGCACTGTTTTTTTTCCTAGCTTCTCTCTCATGTATGCTGCTTTTTGCACAGGAAATGGCCATGACATGGACAGGGTTTGTACGCCCTTTGAAGAAATGGGAAAGTTTTGGGAAATTGAGTGGGCATTTTCAAGGTGTTTGTAGGTGGAGGAAAAGTGGAAAATGCCTCTGTAGATTGGGAAAGTGTGGGAAGAATGACAAGCTGCCCAGTACATGGAGCATATGACCATTAAAATTATAATGCAGAAATGTGTAGGAGACTGAAGATAAACTAAATTGAATTTAAAGTTCATTGGATGCCTTTGCACATTGTGAATTGTTGCTTGCTGAAGACAAATTTCAGAGTTCTTTCCCTTGATTGATACTTTCATTACTTGTCGAGCAGCAGCAAGCAGGAAGTCCACAATGCCTGGAAAGTGTTGGACTAGTTGATTGATACTTTCATTACTTGTCCAGCAGCAGCAAGCAGGAAGTCCACAATGCCTGGAATGTGTTGGACTAGTTGATTGATACTTTCATTACTTGTCCAGCAGCAGCAAGCAGGAAGTCCACAATGCCTGGAATGTGTTGGACTAGTTGATTGATACTTTCATTACTTGTCCAGCAGCAGCAAGCAGGAAGTCCACAATGCCTGGAATGTGTTGGACTAGTTGATTGATACTTTCATTACTTGTCGAGCAGCAGCAAGCAGGAAGTCCACAATGCCTGGAAAGTGTTGGACTAGTTGATTGATACTTTCATTACTTGTCCAGCAGCAGCAAGCAGGAAGTCCACAATGCCTGGAATGTGTTGGACTAGTTTTGTTCGGCTCAGAGAAGAAGAGTATAAATCATGGGGTAGGAAACTTGTTAGCAGCAAGCATGTCGTTTTCTTTTTTCATTTTTAAAACTCTATTTTGAGGTTTTGGAATTTGGAATGCATGAGTTGTGAAAGTTTGGGAAATGTTTGTGAATCTTTTGAAATGACTGTCTAGTACAAACCCTGTTCTCCTCTCCACAAGCATGCATCATGTATGGTTCACACATTCACACCATATACATTGTGATTGTTAAAAGTTTCCTTGAAAATATGAAAAGATATTTCTTGAAGAACTTTCATATGTTTGATCTCTATGAATAATTTCAACCCAGGATGTTGGTAATTTCTGTTGAAGGACCTACCAGAAGTCTGCAAAGGTACATTGTGCTGTGTGTTTGAATGTTTTTTTTTGCAAGTGTTTTTTGCAAGTTTTCTTTTCTCTTTTTTCCTTTCTTTTATTTTGATTATTGAAACATTCAGCTCCTTGGTGTCCTGGACATCATCATTGTGTCCAGTGTCTCAGAGTCAGGGGTCATTGGGGAGTCAGTGGTTTTGCTACCTATTGTGCAGTTTTCATGTCACACCTTCTGATCTTTATATAGTTATGGATTATTAAAGTTATTGGACTGAACTTTTGATTTGATAACATGCAGACACACATGCACACGTACACACTGTTCCACTACACTTCCAGCAAAGATGTTCTATCAGCAGAGGTATATGTTTGGAGGGAAAATGATGCGTCTGTTACTTGACCATCATGTAAATCAAGCCCACTGTTCAACTGACATGTTGGCTCTTTGGGAAAAGATGGTCACTGCTGATAGGAGACAAGTTATAGGAGGTTGTGTTTTCTGCATCAAGCTAAGGAGTGGATGGAGACTGGTGTGATGGGCACAGGACAGTGTGAAGTGGACTACATTCATACAGACCAATCGTGATGCACTATTCATTAGGGGATGACTGAGCATAAGAATTGAGCTGACAGGTGTCTTGTATGATGCGTTCAAGAAGCCTACTTAGGGTAGGGTATGATACAAGCATTGGGGGGGTGGGGTGGGGTGGGGGTGGGGGGGGGGGAGGAGCGGACAACAGTCAACTCTTTGTCTGTCGGGTTTGCCTTCGGGTCCTCAGGAGACTTTGCCTGGACTTGTTCTCTCTGGGCAATTCACTCCCCAGCAGATCTTGCACAAATGAATTATTTATTTATTCATTTATTTCATTAGAATTGATTTTCAGTTATCTTTGTAAAATAATTTGTAGTGATGTTATTCCTTTCTGTTTGTTGTTTGCTTGATACTTATTTGGGTTGGTTCAGATGGTCTATAGATCTGGTATTTTCTGAGCATCTCATCGAATTGTACATGTACTCTCCCCCCCCCCCCCCCCCCCCCCCCCCCTTTAACCTTTCTGACTCAGGAAAGACTTGTTAAAAAAAAAAAGATGAATTGCAATCATGTGTTTCATTTTTGTCTTTTTAGGGCCTATTCTAAATCTTTCTAATCAAGTGTCTTTTTTTTTTTTTTTTTTACTTTACAAATGTTAAGAAGGTATCATTAGATGGGATGTTTTCTGTGCACTGTAGTTTAAAAAGTTAGTTTGTAGTGTTTTAAGTGTAATGAACATACGTTATGATGACATGTGAAAAAATAAAGTAGTTTGTTGAGAGTGTAGACCTCAAGGGGTTAGGTTTGACGAACAGAAAGTACTTTTTTCAGATGTGAATGATAGTATAGTTAGGCTATAAAATATAAAGCTTTGTGTATTTATGGAGGGAGATAATATGATGTCAATATTTTTTATTCAGTGCTGGACTGTTCAGATAAGTTAAGGTAGGGAGTGTGGCAGAGAAGCAGAAATGGGAATGGGAGGGGTTGCAGAGTGGACAACTAAACGTGTGGACATAAAGAATGATTGAATTGACCGAACAGAGTGCCAGGTTCCGACTTGTTTGGTAAGGGAGTTAAGAGAGAAAACATGAAAATTAGAATTGTCCTGCTTTAGTTATTTCCCTTTATTGGTTGACTTGCTGCAACTGCTTTGCCTGCATATTTCATTTGTTTTTGCATATTCATCATACCATCATTTGGTGTAGTTTTATGTTCATTTACAGTACTAATTACCTGAGTTGTTGTTCTCTAGGTGGACAGTTGTTCTCTAGGTGGAGGTGGTGCCTCACTTCTCGGACCATGGTCCATTTCGCAAGTCCCAGTAGCTTGGGTTCAGGGAAGGAGTCGTGTTGTTCTCTGGGCTCTGTGGATAAGAGATATGTCTATCCTCCTTTCCAGACCCAACTGTATAGGTTTGTAATTGTCAGTTCAAACTGGCAGGCAAGGGGCCTCCTATCAATCAGAACTGCGTGTCTCGGGCTGTTCAGGTGTAACTGAAAAGCCAGTCTGTTGTCTGATGAATAGAGAGGAGAAAAAAGTGAGCATTGAAGACAGCTGTCTCTGCTTTCAATATGTTTGCCATGGTGATGCCTCTCTCTTTGACACACCGCTGATTGAGGGGTCTGTTTGGTGTTCATATTGGTGATGTACACATTCTGGTTTGTACTATAATGATCCCTATGGACTGATGCTTGAATCATGAGTTTCAGTGAAAATGGACAAGTTTTACATTATCCTGTCATTCTGCACATGTGGGGGGGGGGGGGGGGGGGGGGGGGGGGGGGGGGGGGGGGGGGGGGGGAGGGGAGCGAAGCGAGATGGAGTGGGGTGGGCTAATTTAATCATGTTTGTATTGTTAGGCAGAAAGGCCTCTTAAAAGAATGCATTGTTTGTTTATTCCTTTTATTTTTTTTAGCTACGCATAGAACAAAACCAGAGACGTACTAAGATACTGAAACCATTGACCAGAGTCCCCTGACTTTATTGATTTCTGGTGGAACAGTGGTGTTGCCATGTTCAGGGATCACAGTCTGACATGTGGCTGTGACAGTTAAAAGAATGCAGATTGGATGTAGTTGAACACAAAAAAAAACTTGCGGCCAGGATGTGCTTACACATTGATTGGGCAACTTCATTGCTGTCCACCATACACACTCGCTTTCACATTTCTTTCAGAAGAATGAATCGAACAAGATCAGCAACAGTCTCCTCATTATGGATTGTTTTGGAACCATTGTTGGGGCTCAATTCCTCCAGCTGGAATATGAGGCTGCAGCATTTTTGTAGTATGGCCCGAGAGTTGCTTCATTCATAGTATGTCTTCTCAACAGTTGGAACACCCATCCTGGTTTCACAGGAACCAGCTACACACGACACATTGTACGGTTGTGCGGCGCTTTTTTCCTGATTAAAGGCATGGTTTAGGGCTTTCAGTTAATTTTAACTGGATAGTTCAGTTGTTTATTGTGATGGAAGTGCTGGAGTACATTGGGGTCATAATCACACCATGTGTATGCAAGCGCTGTGCCTACAGACAGACATATACAGTGCCTTGATGTTGACCGGCTGCAGCCAATGCTATGTAGTTATGATTGTTACCATGTCGGTGTTGATGATCGTTAACTTGTTGATGGCCACTTCTGTTCTTGCAGGTATGACAGGGGCAGATCCATCTGGCACCTCCTTGCTGGGGCTGCAGTCCCCATTGTCCGAACTAAACTTTCCCACCTAACGCCACCCTCCACCCACCCCCCCCCCCCCCCCCCTTGCCTTGCAGTCACATCACTGGCACAGCAAGGGAGGGAACCCACAAAGAGGGAGAGAACAGAATGCATGTGGAAAGTTTTAAACATACTTGTAAAAAGCGTACAGGTGTATTTATTCATTTGTAGTTTTTGCACATAATTGTTATGAATAGAAAATGAACACCTCTAAACTGTTTGTATCAGATGCTAATTGTATGGACACAACAGCACTCGGAATATAGCAATACATTCTCGAGTTGTGGTTCAAATAGTCTACTGCTATAGAAAAGTTAGAACTGCAGGAATGCAATAGATTTTTTTTTTATTTCATGTTTTTTTTAATTCGAGTCACTATCATGTTTATGTGCAACTAATGCATTAAATTTGTTACGTTGTACTGGCTGAGGTGTGTGAGATGTGACTATTTCGACTGGTTTGGCCAGATGTCAAGTTTATACAACAAAACTGGATACATATGCTGTTTAATACATATTTATAGCCATTTTAAATCGTATATATTGCCTTCCCACCCTCACTCGCCCCCTTCCTCCCTCTCTCTCTCCCTCCATGTATATAATACCTGTTATTGGAAAACATTCTCTATGTATAATTTTGTTATGATATTTTCATGTCTGTTGTCGAGTTCCTGTGAAAGATTTTAGAGGATTGTTGGGATTTGTTATTCAAGTGACTTAACAGGCATGCCAATTTCCTACAGCTAAAAAACGGGAAAAAAAACATGGATGAAACCACATGTCTGGAAAGTGGAATTCGTCGACCCCACTGTTTGTCCAAAGATCTTGAAATAATGAAATGTCATGGCTGATTTTTTTTTTTCCTGAACGTTTTGGTAAAACTGTCGTGATTACTCCATCCGATCCAGGTTTTTCTTTAACAAACTCATAATTCCTTTGTCATTTTCCTGAGAGAAAGTGCAAACGTTGGTTCGGCCAATAGTTATGATACCATTCGTTGAGCCTAATGGAGATAGGTCTGTGATCAATGCCAGTGTTCAGAACAAGTTTTTTTTTCACATGCCATCACGTAGCAGAGGCATCTTCAGGGCAGGAACAGTCTAATCTTACAATATCACAGTGAAATAGGTTGACACAAATCACTTTCAAACCTGATACATCAGCATACTTTGGCATTGACTCATGCTCTCTCACTAAATAGTTTCAGTGTTTCTGAGCGTAATGTCAAAAGTTTGACACTGCCTGACATCATTCCGCTAGCAGAAGTTGGCACGAGTTGTCACTCTTTGGACAGATTTCTCCTCCTACAGTTAGAGTCCGCAAGACCAATTACCTCTCAAGAATCTCATCTCTAGAATTTTTCCTGATTTCCTTTTTTTCAAGTTTGTCGTATTCGTCCTATTTTCATCAATCATTGGAACAAAATTTGACAAAATCATATCCGTTAACAGGTCTGTAGTTACATGCTTGCAGTACTTGTATTTGTAGTTAGGATAATACTTTAACACTTTCTCTTTTCTTTCTTTTTTCTTTTATTTATTTTGTTTTATTTACTTCTTCTTTTTTTTTGTGAGCATATAACTACAGACATGTTTAGCCATGCGATTTTGACCAATTTTTTTCCCCATGTTTGGCGAAAATATGATGAAGACGGTGAACTTTAAAGAAAAAAAAAAAAAGAAAAGAAATAATCAGGAAAAAAAAAAATTCTACAGACCAGATTCTTGAGGGGTAATTCAACTTGCGGATACTAATTGTTGGAGGGGAAATCTAACCAAAGAGCATAAACTCTTGGTAACTTCTGCGCGTGAAATGTCAGGGCCCTGTCAAATTTTTGACAACATGCCTAGAAACATCGAAAAAATTGTTGAGAGAGTATGAGTCTATGCCAAAGTATGCCGAAGAATCAGGTTTGAAAGCAATTTGTGTCAGAAACAACCTACTTCACCGTGGTTAATGTAAGATTAGACGGTTACTACCCTGAAGAAGCCTCTGCTGTGTGGTAGCATGTGAAAACGAAACTTGTTCTGAACACTGGTAACGATTGCAGATATCTTCATTAGGTCAACGAACCGTAATGTGACTAATGGCCGCAGCAGCATTTGCACGTTCTCTCAGCAAAATGACGAAGGAATGGTCAGTTTGGAAAAGAAAAACCAGGATCAGATGGAGTAATCGGGACGCAGTTTTACCGAAATGTTCAGGGGAAAAAAAAATCGATCCAGACATTTTGTGATTTCAGGATCCCAGGACAAACAGCAAGGTCGAATTTCGGTTTCCCTCATTGTTCGACGTGTGGTTTTATCCATGCAAAGCGTCCTCTGGTTGGGGGCCTTTGGGTGACGTGACACTGACAGCTCCATGTGGAATCCTGGCAGGTTGTAACACTAGCTGGAGGCCTCCGTTGTTGGACAGGCAGGCCAAAGAAGCAGTGTGTATATCCTGGGAAAAGACTGAATCAGTTGGCACTGGAAAGAAAAACATTGCTTACATGAACAATGTCTGGTGTGCTTACATGAACAATGTCTGGTGGTAAAGTAATTGGTTTTATTTCATCTCGCACATGCAAGAGTAAGAACTAGAATTGTACACCTGAGATGCTAGATCAGTCTGAACACTACCATGTCTGGCCCCATCGCAATTCAGACATCAACAATGCTCTGATTAAAACTTGTCCTTCGCCTAATATCAGTACATTGTATACATGGTACAGGTTCCCCCTCCCTCCTAAAAAAAAAAAAAAAAAAAAAAAGTACACAGAATGTACAAAATCACACATGCACACAGTCTAGCTTCCTTGCACACATACTGGCCCAAATATTCAAACGTGTCAGTGGGAGAAACAAAGATGCTCAATCATATTTCATTATAATGTGAGCATGGAGCGAGAGAGAGAGAGAAAGACAAAGGGGGGAGGGGAGGGGATAAATCTGATGAAGAAAAGGTAAGAATACTGTAAAAGACCAGCCAACCATAGACGGGTAAAATGGTCATCAGAGTTACGCAAACTGCAAACAATCCAAAATCCACAGGAACTGGGAGACTTGAACTTGTCCAATATTATATATATATATACACATAAGCGCTAATAATTTGCCCCACGCTACCAACAAAGGCACTTCCAACAGAACGAGGGATTCCAGTTTAAAGCTCCTCCTTCCTTTTCACCCCTCCTCCTGCCTTCCCCTCGTGTGTGTATGTAAGCATGTTCCAGGTATGAAAAATGGATGCGTTATTCATGTGTCATATCTGTAAAACACACATCAAGCTAATGTAAAAAAAAAAAAAAAAAAACAACAAGTTCTGCTTCTCATGGTCATTTCTAGTGACCTGTTCAAGTGCTCAACACAGACCCACTGACAAACCAACATCAACTGTCATGGCTACTGTCCCACAAAAAATGAAATTCCACAAGTCAAGAGTGCACGGGTGTGAAAGTCTGCAATACAAATTACAACAAAATCACATGTATATTATTAACGTAATGAAGTTTCATCAACAACATGCTGTAAAAATATTTCATACATGAGTAACGTAACGCCACACTGCAAAATTAGTTGTCATTCATCGCTATTTGAGAAGTGCAATACCACACAATTCCAAAGGATCCTGTAATCCAACCCATTTGAATTAAATTATGCATCAAATGGGGGGAAAAAAAAAATCTCCTTTCATCCATCAGCATGGATTTGAGTAGCAGAATCAAACTGCAGTTTCCTGTCATTCAACCAACGAGTACAGCTGCAAAGTGCTTCATCAAAATGTGTGAAAGAAACAGCACACCACGCTCCATGAATACTGGTTGTGTGTCCACAAGAAACGGTTGTGGATATGGTCACATTACACTGCACATGACTGTCACTCATTCACCTCAACAGTGGTGAACAACATCAGTCTTATTCATTCATGTCAATGACTGCAAAAAAAACGTTTTACTAGAAACAAAAAATCTATGACATCAAATTCTTTTTCTAAAGTCTATTCATTTACCAGAACAGTTGTGAATGATGCTATACTGTGCAGAAACTATTTATTCACCATAATCAGCTGCGGTTATGAAGCCATACTCCGCAGAATCTGTCCGTTCATCCACCTAAATATCCAAGAATAATATGATGCTGTTCTCCAAAGTACTGTCCATTCATTAAACAGTTGAGAACACTACTACATTGTACCACAGAAACACAATGTCATCCAGCAAATGACAAAGGAAACGCCCCAAGGTTCTTCCCCATTCCATACACTTTTCAATCGATCATTTATCTTTAAGCAGTCAAGTTATCACCAGTATGACAAAAAAAAACTGAAACTGCTTCTGAAATGAAAGCAAGATCTGGAGACATGCTGTTCCCTTTCTATATCATTTATCATTTTTTTTTATTACATTTTTTTTTTGCATCTTGTTTGCTTCCAGAAATTGTGCATTGTTGACTCCTGGTCACCGAACACTTGTAGTTTCACAAAAAGCCAGAGTTTTACAGTCAACAGTTCATAACAGACTGACTCTAAAGGCTGATATTAATAGAATTCTTTGTATTAACATTCCTGGCACCTTCCCTTTCCATCACAAAAAACACATCAAAATCCACACACACACACAAATACATTAAATGAAAATATGCTACCCTCTTACATATATGCGAATGACAAAAAAAGCAAATGTACCATCAAGCAGACACATGAATTATGACGCTGAAAGCAAAAACAACTTCCAGAAAGGAAAATGCAAGATGACATGCCACAGCGACTGGGATACCTGATTAATGGATGTTGCCACAGAAACAGCTTGGGACCCAACTGCTCTAGCTTCACTCTCTCAGCAACTGAATGCACACGGACTCACTAGCTGCCTACGGAAGGGCCACAGAACATGAGGGGAGGACACTGTCCTCCCCAAACAGAAGAGTTCAGCTCAACTTATCGATCTACATACACCAACAGCACTGTCCAAACAGAATTACAGCCAACAGAATACCACGGCACAGTGGCACTGACCACAAACAACAGAAATATACAAGCTCACACTGACAAACAACAATGTGGACCATCGAACATAAACGTGGCGACATCATTCACAGAATTCACATGGAAACCCAAGTTCAACATACAGCTGCTTCAGGCACAATCTGACTAAATATGGGGGCTTATGAACATGATGGTAAAAATAATGTCATAGTTGTACTGCTTGTTACTAAAACCAGCGATCCACAATGATCATATAATGGAACCGACATTGTATCAAACTCAGAAAACTACAGAAATCAAAACATATTAACATTATCACTGAACACAAACTCTGCTACAGAATATGAGGAGTAACTATTTTTCATCACATAGCATACAACTACTCGGAACAAATGTTTCACTGAAGGATCAGAAAAAAAAAGGAAAAATCTTACATGGAAAAGGCAGAAACAACCATATGTTTAATCATACTTCCTGCTGTAAAAGGAAGGGGGAAAAATGGCGTGATAACAAGGTGCTGGTAATAAGTCAACAACAGGACAGCTGACATTAAGGGGAAAAAATATAAGTCAACAATATAACGCAGTTGCTTCTTTTTCTTTTATCAGCTTGATTGATTGTTCACTGATATGAAAGTTCATTTTGCAAGAACTATTTGACATCATTAACCCCTCGGTAGAATAGTTCCTGGGGTATTATTTAGAGTTTAAATGAAGAAGCCCTTTTGCTCATGCAGATAAACCTCAACAAGAGGGCCTGCCCAGACTGTATGCTCATGTGGGTCAAATCGGCTGACTGAAAGCGGGGGAGAAATTTCAATAAAGTTCTTTTCACAAACCTTCCTAAAGGTTCGACAGTATTCAGTGAAACTGGACCCAACATGCCAATATGAACCGACATTTTTCCTTACCCAAAAAGTACAAATTCAAACAGGCCTCTGCACAAACCTTTACTATTATGACAGAACACGGAGTCAGTAGTTGACATCAATCTGTTATTTTGCAGTGCTGCGTGAGAATTGCAGTCGGTCAGGATTAGCTAGCTATCTTTACAGGCAGATAAAAATCCTTCAAAGATGGGAATGTGGCTGCCTGCATGTTACATTGAAAAAAAAAAGGCATGCATGCAAGTCTCTCAGCCTATGAACCAGACTGTCCGATCTTGGGTTTTAATTTTCATACCAGGTCGCCCATAAAAGCAGCTAAGAAAACAAACATCTGAATAACACTCAATTAATGGGAACTTAGTATTGTACCCCTAGTTTGGTTTTGATATACTTACCATGTCAAACTCTAGCAAGCGACATCAAATTCACTAATTCTGTTCTGCCAAAATGCCTCTTACACTTTCACAAACAGCATGGGGTCGCTTCTGCTCTTTCTATGGCCACTGCTGCATGAGGAGCACCACAAGCTTTTTACTCTGTCTTGCCTTACTTTCTTTGGCTCGCAGTATATTGTCTTTCACTATGTTGCTGCCACAAAAATCCGTGTGCTAAGCTTTGCTGGAGAGGTAGGAATGATCCATTGATACTGTTCAGTCTGTTTGTTTCTCTATTCCTTGCTTTAAAAAAATCTTTAGCCTTCTTGATGAAGAGAAAGGAAGTAGTAGTCATAACATTTTCCTTCAATCATGTATAGTTTAAGTTTACAGCCAAGCTGACCCGAGAGCTGTCTCCAGACGGCAACATTTTCCTGCAATCCTGACCTTAACGTAAAGAAATCATACTGCTGTAGTCACTACAGTTGTGCAGGAACTAGGTAAAGTATGGAGACAGCCACACAGAGAGAGAGCAACATCAAATATCTTCAACAAATGGTGATTCTGCACCACCAATGGTCAACATCACTGCAGTCAGACTCTTGTTCCAAGGTTCCTGGTTCCGTTCCTAATCTAAACAGCCCTGCTGGAAGAGATTTTCTCACTGGAGTTACCATCCATGCAGATTCTAATCCTCTCCAAATCCTTCCAGTAGATTTTAAGTGAGTACGTATGTGTGAATGTACACACAAAAAATCTTGCACCCATATTACATCCTATTCCACCTTTGAAGAAGAGTTGACCATTGTGTGCTGGGGGATGGATGACATGGAAATAAAACACATGCACACAGGTGTCGGGCTTACACCCCCCTCCCCTCCCCCAAGATGGAACGTTGCCATCTTCATGGTAGGGTTTAAAATGGTCGCACAAGCAAAAATCTCACTTACTGTTGACCTCTCAGAGTTCGAGAGAGGAATACAGAAAGAAAGAGAGGAAGAACTGCATCAGTTTTCAAGAGCATTCTGTCTCTTAACAATGACATGTTCCATTTTCAGCAGTTTCTCCTCTTACTTAGGACTGAGGAAAGAATCAAAACAGGAGAGGGATAACAACAAAATCAGGCAACAGGTACACACAGAACAGATGACAAAACCCCCCCAAAAAACCCCAACATGCTGCACTAGCATGACCAAAGGACCTGAGCAACTCCCACAAACACCACAGAACACCATCTGCTACATACAAATGTTGAATTTAAAGCACAACCAGCGTCCGAATCAAACACTGTGAAACAAAAAAAACACTGTATCGAGCGTTCTTTGATGGAAATCAAATAAGCAAGCTGACAGAAGACAGGACATGGCATACAAAATTAAAAAAATTAACAAGCGAACAAGCAAAACCAAGGTTACAATATTCATATATTTCAAAAGTGACCGAAACTGTTCTAAGGGTATGATGCATTAATGTTAAGTTTAAGCCTACTGACTGAATACAACATTAAGAAGGTATTTAAAAAAAATATCATCAACGAGTTACCATGGTGTAACTGTAATAAATCCGTTTTCATCCATACAATCCTAGTCCACCCACTAGAGATCAGTCCAGTGAACTAAAGCAAGTATCACCTGACATAGCTACAGAGATGGGGAAGGGACACACACATGGTACCAACAAGAACTCACTCAACAGACAACCTGAGAACAACACGGCACCAGGCTGTATGATTCATTTTATTGTAGTGTTATTGATACTGCTGCTGAAAAAAGACTTTCAAGTTTTCATACTCTGAAAAAAAAAAGACATTCCAGTTTTCATACTCTTTTTCACATGTTTCTAAATAGGTAATATGTATGCTATAATTGTATGCAATACTGTGTACCTATAAATCATGCTTAATGGCTTGTTCAGCCAGCAATACTTCATATTTTCACTGATCTGTCTTTGCATGTATTTTCACAGATAAATCATAGAATGTAGGAGACATTCTCTTACAGAATCAAAATGAAGGGCCTGTTTTTGACAAATCTGAATTATGACCAGTGTCAGCATCATTCATATCCCCTTTGCATGTAATACGTAATGTGTAACATGTCGTCAACAACACACTTTTTAACAATTGTGAATTAACACATAATCATGCGAAATAAATGCAATACTGAAAAAAGTTAAGATTGTTTTCCTTGCTTGCTGGGAGGGGAAAACAAAAAACAAAACAAAACAAAAAAACCCTTCTCACTTGCACAAAATGCACTGAATATCACTCCACCACTGGACAGTTAATGTCATCTGCCTAGCTCTTCCTCATTCAAAGGTCTTTTTAGTGCTTTCCCCCTCTTGGTTCACATTCATTTCATTTGTCAAGAAATAACAGCCGTACCTGTGAGTACCACCGATGGTGATCATGGTGTTGTAATGAATGGCATTCTTCTCGCCACTTGGAGACAACCACGCCTGACTGTACATACCCGTATTAGCTGGCGCACAACACGATTTTTCTCGGGGGTTAACAATGAATGGGACAGACAGGTATGTGGAATACAGACCATTTATCCTTCACCCTTTGGATCATATCTTACCATTTTTGTACAGCATGGCTTACATGTCACAACGTACTTCCCTGTGTGAAACTGAAGACTGCTTTTGCTGCAGACATATTCCCTTTCTTCTTTGCTTTTGTGTGGAGACAAACAGGCATAGACTGATAGATAGATAGACTGTTAGATACATATACTTACATAGTTACATAAACAGACAGATAGATACAAACATAGATATAAGATATAGGTAGGTGTGTGTGTGTGTGTGCGCGCGCGCAGGTATATGTGTGTGTGTGTATGTGGAGACAACTCACTGCTGTGACCTCTTTTACATGCACTGAATGCCCAGTGCACGTAGGTCTTTGGTGGAGGTAAAGTCAGGTGAAGATTTGGCGCTACAGCCTCTGCTGGCATCATCACTTTCAGCTAGCTGGCAGACTCTAGATCAGCTGTCTTTCCACATCCATCATAAACTACCAACAACCAATGGGTATCACAGCATGATCAAACAAATTCTCCTTCCAATCAGTATCCAGTGTAGCTGTGACTAATTACACTAATGAATGCATTCTCTTTAGTGCAACTGACATTAACTTTGAAAAAGACTTTGCACAAACATGCGAAGTTTGAATCCACATTAAAAAAAAAAGTGCATCCCAGAAAAACGGCACTGATTTCATCCTTTGTCAAGAGTCCATGGTTGATTTGAGTCATTTGTCAATGCTGAGGATTATCCCACTTTAGGTCATACACATTTTCTGTCAATACGTCACACAATATGCATTGTCTCATGCAAATAATGAGCACATGTGAGTATCTATTACTTTACATAATTCAAAATCAAAACATTTTCAAGTTCTCTTTAGAATGAGCTACATATCAATTTGTTCTGTGAAACTGCCTCTACTCTTCAAGGAATAAGCGCTCTCCTCATTAACATCACTGACCTTAAAGGTACAGTCATCAAAGTTTTCACCAACCCACACAAAATCGTATAACATGACGACAGCTCTGAACCTCTCTACAAACATACACCATGAGTGAACAACCACATGACACCTCAGACCAGAACAAGCAACTCTCACACCAGTTTCAAAAAAACTGAATAGATCTGGTAAAAAAAAAAAAGAAAAAAAAACAACTGAAGACCCAAACACAAATGTTCACATTCTTGCAGATCTACTTAACCCACAGCACACAATCCATGCGGTCATAAGCAGTACCAAGTAAGCTTCTCTCCAACCTGCTCAACACTGTCTGCATAAGTTGTCCACTCACCCTCACTCACACAGCAGTAAAGAACTCATGACCTACCCCCCCCCCCCCACCCTCCCTTTCTGTCCCCATACCAACGGCAGATTCCACACACCACAGACACTCGCATGTGTGATCAACTGTGTAGGGAGTGCTCTTCTGCCAGGTCAAAGATCAACTTCAGAGCTGCTGTCGCTTCTGGGTCACCGCCTTTTCCGTGATGACGTCTGACAGCGGGCACGTTGTAGCACTCGCACAGCTCTCGGCACAGGTGTTCCGCCATGCATATCACATACATCCCACAGTCATAACCTGCAGCAGGTCAGATGCATGCACTTTGCTTTCCACCCACAACTTGCCACATCAAGCACAAGCACAGTCTGTGACGAACATCTCAGCCAGGAATACATCACATCTCACAGTCATAACACACCACAGCCACAGCAGGTAACTCAGCCAGTAAATAATACATCAAAACATACAATGCCAACATTTCTCTGGATATACAGATGGACGGTCTGTCCATGATTTACTGAAATATGAAACGGCTGAAATGGCATGAATGAGTTAAATGGGTGTGAACTAGTATTTGCTCATTTATAGCAATGGGTCTAAAGACAATATCACAAGAGAAATGGATGATTAGGGCTGTACACTGGCTCTGAGCGATATTAATAAGAAAACATCACTGGATTGCCTTCTGCCTCAAGAGGAGCTGGAAACTGATTTTGAAGAGATTCCACACAAATTATCGTTGTTATCAAATGGGTTTAGGCATAAGGACTTGAACAAGATGGAACAGTTACCTCCAATTATTCATACAATTTATCAGTATAATTACAATACTGACATGCTGGTCATTTGGGACTTGAAATCAATCTTTGAGGCAAACAGTAGACAGCCGATTTTGCAGGGGAAGGAGTTTAGCCGGGAGGGGCACAGCTTCCTCATGTTCCAACTGCCAACGGTAATCGAGATATATATACTACTCACTAGAGAACAGCTGTCTTCTGCCTGTATCAGGCATTTTAGAAGAAGCTGATCATAGAGAAATTCTAAATATTTGCATACACAACTGTGAAAAACTTCACCATGAAAATGTCTGTTGAGGCTCACCAGTAACACAGTTTACGCGTTTAACAATAACTTTGAATACATTCTCCTCAAAAATCTTACACACATAAACAAATCTCAAAATTCCTACATGCACTGAACATATAATAAAAGTTATACCTATTCATAGAAACACACACACACACACACACACACACACAAGCTAGACACACACACACGCGCACACACACACACACACACACACACACACACACACACATCAACTTACCATTCTTTTGGTGGGGACAGTCCATTTCAACAAATCTGGAACCTCGTTTGGAGGCTGCAACAATAAAGTACATCAAACATGTATTATTATTATCATCATTAAGAATAACTTATAAGTGTAATCAAATAAATGCCCTAGGCGTTTACAATAAACAAGACCACATACAAAATTACAAACCAAATGAATCGGAACAACAGACAATACACAAAGATGCACCCCACAGTCACAAGCTCGTCCACATCCACACCTACCACCACCCAGCTTTGCCCCCTCTCATTCCCTCACCACCCATCACTCACCTCTAAAACAATTACCCTCTGATGAATCAACACAGGGATCCAAACACATACAATACTCCTAACAACAGCACCGGTACACATTTGTATATATCAATCAGAACAGAAAAGAAAAGCTTTCAAGTCTGATTTAAAAGAGGGCAGAGAGGCAGAGTATGCAAGCTGATTTTGGAGATTGCTCCAAGGCAAAAGGGCCCGACAGGCAATGGAACAATGACCAGAAGTTTAAGTATGAACAAAGGGAAGGTGGAAGAAATGAAAATCAGAGAAAGCAGTTCACATGATGGGGCATGCACACACACATAAACATGTTGTACAATGTACTGTTTAGTTTCATAATAGGAAGAAATCCAGTGTACATACTAGATAACCAAAAAAAAAAAAAAAAATGAAAGCATAAAAGATATTTGTCATCTGAAGATTTTAAACATGATCAGACTTTTGGATGAACACAAAATGTAAACAGAAGCAGTAAGTGGTCATGACATGGGGGGAGGAGAAAAAAAACAAAAAAAAAAACCAACGCCGAGAAGGAAATACAGAACAAAACTATGCACAACCTAACCTTATGCAAAATCTAACCCTCCCTTGTCAAAAACTTCGTGAACAATGTCTCCATTTTTTTTTCTTTCCCTAAACTTGAAGAATTCTTTCACCTATAAAAATGCCAAAACATCAATTTGACCAAACCTTCATCTGAACCTCAAGCAATTTCTCAGCAATTTCTATCAGCATGTACATGCTACACACTGCCTGTAGGCATGATCTAATGTGGGACAGACGTCAAGACAGGGATGGCAGAAGCTTTTACCATGAAGGTAAGGCTGCAGTCGGCTCATCAGGTTCTTGGCCACCTCGCCATTGGCACTGTAACCTGAGTCGTAGTGTCGGAACTCTTCTTTATTCCGCACAAACACCATCAGGCTCCTGCGCGCGACACACACACACACACACACACACACACACACACACACAACCATGCAAAGACAGAAACAAACCGAGCTATTAATACTCGCTGATAAAAGTGTATATCCTACATTTAACATACCCATTAACGACTTTGTTAAAAGAAAAAACAACAACTAAGTTCACTGAACCTGTTGTGCAATACGAAGGAATGTATGATGGAATATGGGGGCTGCTCCTACCCTTCCACCACCTATACCCTCCCAGACCCGAACCATTTACCCATACACTGCTGGATGGAGAGAGATTTTCAGCCATAAAACTCTGATCCTGTTTGCAATTCAAACTCGCAGTCAGCTCACAGGCAAATGCTTTATTCATTCAAATGACTATGGGCCTCGCCTTGAGTGAAAAGTATGGTTTAAAGAAAAAAAAGAGTTCTCAGACAAAAGCATATCATCTCTGTTTCTCAAGAAGTTTTTTTTTCAAATGGAATGAAAATAATTTTGAAACACAATAAAAACAATGTCTTTAATTTGCACAGATTGAATAATAAAAAAAAGTCATGAACCCACTGTGGCAAAATAAAACAGGAGTAAGAATCCATTCTGAATATGTCTCTATAAGTTCAGGCTAACTCCAGGCTCAGTACTTTTATGAATATGTGCACGGATTAGATATAAAGTTCAAGTTATGAGTACCAAGATGAACTATTCTTCTCTGGACATCCAAGTTTCACAAACCCTGCTCTGACTGACCAAGGAACAACAAAGTAAAACAACAAAAACAAAAAACAGAACTCTGGATTGATGATGACGAAAATGTTGCAGAATAGCATGGAACTGTCACCCAACACATCTAGAAATTGTACTATTCCCTGATAACACTTTACACTGATCAATTTCAATCGAAAAACAAAAATTTAAAATTCTACAGGACTCCCCTCTCCCACTGTCACTTCTCCCTCCCTTTCAAATAATGAGCTAATGGGAGAGATTTACAGAACTGTTAACCTTGAACAACATACACTTAGGCAAATGAAAACAATTCATGAATGTACCAACCAATGTGATCCTCCGGCTCTACTAGTGTTGGCATTGTCGTTGATGGGCAGAAACACGTATTCCTTCGACGGCAGGTTAAGTGGTGCCAGGACAGTAGCCAGATCGTCGGCTAACAAAACCACATCATCATTCACATATTACCCAGAGTTCTTATGTCATGTAAGTCATGTCAAAAGTCACACATGACTCTCAAGAGTTCAAATATAATGTAAAC
Organism: Conus canariensis; assembly: GCA_033310375.1. Classification (NCBI taxonomy): domain Eukaryota; kingdom Metazoa; phylum Mollusca; class Gastropoda; order Neogastropoda; family Conidae; genus Conus; species Conus canariensis. Next base: position 10,294,938 of record CM065721.1, on the reverse strand, counting down.
CATGAATCATTTGAACATGACCCAGTGATCATATGTCATGTAACTTGTAAAAATATTCATAGATGACATCAGTGTTCATATATTAAGTAAACCATGTCAACATTCATACATGACCTAGAGTTCATATGTAGTGCAAACTATGACAACATTAACACATGACCCAGAGTTCCCATGTCTTCTATACCATGTGAATATTCACACAACTCAGAGTTCAATATGTGAACATTCACATATGACCCAATGTTCATATGCCATGTAAACTTTGTGAGCATTCATACACTGCCCAGTTTAAACATGTGTAAACCACATCCAGATTCTTCCATGACTCAGTGTTCTTTCGTCATGTAAACCAAGTCAACATTCATACATGACCCAGTGTTCATTTGTTGAGTAAACCATGTAAACATTGATACATTATCCATGTTCATGCGACATGTAAACCACATGAACATTTACACATGATCCAGAGTTCATACGTTGTATAAATCAAGCTGAAATTCATCACCCATGTTCATGTAAACCATTTTAACACATACACATCATCCCAAGTTTACATAATGCGAACCCATATCAATATTCACAAATACTTGAGTTTTTGTCTTGTAAACAACATGAATATCACACATCATCAACAGATCAAGTCATGTAAACCACATCAAACTTTACACACTATCCACACTTCATGCCACTGGTGTTTTACAACTCTTAGAAATGGGATTACAGCACCCTCTGAAGCTATAAGTAAGTGCTGAAATGTGTATGAACCTGTATTAAATTATTTTGCAACGGTATCACCATGTCCTGATAATAAGTTGTGGGAGTATGAGTTTTAAACAAAATGTTATCAACACTATCAGACTGAACAAAATTGAATAAGTTTGCAAGAACCTACAAAACTGTCAGTGAGTCATTAACCAACACAAACACTTGCTTGATGAAAATAGTTTGGTGATGGAGGATGAAGATGAGAATATAAAAATGCTGCTATGGAGCTTCATTCCATTCTAACTCTGCATGACAGGGCTGTACTCTATGTTTACTTTCAAAACATATATCAGCATCAACCAGGCCCAAGAGACACAGACACCTGCAGTGTTGGACAGGCAATTTGAGAAACACTCTCACATTAAGTGGACGTAACTCAATTGTGTGGACCCAGTCTTCCAAACTGAGTCCATAGCAAACTCAACCGTGGGCAAGTGCCAGACAAAACTGAAAAATTCCACAAATATAAATGGCTCTGATGGGAATCAAACCCACAACCTCCCAGCCTGGAATCCCCAATGCTAACCACTGTGCCATGGCAGCTGATAAGTCAGTTCACTCCTTACCATACTATGTTTTATAGTACAAACAGCAGCTGGTAAATCAGTTCATTCCTTGCCATACCACATTTTATATTACAAGCAGCACACATCCACTGACAGCATTAATCAAATCCAGCCAGACTCAAACAACACACACACAACAAAGGCAAAATGGGTAATAATACCTGATAATTTGATGAACTGAGTCATGGAAGGACTTAGAAGAGCCAGACGATCGGCAGAGTGGTTGAACTGTTCACGTTCAAAATATCTGCAAAATTTAAGATCATAACATCACAATCAGAATCCCTAGGCCCTGAAACAAGACAGACATCTGAATTCCACATAGATAACCAAAGTTATGGAAAATAGCTGAAACTTTAATATTCATTGAACCATGCACTGCCAATTTCCTTCAGAGATTCCACTCATCTGACTCTGGCCTTTGGATGTTTTAACATCAAACTTCAACTTTTTCCTTCCCATAGAAGGAAAACACACACAAACACAAACAACACTAAAAATGCCTCTAAACAAAAAGAAGTTTATAACAGTCGCTAGAAAAAGAGTTCTGTCAGAAGGTGTGTGTGTGTGTGTGTGTGTGTGTGTGTGTGTGTGTGTGTGTGTGTGTGTGTGTGCTGTGTGTGCGCGAGTGTGTACAAATACAAATACTTTATTCAGTTTTTACAAGGCCATAAGACCCACATGAACAAAACAGTAGGCATAAGCAGCCATAAAGCAGTCATGGTATTGACTGTGTTAAGCATGCAAATATGTACATTTTGATCAAGGAACAAGAAATAGTTCATACATATACACGCTAGTTGTTTAATTTCTTATCTTCAAACTTTCTACCACATAAATTCCTAACTTAACAATCAATTTTCCACAGGGAATTGAGCACAGCAACTGAACCTTAAGCTTGAAGGGAATCTGTAATAATAGATGGGAATATATTTTTTACGCAAAGATGAATACTTTGGACAAACTAGTAAAAAATGACATAGGTCTTCTATCATATTTCCATCACACTGGCTACAGTTTGGGTTGTTAGTCAGGTTTCCAAAGCAAGCAATGCCGTTCAAAGGTAGTTTACTGCATCTTAGTAAGCAGATAGCACACGGATGTTCAGAGGATGTTTGCTCAACATATTTCAGGATAATTCAGGTAATCTGAGCAGGAGAAAAGAGAATCATGCCAATCTTGTTGATAACATTTTTTGAATTTAGAAAATTTTCCTCTGCGCTGTGTACAACGAAACAACATGCATTTTGTCCACGCTCTGTTGTTAACTGTCACAATTTCGCTAACATTAGGTATTCAACAAACAACATCAACGCCTATTTGTGTATTTTCTCTGCATTATGCCAAGCTGCGCAGTATTTTTTGGCGCTATTTGTGGTAATTTTTACCGGACTTTTCAAACTTTCATGTCAAAACGTGCAAGAGAGAAGAAAGCTATGTTTCAGCGAGTGATAGGAGTAAGATGGAAAGTGGCAGTGGTGCTCGTGTTTCTGGTGTTGTTCTTGCTCCAGTGCAGGGACGTGGAGCCCCATCCAGGTCCATCTGACAAGAGACTGAGGCAGGCAGCCATGTCTTCCAGCAACCAGCAGCATCCCAACTCTCCTGGGGCCTGTGGAAGTGAGTCTGAGGCCATGATTTCCGTCATAGTCAAAATGTTGACGGCGATGGACAAGAGAATGAAGAAGAGGATGGAAGGTCTTCAGTCAACGATGCAAAAGCACATGGAGACATTTCAAACTGAAATAAAAGAAATGAAGAAAGAAAACAAGAACTTGAAAGAGAAAGTTGAAAGGCTGGAAAGCAAAGTCGACAATCTGGAGGGGAAGAGCCGCCGTAACAACTTGATCTTTCATGGGATTCCTGCTCCTCAAGGAAAAACGGAACTGTGGTCAGACTGTGAGGAGGCAGTGAAGACTGTGTTGAAAGAAGAGATGGGTATGAGTCAGCACGTGGAAATAGAGCGTGCTCATCAACTTTAAGGAGGTGGCAAGTCACCCTGTCCCATCATTGTCTGCTTCAATAAGTTTTAAGACAAACAACGCATTCTAGCCAACCGCAAAATTCTGAGGGAAAAAAAATCAAAGGTGTTTGTAAACAAGGATTTCACCCCATGAGTGAGAGAGAGGCGTCGTCTGCTTGTGTCGTTCCTCAAGACAGCAAAGGTGGAACAAAAACACGCCTTCCTCCAATTCGACACGCTGGTCATTGAAGGACGGGCCTTCGTGTATGACACTACCCCCCCAGAAACTGGTGCCATGGCAGGAAAAGAGCTGAAGACCCGGCCAACCCCACGCCCAGGCAACCTGCAGGAATGATTCCACTTTGTTACCTCCACTAGGTGATGTTCGTGATGCAGTAAACAGTGAGGATTCCACTCTGTTACCTCCACTAAGTGATGGTAGCGAAACAGTAAACAATGAGGATTCCACTTTGTTACCTCCACCAGGTGATGCTAGTGATGCAGTAAACAATGTGACACACGTTAACAGGGTGACATCTCTTACACAAACAACCAGCACAAGTAATGATAACACATTAGATAATGAGCAAACACAAAAACACAGTAACTAGTGATATAGCAACAGATCACCCAGAAACAAACGTCAAGCTAGAGGATTGTGTGTCTGTAGAAGAGACTGTATTGGTCACAAATAAAACAGAAGATGAGGACATAGCAAACAACTCCTTAAATCACGAACTTCGTCATGCACGTAACCACTCACAGAGATAATGGCATGGAACATTCAGGGACTTGCCAACAAACTAAAAAATATACCATTGAAATCCTTTTGTAAAAAGTTTAAGATCTTTGCATTCTCCGAAATTTGGTCACATAAACAAAATGCTATAGTGGCGGCATTTCTGAGTTACATAGTGTTTTACACTCCTCGTACACATAGATTAAAAGGAGGGGTTGCTGTGTGTGTTCAGAAGTCAGTAGTTTTAAATGTGACACAGCTGCTCAAATCAGCTGAAGACTGTTTTTCTAAAGATTGGTAAGTCCATATTTAATTTAATTCTTCACTTGTGTAAGTGTGTGCATACATGTGTGTCTACGTAGGTCTGCATAGGTACGTACTAAGTGTGTGAGTATGTGTGCAGGATTGTGTGCATTCTTTTTTTATTTCTTTTATCGAAAACAAAACTAAAAGCAACTTTTAAAAATGCAGCTGCAAAGATGCGATCTTAAAATTTTTTTCTTAGTCCAAAGCTCTCATATTTTTTTCTTTAAAAAATTGATAATTTCAAACCTCTTTTTCTGAAATCATTGCATCATCTAAACAGTTTACTATATTTTCCAGAAGAAAAAAAAAAGCCTATTTTCAGCACGTTTACCAATTGGTAAAAAAAAAAAAAAAAAAAAAAATCACACACAAACATATATACATAAATATCTATATCTATGTGTATGTAGACAGACAGACAGACAGACAGGTAGAGACAGATCTATAACGCGTGCGCACACACACACACACACACACACACACACACACACACACACACACACACCGACTGTAGTTCCATATTGAAGTAATATACTTTCATAATCGCATCAAAAAGAATATTACATGCTGTCAGCAAGATCTCACTCTCATATTTGAGTAAAACAACTGGCCACTGTGCTCTGTTTACAGATTAGATGAAGTGAAGTGAAGTGAAGTGTGTGTGTGTGTGTGTGTGTGTGTGTGTGTGTGTGTGTGCGTGTTTTGCTGCGTGTGCGTGCGCGTGTGTGTGCATGTATGTGTGTGTTTGTATGTGTGTGTGTGTGTGTGTGTGTGTAGGGGGAGGAGAACCTCTGTTTGTATGTGAATGTCACTGTGAAGTGTATATTACATTTACAGGTCAAACACCCTATATCATCTAAATAAAAAAAAAAAAAAGCTTCCGTTCCTCATCATCAAAGCAGGTACCACTAAATTAAAGCTATATTTTGTGGTTGCTGGAGACATTTTCAGGGATCCAAATACCCACCCAATTGTCTGTGACAACTTTAACTTCTGGTGGAAATTCTCTTTCCACTTGTCCTTCAGGCAACCAATTTTTGACTGTGTAAGTGAAAGTGTGGCTGAGAAATAAGCTTCAGTGCAGACCAATTGTGCTTCCTTCTTTTCCATTTCACCTTCACACTTTCACTACCACCACTCCACTACCGAAGTTTTTTTTCATAACAGAATTCTTGAGGAGAACTGTCTTGCTGGGACAAAGCGTGTTCAATACATGGAATGTGTCAGCAGCAAGCAGGATTTGTAGTACACAGTCAGCATGGAAATGATTGACCTTCATTTTTTGTTTTAAATATATGTAGATTAGAAATGGATTTATCCTGGAATGTGTGAGTGGTAAAGAGGGAGAGATAGAGAAAAGACAGAAGGCAACACAGAGATTTTATTGCTTTAGTTCAGTTCAGGAATATGTGAATGGTGGAAACAAGACAATTCTACTCTGTTTTCTTTCCTTAAATACTCTTAAAGACAATGGGAAACGATACCCTGGTAATAAACTTAAAAAGAAAAAATTACAATGCTGCCGAATGAAAGAAACAAACAAATTACAAAGACAAACATTATGCTTTTATGACCTCTTTGGTCTTCCTCAAGCAAGACAAACAACATTCAAGACAATGAAAACCAAGCACGAACAGACAATCTCTTAGCTCCTAAAACTGTTTGCAAAATGAATGTGGGATGGAAACAAGGAGGTGAACAAATAGGTTTGAACCTATTCCTCTGTCAGCCTCAGCCCTTAAGTACACATCAACAGCATATGTTATTACTGAATTATGTTTACTGACTTGTCACTGCATTGCCGATAGTTACAAAATTTTATCAACTGTCTTTTTACATATGCTGGGCAAGCAGAAATGTAAGGGGACAAAAAGTATTCATTTTTTCTTATCCATGCTGTCCCAGGACAACTGAAAATTACAGTAGGTAGGAATTTCTTGCCCTGATTTTCTTGATGACTTCAGATGATTTTTTTTTTTTTACAATTGTGCAACAGTTGCTTCAATATGAATGAAAAACAATTCCAAGAGAGAAAAAGCATGATAAACATATGATACAGCTGTCTTAGTTGTAATAGTCTTAGCAATAAGATATTGTTGCGATAATAAATTGTTTTACAAACTGTGTACATTGTTTTAATTGGCTCCCTGAGGGAGCAAATCAAAACAATGTACAGTCCCTGTTTGATACTGCTTTACAGATTTTTTTTTTCACACAGGGTTGTCTGTTGTCTTTTGTGATTTATCTTCACTGCTACCAACAACAGAATTCTTGAGTGTACTGACTTTAGTTTAAGGGGAAAAATAGCCAAATTAATGTGAAAAGTGAAAAAAAAAAGCTCACATCAAAAACTTATTGACAGGAATCTGAAGAAACAAAATTCTGTGTAAGTGCTGCATAAGTTTTTAGAGTTATCCCTGTAAACTTCCCATTGAAAATTTCACAATAACATGGTGCATTTATTCAGGTTATACTTCTTCAGCTCTCTCCAAACACCCAACTTGACTTCTTTCCCTGAACAATAGTTGGGATAGGCAAGGATAGCAAGGTTCCCTGTGACCTTGCCAAAAGTTGTTAAGTAGGTCTGCTCACAATACACTTGTAACGCCATGACCTTCACCTCCTCTCCCGACCCTCCTCCCCCCCCCCCCCCCCTTCCCCAGTCAATGCTTGCTTTGCTTTTGGCAGAGTGCAGAATAAACCGACGGTAACTCTAATCCTTCAAAGAACGCTTCGCTCGCCAACTCTCGCAGATAGATTCAAGATAGATTGCATTGCATATTCAGACAACTATCAAAGATTGTTAAAATCAGCCGTCTTAAAAATACTACTGTATATTTCGTTCGTTATCTTAATCTTTGGCAATACGAACTGCATTGTACACAATCGTGACAATGCAATCTTGATGATAACACAGATTGCATCATCACAGCCCTAGCGTTGTACCCGACAAGTTATTCCTCTACCACCGCGGGTCGCGACTAACATTCTTGCTGTGCTATTCGGACACACAACTTTGCGCTCGCCGATCGATAAACCAACCACAGTACCAGTTTGTGAATGAACAACCTACGACTGTGACGTACTCGCGTGAAGTCTTTCTCCAATCTGTAGCGAGTCCACCTGCAAACTCGTTCATTTTCGGCACATGTTACAGCAACTCACATACATTTGCAAGCTCTGAACTTACTCGAAAGTAAAACCTATTAAACTGTCGTTGATCCAGCATGGTCCTCCAAGCAGGTCCACGTCAGATTTACGTAGCAAACTGTCATTGAAATTCAAAACAATCTCATCGTCTTCTGCCATGTTCGACTGCCATTCCAAGACGTCACTTCCGGAAAGAGAGCCAACCAACGAAGCTTGTGTGTGTGTGTGTGTGTGTTTTCACTCGCAACAGAATCACCGAAGGACAAAAAATTAAGCAAACAAACGAAAAACCCTTTGCTTACGCCTTGTCACAGTTTCATAGAGCTTCATTGTTTTGTTGTTTTAAATGTTCACAAGTCGTTCTACTGCCGCAGTGCACCAGATATCGGCTCAGCATTTTGGGGCGACCGCATTACAGTCATAGCCTTCTCCTAAGCAAATTTTAATGCAAGGTATAGTCTAGCACCCTGGGAATATTTAATGTTGGGTGTATCAATCATCATATTCAAAGTAACTTTGATAATACTACAATCAACAGAAATGTTGAAAACAGTGTTTGTAGGCTACTGCGTGTTGTGTTAGGTTTATAAGTCAGTCACTCGATTACTGAAAGTTTTTTTTTTTTTTTTTTTTTTTTTTTTGAAAGTTAGTATGGCAGCATTTCTTGAAAATTTTGCCAGTACTACTTGCTGTTGTGAAATAATCAGAAGTTAGAGAAAAGGCTCTGATGAGTGTTAAATAAAAATTTCATAGTCGGTTTAAGTCCCCTCACCCCAGCTCTCCTTGCCTTTAAAGGTAAACAAAAGGAACCTCATACTTTCCTGGTAGATATGAAATCTTATCTCATCAACCAGTTTCGTTGCTCAGTCTTCTTTGAACTCTTTCCAGTTCATCGGACTGTGTCATAACCATAAGCCAAGGTAGGCCTACCAAACAGTATTTTCAGTATTCCAAATGGGACCTGACCAATCCTTTATTTAAAAAGATGGAATTGGTCTATTTCTTTGTCCATGCTAACGGAAAAAGTATGATTAATTATTTCAATAATTTTTTAAAGCCTGGTTCCAATTAGTTATAGTTGCCTATTGCACTTTGAATGTATACATGCTTATCACAGAGCAACAGGTTGCCGTCCCACTCAAATCCTTTTCATTTTCACTTTCAAAAACAACAGCAGACTTTTCATCATCTGCGTACTTCATTTTCTTCTTCTAATGTTGCTGGACAGCTAACTTCATAGATTTGAAGATACTGTGCACTTGAGGGTCGCCATCTGTGGGCCGGCGCGCGCGCATGCACACACACACACACACACACACACACACACACACACACACACACACACACACACACACACGCACACACAGAGAGACAGACATATACCCAGACAGACACAGAGAGAGAGAGACAGACAGAGAGAGAGAGAGAGAGAGAGAGTAGAGGGATTTGGGGAGTGGGGAGGGAGGCGGCGGGTGTCTTCACCAGGTATAATGACCCCCCCCCCCCCCCCACTCCCCCGTCTGTAATGGTAATATACATAAACCAATGGCCAATCGTGCCGACTGCTACGTTATCATCGAGAGAACGACACGGCGAATATAATAGAGAGAACAGATTCGGATGCACTTTTTGAGCTGACCTGAATCCTCACATATCTCACGATCCGGGCAGGAGATCACGGTGTGCTGCTACAGACTGCAGACCACATCTGGACTTTGCGTTGCCAGTGGCTGACCACCAACTGCTGGCTTACTGCGAGCATCCCTGCGACAGATCCCTCGTGTCAATCACACCGAATGCGGCGTCAGGACTAGTACCAGGCGTGACGCTGGGAGTCTGTTTGCACTCTGATTGGCCATCGTTGCTATCACAAGTGAGACCTCATTGCCAGTGGGTTGACCGTTAGGTTGTGGAGAAAACTGCTGACTACTGCGTGTGTTCACTGTGGCAGACCCCTTGACTCCGTACTGAGTGCGGCACAAGCACTGATGCAAAGTGTGTGGAAGTCTGTCCCCCATGTGACTGCCATCGTCACTGTTCGGAGCTGAGACTTGCTAGTCACACTTCAATATAATAAGGGAGGAAACGAGGATGGAGACCCTCGCCGACGACCTCTAATACAACCCGACCCTCAGGAAGAGGACACCGAGGGAAAGCTCTGATAATACAATCATCGGCATCACATCAGACGGCGAAAACAGTCAAGACGTGTCCATGACGGTGAAAACCAAGCGCCCGAAGAAAGAGATCCCACCACGGACTCCACCAGCGTCACCAGCGAAGGTGACCCCCAGTAGTCAACGACGACGACCGCCTCACAACCGCCGACAACAGTAAGGGACAAGAAAAGACGCCAGAAAGAAAGACGCCGCTGAGTAAGCGTCGCTCCAGCTCGACGAGGAGTCTGCCAGCAGAAAGAAGTCAAACAGGTGCCCGGTCCCCAGGTCGCGAGGCAGACCCACAGCAGCTCCAAGACCAAGACCCATCTTCGAAGATCTGGACAGGTTGCCACAGATTTGTCGCTCTGAAGCTGACCTATCAGTGTAGGACTGAAGCTTTGCGCCACCACGCCCTCAGCGACTGCAGCGCCCTCCCCGACACCATGACTGCCATCAGCGACTATAGACGGACTCCCCGGCTACAACTGCAGGACCTTCTGACACGGCCCATTTGGATGCTTGCCAACACCTTGATGTTCTCCGGACTTGACGACCGATTCTAACCCACCCCAGAAGAAGAGGAGAGGAGGAACAGGTACCACCGTGAAGAACGACACCGCCAAATGATCGATCACTACTGACCAGGAACACCACCACCGACTAACACTACCACGAACCTCTAAGCCATGGCACCCCTCCTAGGGCATCTGTCAGGTGAAGGAGTGTGATGGAGGGAGAGGAGGTGAAGGAGCAGAAGTTGGGGTGGGGGAGGGGGGTGCCGATCAGATAGTTTTAGAATGTGCTCGTGTTCAATCTCCTTTTGAATGAATCCAGCGATCGAAGGTGCTGTGATATCTTTCTCCAGGCGACAATTCCGCTGAGGTACACTGGCGTAGGAATCGGGCTGAAGGGTGAGGGGGGCAAGAGGGGCAATTACCTCTCACCCACCCCCGAAAAAACTGGGGAGGGACAAGAGTATCTTTCTCCCTCCCTCCCCCTCCTCCCCGTCTCCCTTTCCCCAAAGTCCATTTAGAAAAACAAAAACAAAAAAAAACGTTAACTAGCCATTCCTGTCATGAGAGAGAGAGAGAGAGAAAGAGAGAGAGAGGAGAGAGAGAAGAGAGAGAGAAGAGAGAGAGAGAGAATGCGAATTATTTATTTAACGAAATGCCATTGCTCCTCGTGAATGGTTTATGTAAAATTATTCCACGCAACAATAAGTTCCTCAGGACCATATCCGACTGGAACAGCCTTCCTGCTGAGGTTGCCCTCAGCCCCACCCTGGAGGGCTTCAAATCCCTAATCTGATCCACACCCCGTCCCCCTGTCCCCCCTCCCCATCATCCCCCCCCCCCCCCCCCACCTCCCGGCCCAGTAAACACTAACTCAGGCAACCTCAACTTCGTGCAAACCACCTATAGTCTACAGAATCTTCAAGATGATGAAGGCGGTAGTCAAGGGAAAGAAGAAGAAGAAATATTATTCCGATGATACTTCAACATCTGCCAGTTAAGACAAAGCTGTTTCTCTTATTTTAAATGCTTTATGTAAATAAACACAGGGTTTTTTTTTCTGTACAGTTTTATTATTTGTGGATTGCATTAATAACCCAAATCTGAAGTCATTTGGATTTTGAAAGAACTTTGGCGCAGTATGCAAAATTTAAATGCTTGAAAATGGACTAGAAAAAAAAGAAGAGAGAACATGAATGTTATCGTTTCTGGCCTCTATACATCATGGGCATATCAAGTCAAATTCAGTGACTAATTTTGAAGTCCAAGTGACGTATAAAGGAGATTAACTCATTTTCAATCAAGCATACTACATACACCTCCAGAAAATGTACCTTGCCTTCTATGATATTGTGGCAGATAATTCAATAAAGATACCGAATTGTGGCTGAGCATAAAAGTTTCTATAAAGATACCGAATTGTGGCTGAGCATAAAAGTTTCTATAAAGATACCGAATTGTGGCTGAGCATAAAAGTTTCTATAAAGATACCGAATTGTGGTGCTGAAAAGTTCATAAAGATACGAATGTGAGCATAAAGTTCTATAAAGATACCGAATTGTGGCTGAGCATAAAAGTTTCTATAAAGATACCGAATTGTGGCTGAGCATAAAAGTTTCTATAAAGATACCGAATTGTGGCTGAGCATAAAAGTTTCTATAAAGATACCGAATTGTGGCTGAGCATAAGTTCTATAAAGACGATTGTGCTGAGCTAAATTTCTATAAAGATACCGAATTGTGGCTGAGCATAAAAGTTTCTATCAAACAAATGGAATGTGAACATATAAACGAAACAAAACCAAGATCTTTTATGTTGTAAAGACAAGCTTTCTGCATTCCAGTACGAAAATTAAAAGGTGTGTTTTTATGTGTTATCTTCGTTTGAGAGATACGGATTATAAGAATCATCGCTGGAGTGTTGGTCAGTGGTGACAAATACTTTCAGTGCCACTGTCATCGGATGCAGGTGAAACGAACAGCGATTCCCCGTGCAGGCCGTAATGTGTTACACTCATTTCAATTCGGTGAGCACGTGCTATCAAACATGATTTCTGTAAAAAAAAAAAAAAAAAAAAAATTTAAAGATGATAAACGAATTTTCACTTTCACTGGTGGAGTTTGTGCTATGCTGTGACGTGTCATGCTCACACCACGCTGTCGCTTCACGTGCAGCTGAACTCTGCTTCCCGCCAGTGACATGACTTGGGGTTTGGAATTCCAGATTCTCCCCTCGTTCATCACTTCCCTGACCCCAATCACCTCGTGATAAAAATTCCGTTCATTACCCCTCAAAATGTGCCCCCCTCGTCCACACACTCATTCCTTCCGCTAACAAATCCTTCACCACGAAACACCGAGGATTCATCTAATTAGCATCAGAATCGGAAAACGAAAAAGAAAAACAAAAGCAATAGTCCTCCAAAGGGAAGAAAACATTATAGAAAAATCACCATGCCACTCATCTAATTTTCGGCCACGTGGCCTTTTTCAAGAGAAAAAAACAAAAACAATCCAACTACGTGATGTCCATCTTTGGCAACTGGTCAGAGCAAAGAATTGACGTCATAAATATAATGCGCAAGTTCTGACATATGTCTCTTTAGTACACTATGTCTCTTTAGTACAGCTTGACACCAGAAAACTGAAAGAGCAGTGAAGGGAAAAACAGAAACTTGTGATTGTGACACCTGTTCTTCACTAGTAACTTCCACAGTGTTGGACACAAAGCAGAAATATTCACACAATGTTATTAGTAATGTGACATGTGCTGATAGAAATTTGATATATGCTCTGTTGTGTAAACGGTGTAATAAGACAGTTTATGTTGGTGAAACCGGACGTTCATTGAAAGAAAGAATAGCGGAACACAGACGTGACATCAAGTTCCAAAGAGAAAAGCCAATAATGCGACATTTCCTTCAGCATTCAGTGGGAGACCTTGCTGTTGCAGTGTTGGCAAAAGCTTATGGTGAAAGCAAAAGCTTCAGACTTATTACTGAAGAAAAATGGATAAGGGCATTAGATACTAGGATGCCAAATGGATGTAATGTTAAGACAAATTTGTAACAACCCTATCCAGATTTACCTACGAACAACATTGATGATTGGCATAAAATTATTTTATATATATATATATATATATATATATATATATATATATATATATTCATATGACAGTTCTTGTATGCCATGCACAGTCACAGACAGGACTATGGTCACATTATTCTATGGTTTCATTTTCATTGTGATTTATGGAGCGTATTGCTATGTTTTTGAAGTACATTGGTTACAGTATAACTACACCCCCCCCCCCCCCCCCCCCCCACACACAAAACACACACACACGCGCGCGCGCGCGCGCGCGCGCACGCACGCACACACCCACACCCACACACAACTTGCACCCCCCTCCCCCCCCCCCCCTTTTTTTTTTTTTTTTCCTTGTTGATGACATCACATATTATGATGTCAGAACTTGCGCATTATATTTATGACGTCAATTCTTTGCTCTGACCAGTTGCCAAAGATGGACATCACGTAGTTGGATTGTTTTTGTTTTTTTCTCTTGAAAAAGGCCACGTGGCCGAAAATTAGATGAGTGGCATGGTGATTTTTCGAAAAAGAAAAAGTTTTTCACTAACGATTTTCCACTAATGAAACGACGGCCGTACCCCTACTTTGATTCAACCCCCCCCCCCCCCCCCCCCCCCCATCTGACAAGAAAACCTTTTCCCGTCACAAATCAAAATCAGCATTATTTTATTTAATGATCGTACACCATTGATTCCGTTATAAGTAACACGTGCTATCAACAGGGAGTTAGGTCTTGGAATTGACATGACGCACACGATCAAATTCCACATCTTGAGACACTTCAAATTTTCCACTGAAGCAGTTTTGCAGTCGTAATTCACAACTCCAGTTTGTCTCTCTTGTCGTCTCTGTCCAGTCCCTAAAACACATCAGAACCATCAAAATGATGATGGCGGATGTTCAAAGAAAGAAGAAGAAGAAGAAGAAACAACAAATAGTTCCGCTTAGAGCTCCCTCAAAGATCATCCACTTTCCCTTCCAAATGCTCCATCTCCATTCTGTTCTTTAGCACATCATTACATGGGTTTGTCTCCTTTTTTTTCCCTTTACGCAGCGAACTTATCTCTTTGTTTTCTTTACGCAGGGAACTTTTCTCTTTGTTTTCTTTATGCAGGGAACTTATCTCTTTGTTTTCTTTACGCAGTGAACTTCTGTTTGTTTTCTTTATGCAGGGAACTGATCTCTTTGTTTTCTTTATGCAGGGAACTTATCTCTTTGTTTTCTTTATGCAGGGAACTTCTCTTTGTTTTCTGTACACAGTGAACTTATCTCTTTGTTTTCTTTATGCAGGGAACTTATCTCTTTGTTTTCTTTATGCAGGGAACTTATCTCCTTGTTTTCTTTATGCAGGGAACTTATCTCTTTGTTTTCTTCACGCAGGGAACTCATCTCTTTGTTTTCTTTATGCAGGGGACTTATCTCCTTGTTTTCTTTATGCAGGGAACTTATCTCTTTGTTTTCTTTATGCAGGGAACTTATCTCTTTGTTCTCTTTAGGTAGGGAACTTACCTTTCTTTTTTCTCTTTACGCAGGGAACTTACCTCCTCCTTAAACCCGTCCTTCAAGAAAAGTAAATTTCTCTTTAATGTCCGTCATATTGTCTCTTACCACGTCCAGCTTAACGTTCATTGGAGTGTCCATACCGTTCAGTTTGATTATAACGTCAGCCAATCCAGGTCCAGGATCCAAGCCGTTGAGGGGGGGGGGGGGGGGGGAGAGGGGGGGGAGGGGGAGGGGAGGGGGGAGGGGAGGGGGGGGGACACAATACTAACACCATCAGCCGTTTTCTCACCGCTCAAGATGCGAAATCTGGTCGCTGCATGTTGACTGTTGACTTATCACCTCTTTCCAGAAGCCCCGGCAATTCCACATGTCCAGAACATAACAGTAGCGGACTTTCCCAATACAGGTAGGACAGAACGGCTCCGAAGACAACACTTTGCGGTTTTGTTTCTTCTTTTTTTTTTTCTTCTTTTTTTCTTTTTCTTTTTTAAAAGAAGAAAACACTCGGCTTTTAATTTGGATTTTGTTTCCATGCTCTTTTCTTCATCAAATTATGAAAAAAAATAAAGAAAGAAAGAGCCACACACAATTCCTGAAGTCTGTTGCTGCTGAAGACAGGTTGAAGTTTGAAACAGTTCACAGTCCACTGCGCGGACCATCTGCCAAAAAAAGCATGACAAACAAACCGGAGCGAGAACTCAAACACGTCCGTCTTCTTCAGCTGCTCGGCGCGCACTCCACGGGGGGGGGGGGGGGGGGGGGGGGGGGGGGGGGAGATACTGATATTTTATTGTCATTACCAAAGAGGTCTTTTGACAAGGGGGAGGGGTAACAGAACATAACATTTCCCTCTTCCCTTCCCGCAAACAAATAGTACACATTCATTCCCAGTGTGTATCAAATCAAAGATTAACAAGAACAAATACAATCGTAACATTTCCTTATGTCCTCACACACAGGAGTAATGCAGTAAGGTTTAAAAAAAAAATCGTAAGACTGACTCGACCATCCACTCAATCAAATGATGACATTGTATCTTACTGATCTCTTCCACATGTGGTGAATGATATTATTCATTCATATATCTCTTATAATGCATTATCTTAAATTTCACTATCCTTCATCGGTCTAATTTTCAATGCTTCCGCGATGAATTTCGCAACCGATTAATCACAAGTTCATCATCTGATGATAACACGACAGCGACATCTTGTCTTTTCCCTATATCTAACTGGAAAAATAAACAATTTGTCCGCACTTCATTATAAGCAGTACAGTGGAACAGAAAGTGTTCTTCGTCTCAATAATGTGTACTACATGCAGGACAAGGAGATTCTGTGGATGTTTCACATTCAAACCATCTTTTGTTCGCATTGAAGCCTAAAGTTCTCAACCTGAATCTTGCATAATTTATTCTGTGCCATTTATCCGTTATGACATTGAGAAACTTTTCAGAATAAAACACATTTTTAAATGAGAAAAACCAGCGATATTTTTCTTTACTTTCCATATCTGAGTGCCAATTCTGTTTAAAAGAACAAATAAGCCTGTCTTTAAATTTCCAATGAACTGTTGCTCATTTCCTTTTTCCTGGGTCATCCACACTGTTCCAAAACCCTGTTCTGAAAGGACTTTCTTTACTTTAGGAGCCCAGTTTTCTTTACCTTTTTCCATTTCTAAAAGCATCATATCTTAGGCTTGCCTGCTCAAACGGGACTGGGGTAGCTTCAAAATCTTCAACCAGTACTTAATACATTTCACAAATGTACATATATACAAAGGGTGTCTGCACATCTCTCATATAAAACGGTGTTGTATGAATGAATAGGTACTTGAAGGAAACGCTTCATAGCATACGTATGCACTTTTTCCATCTGCAAATTTTCATGTAGGCCCAAATTTCAGCTGCATATGTAACGAGAGGTTTTATCTGTGCATCAAACATTTTCCAAAATATATCACAGTCTGTACAATTCAGTTTTCTTAGGGATTTCAGAATTTCAATAGTACACTTTTTCCCTTTTCTGAGAGATTCTTCCCTTGCGTAACGGAAAGTCAATTTTGTTGAAAACATCATTCATATATATATATATATATATATATATGTATAGATATATATATATATATCATTAACTACTTGAATACCTGCATTTCCATAAGACCATTTTTCATGCACTGATAAGTGGCCACCCATTCTAAAGACCACTATATTCGTCTTATCCAAGTTAACTGATAAACCTAAGCGATCCGCTTCTTCTTTCAATACATTTAGTTGATTTTGCAGACCTACAACTGTTCCAGACAGAAGAACAACATCGTCAGCATACAGTAATGAAACTGATTCAACTGCTCCGGATATGATCTGGATACCATGTCTTCTTTTGCGGGACAATTCCACAGCCAGTTCGTTTATGAAAAAAAAGAAGAAAACAACTGTGGACTCAACAAGCATCCTTGTTTTACTCCATTTGGACAATCAAAATAATCTGAATACTCGCTTTTCACACGCACACATGCAAGCACTGAGTTGTAGACACCTGTAATAGCCATGTACAATTTACAATTAACACCACTTTTACGGAGTACATTCCACACAGCATTCCGATTTACCGAGCCAAAGGCCTTCTTGAAATCTGCAAATGCAATGTAGAGCTTCGTCTTATAGGTGTTTTTTAATCAAAGAATATAGTGTAAATATGATGGTCTACGATGCTATAACTGGTTCTAAAACCTGCTTGTTCTTCCACAGTTTTTTCTTCAGTTTCAGCCCATTCAGTTAATCTGGTATTTAGTACGTAAGTGTAGATTTTACTTAAAATGCTGGTAAGTGATACTCCACGATAGTTGTCGGGATTGTTCACATCTCCTTTTTTATAAATTGTAATAATAATAGATTTAGCCCACTCTGATGGAAAGATACCATTATCAAAAAGTTGGGCAGATAAATCAACAAGGACATCAATTACAGTTGTGTTTGCATTCTTCGATATTTCTGCTATGATTCTATCTGGTCCTGCACTCTTTCCAAATTTTAAATGTTTAATACGAGCAACGACTTCTTCACTGGATATAGGATGATTAAATAATGGCTCAATTTCATACTCTTCTACCACACCGGACTCTTCTTCCTTAATTTTGTTATCAAAACTATGAGAAACGCCCCCAAAATGGTCATGCTACTGTTGAACTGAGATTTCGTTATACACAAAATTCTGTTTATTTACAGATCTTATCACTGACCAGAACATTTTAGAGTCATTGACTGAATTTTTTAATTTCTTTAACCTACTTTCTTTAAACTCTAGTTCCTTTATTTTCCTTAGCGTAACATACTCTTTACGTGATACAGCATATTCTTCTCTTTTCTCACTTTTATCCTTGGCTGTTTTGCATCTCTGAAATCTTTTTAATAACCTTTTAACTTCCTGTTTCTTTCGTTCTCATGATCAAACCAGTCATTGTATGTTCTGCTACCTCTACAAATAACTCGAACCATACAAGCTGCAGCTCCGCACAAAGCACTGACAAATTTATCTAGACTCTCATTCACATTATTTTGTAATAATTGACGGGCTTTCTGTATGATGTCTAGGAATTCATCACATTCAAGTTCATTTCTGAATATGCCAGCATGTTCATCAGCCCAGACAATTTTTTCTTCACATCGTTCTGGTGAATACCTCTTCTCTGATTTACAACAATCATTTCTCCATACTGCATCAACTGGTAAGTGCCATGAATAAATGCAATCACCAATGTGTAAATCAAAGTTTGACAAGCCATTGTGAACCAGAACGTAATCGATCACACTATACCCGTTTGAAGACACAAAAGTATACTCACCATCACTATCACCATCACAAAAAGCATTTAAAATACTCAAGTCGAACATGACACAGAAATCCATGAATGTTTTACCAAAATTAGTTAAGAGAGAGAGAGAGAGAGAGGATTTTTTTTTCATGGTTACAACTCCATACAAAAAGGTGCAACAGTACTGTTTCATAAGTATGACTTAAATTAATGAAACATTGTAAGTCATCCGTAAATTTGTAGTGTATGGCTGAATTTAGTTTTACGTAATAAGTCATAAATGAATTTGTATTTGAGAGATGAAAACCGTGACACGAACTCCTCGCATATCTAAATCAGAGAGAGAGAGAGAAAAGAAAGAGAGAGAGAGAGAGAGAGAGAGACAGACAGACAGACAGAGACAGACAGAGACAGACAAAACAAGACAGACAGAGACAGACAGACAGAGACAGACAGGACAAACAGACAGGGTATTGTGTGGGGAAGATGGTGGAGTTCCTGTGCTAGTTGCGGTGGAAAGGAACACCTTAATCACGAGAACCTACACTGGCGGCGGATCTTCTGTTGCCGGCAGCTGGCTGGAGGATGGCTGGAACTGTGCTGGTATTTTTTTTTTAACAATTTCTTTCCAGTGTGCAGTGCCTTATATATTTACTAGCATTAAAATATAGAGTCCATGTATTAGACCATTCTGTCAAGGCATTGGTATCCCTTTCTATTTCCTCATGCTTGTTTGTTGCGTTGCATATTTTCAGTGTCATCTGCGAACTTTTTACATGAGTTTTACATGGTCTGGCAAATCGGACCGGTCCAAGTGTGCCTCGTCAAAGAATACCACTTATAGCGCAGTCTGGCGAATTGGACCGGTCCAAGAGTGCTTCCTCAAGAAACACCACGTATAGCGCAGTCTGGCGAGTCGGACCGGCCCAGATGTGCTTCTTTTGAGTGATACCACGTCGATTTTCTGCATATCTTGAAAAGGAGTTAACCACTTTCACACTGTTGTCTGTCAAAGAAACCTTTGTGCATGCACCTTTCCTGCTTAGTTGATGACACATAAGCCTCCGTACCAATCGTGATGTTGATTCAAAAGGAATGAATGAATCTGAGAAAGAGTAAACACATGCACGCGCGCGCGCACACACTCACACACACATGCACGCACGCACACGCACGCACACACACACACGTCCGCACGCACGTATACACATATTCTCTCTCTCTCTCTCTCTCTCTCTCTCTCTCTCTCTCTCTCACACACACACACACACACACACACACACACACACACACACACACACACACACGCAAGCACGGGCACACACACACACACACACACACACACACACACACACACACACACACACACACACAAACCGCATACTGCACTCATGCATTTTGGCTGATTCTCAGTCAGTGACTCCCGTTCTCTACGCTATCACTTTTGATGACTCGGCAGAGAACACACACTCTGACCTTGAAACGTAGATAGCCTACCTGTAGCGTGTTACCATTGTCCTCTGAACAATAGTCTACAGCTGATGGTCATATGCAGCCCAAAGTTTCGTCTGACTGTTGCGGGCTTTCTAGTCCTGTGAATACCGGCAGTCACATCAGCTTTAGCAGAATCTAGCTTCCCTGCCGCGTTTCTTGGAATTTAGCAGGCGATGACAAATGAACCGCATTGTTGATGGTCATTGCGAAGAAATGTTCCTACCTCGCTTCCTACTGGGCAAAATCGTGCCCATTTGTGGCAAAGAAACGCACACCAACGTGTTGGCCGCGTTGAAGTTAGTATGTTGTTGTTGTTCTCGTACCCTGGCTTAAAAGACTCCAGGGATCATCCAAACAGCCGAAGTATTGAACACTATGGTATAATGCATCAGCTGGGGATGAGAACATTACGTGTGTGACCGTTTTTGATTACCCTGCCACATGGGCAGCCACACTCCGACTTCGGGGGAGAAGTTGGTATGATATTTAGGCTATGATTTTTAGGCTTAATTATTCGTCAGTTGTAGGTTTCCGTTGCTCTCCGTCCTTGGTTTTGCGTAGCTAGTAGTACTGGTTGAAAATATTAAGTGGAACATCGTCGTCTACATTGTATGCAAGGGTTCACGGAACGGAGCAGAGCGCCCCTTGAACATAATCATACCTTTGTAATGCTGTTGCAAGTTCTGAGAAATCTTTATTTGAAAGACAATCTTGTGAAGTTTTTGCCTATGTGTATGCCGGTAATAAGAGGAAGATATAACTGACGTTTTCGTCGCTGCAGCTGTTTTACGTCATCACAGTCACGCGTCAGCATCTAAAATCTAATCATATTTAACAGTGTTTCGGCTATTGTGGTTTTATGATTTCTCAGTAAATTAGTTTATCAAACAAAATAAGAAAACACAGCAATATTTCACACACATAGGCCTACACACACACACACACACACACACACACACACACACACACACACACACACACACACTCGCACGCACACACACACACACACACACACACACACACACACACACGCGCCGCGCGCGCGCGCGCGCACCACACACACACACACACACACACACACACACACACACACACACACACACACACACATTGGAAGTCATCTTGGAGACGCCACAGTCACCAGCCTCATGTTTTTCTATGTAACTGACACCGCAAACGGCTGTAGTATGGCGGGACGCACGGATCTGCTGCAGCCGCCAGCCTTGATTTCAGGGCATTTCCTCACTGCTGTTTTTTTTTTTTTTTTTTTTTTTTTTTAATTGTCTCCTTCCTGCAGACAGTGTAGGTGACCCTGGGATATAAGTAATGGTGATACCAGAATCGCTGAAGCATACAGTTGTTTAATTGTAATTTGCTTTCCATACTGTTGTCGACAGGCTAACAGTGGCAGAACATGGAGCCAAACTTTAAAAGATCAGGCCTGTGATAAAGAAATAACGAATGCTTTTATTCCAGCAGCTTCCCCGAAGTTGGAGTATGGCTGCCTTAATGGCGGGATTAAAAAAAAAAAACAAAAAAAAAAACGGTCATACACACAAAACTCCACTTCCTTTGTTGGGCAGATGGGGATTAATCCTTGCCTGTCTATACAGGGAGTGTCCGCAGGAGTATCAGCCTGCGCGCGCAGAAGAGAAAAGAAAAAAGAAAAAAAAAAATTCCAGCAGCAGTTCAAAATTTCGAAAATTCAGACATAACTAGACCGATTTAGTTGTTTCAGGTTTGCAGTTTTAATACAGCACCATTTTTTCGCGAGAAACCTAACGCTTGGAAACGTAGGCTACTTGAAACGTGTTCATCTGTTTTTCCGTATGTTTTCTTCATACTGTTCACTGAACACTTACGTCATCAAATTTTTTTCAGTCGCCTGTTGCATCTGGACTTTGTTTTGTGAGTAATAGGTGCGAAACCATTACTGCATTGCCGCCTAATATTGGCATAACTTCATCCTGTATCTGAACAGTTATAATGTCTGTTAAAATACACCTTCCTTGCGTAAAACCTGGTTCGACTGATGATTTACAGAAGTGTTCAGGGAAGCTGCGGACTGTTTCAGCTCAAAATAAATGATATGACTGGAAAAAAAAATGCTTCGTTTAGGCCGTCTAACTCATCATCGAGAAAATCAATATGTGGTGTTGCAAGTTAGTCCCGTGTTGAAAGAAACTTCTCCTTTCTGAAGTAGGCCTATTTCGTTTGTTTGTTTGTTTGTTTGTTTGTTTGTTTTTTAATGGTCGAGAAGACAAATCGGATCGGGAGTTGTGCTTGTGATGTATGTACTGTTACTGATCCAGTGCTAAGGGACCTGCCAACTAACTGATTTAGTACTATGATAGGACTGGCATAATATGCTGTAAACATTATCTCTCCTTCTTTGATAGTGTTAGGATATCAACACTTTTAAGTTCACTCCGACAGAACATAGTGTCGAATCTTTTTTTTCTTTTTTTTTTAAACTGCTACTAAGTGTTGCGGTTCGCTGGCTGTTGTACATCGCTTGAAAGACGGTACAGATGGTTACGCGGCAAAGCTGGACATAGATGACGGTGGCGGGGAAAAAAAAAAGATGGCATGTTATTGTGGAAGATGAAGGAACTCCCCTTCTGAAGATGAGTAGCCCCACCTCTCCCCCAACCTTCCTTCCCTTGTACAAGAATTCACACACACACACACACACACACACACACACACACACACACACACACACACACACACACACTTTTATGAACATTTTGTAAGATGAGCTTCCTTCCCCTCCCCCCCTCCTCCCCTCCTCCCCCAGTATGCGCTCATGACAACGTAGCCTACGCATTGCCCGCCGGACCAAGCGCGTTATTCTTCCTGCAACGGCTCTTTCGCACGAAATTAGGCTGGTTGATGCGACGTTTGACTTTTACAGAAACCCATTGCCCCCTTTTTAAGCGAAAATGAAAGTAAAAAAAAAAAAAAAAAAAAAAAAAAAAAAGATCGCCGTTTTAGGGAGAGGAGTACAGCTTTTAAGCGACGTCATTTGTAACTATTTAAAAGGAAAACTAGCCCTTCGTTCTCTTTCCAGGCTTAGTTTTGCTAGCTTTATTTTCATTTGGGATTGGTCACAAGGTTTTTTCTTCTTCTTCTGCATACGCAGGCTGATACTCCTGCGGACATTCCCTACATGGACAGACAAGTATTAATCCCATCTACCCAACAAAGGGAGTGAAGTTTTTTGTGTGTATGACCTTTTTTTTTATCCTGCCATAAGGCAGCCATACTCCATCTTCGGGGAAGGTGTATGCTATGTGTAACGTGTCATCCATACCAACGGCCAGACTGGCCTTCTCTCTTCCGAAAGTTGGTGATGGGATTTTACGTCTGTGCAAGATGTTATGCATGCGTTCACACACAGAACCTCGGTTTATAGTCTCATTCGAAGGACTGTATGGGAAATGTAGTCAGAACTAATGTTAACTCCGAGGGAAAAATCCCCCTGTACCGAAACGGCCCGGCGGAGATTCGAACTCGCAACCCTTGGATTACGAGTCTGGCGTTCTACTAACTGAGCTATTCCGGCCCCCGGTCACAAGGTTTTGAAAGATGTTTAAAATCAGAAGAGTACAGCTAAACATTTGTGTTAGCAAGAGTTTTTTCCTTTTCCAGTCTTCGTTTTGTTTGCTTTGTTTTCATCGGTCGGTCAGAAGGCACTGAAGGGTATTTACAATCAAAATACTACAGCAGAACATTTGTAACTAGAAACCAGGCTTGGTTTTGTTTGTGTTGTTTTGTTTGATCAATCTCAAGGCATTGAAAGATGCTTAAAAATCACAAGAAATAGCAGCTGAAACTTTTGTTTTTGTATCAACAAACTAGTGGTGTGTGTGTGTGTGTGTGTGTGTGTGTGTGTGTGTGTGTGTGTGTGTGTGTGTGTGGAGAGAGAGAGAGAGAGAGAGAGAGAGAGAGAGAGACAAGGCATTGACATTTTTTCCGTGAGGTCTGGACGTGATCAGTGTGTGATGTACAAAATGATACACATATTTCTACAGCGAAAGCCGAGTCAGTTGATGAACTGTCATATTACTGACCATTGATATGCTCTTGATCAACGAGGCCACTTTACTAGACTTGACTTCAGCTGTTACCGCTCGACCATGTGTTTCAGCTTGATTCCCAAAAGATGTAGAGGAGGAATGGTCTTCTCTATATGAAAACTCAGCCTGCTCAAGAAATGATTTAAGACAACAAGAATGGTTACAACCTTCCACGCACGATTTCAATCAAAACAAATTATTGCTTACATTATTCACGCGAATGTAGGGCCTATATCGCCTGCCTTGCCTCCGATAATTTTTCCGCATTCTTTACCCTGGCTAAGGTCATATATACATTCGTAACTTTTATTTTCCTCCGCTAAAAATGCCACTCTTCATTGAATCCAGTTTGTGCAAAGTTTGAAAATCTGGAACCCTATGTCTGCACTTAGGGACTTTATTCTGGCATTTCTTAGTTTTGTCTGTTTTGGCTAGTGTTGTTTGTGATGTTCTGTGATTGGACAAGAAAGGAATCTAGTTTTGTCGAAGTTCAAGGACGTTTTCCACTACCAAGCCAAAACGAAGGATTAAGCGAATCGAACAGATGTTTTAAGGTGAAATTGATTATGAAAATATGGTTACTAACTTCAACAGAAGATTTCAATCAGAATGAATGATTACTGAGGATATTAACCGACTTTTAAACAGGCCCAGACTTCAACAGACATGACAAGGCAAAATGAGTGACTGTCGACTTTACTGATTCAGTCTCGACTTGTTCTGGATGAAATGCGGCACAACACGCTGGAGTCGCTCTACTCAGGAAAGGGTAACGCTCAGTCGCCTACAGCCATGAAATCTCTGAATTCTAATCAGAAAACACGTTGATGTTCGATATAAATGTAAAATAAACTCAAAATTTGACTCATTTATTGTTTACACGAACCCAACCTCCTTAATATTAAACTGGAAAAAAAAAAAAACTGTCTTGCAAAGGGAGAATAATGTTGGGAGGAAGTGGGATGGGGGTTGACCAGGGTCTCCCGTTGAAAACCCTATTATATAACTTCCCTTGGTATGTTTTTGGTACTGTGGTGTTTATAGCGTCTTATACCTCTATGCTCTTGTGACGTTTGTCAAGACGGCTACCATGGGATTATCCCAATGTGGAAAATCCAGAAAGAGACGTTCTTTTCATCGCCTTAGGGGTGGGGTGTGGGGGTGTGGTCAATTAAACACGGGTCAGTTGTCCTTATTGTTGGACGGAAAGAAACTCTTCGCTATGACATCCATTCGCTCCAGCAGAGGAAAATTGCACGAAAATCAACAGTCCAGTAGGTCTCTGAATTTAGAATATAAGCGTAGCCAATAGAATGTTATTCCATGTTTATACGGGTACACATTGTAATACAACAGTTCATTGAATTTCTTTTTACATGTCACGCTTCAAAGCATGTTCCTTTTCACTGGTCAGTATAAAGCCACGTCATCAATGCTCAATGTAGGACTGGGTCCGTTTGGTTTTTCGCTTGAAAATACAAAAACAAAGCCAACAGCAAACTGTGACCTGTTTGTTCATTTTTTCTTTCAAACCAACAATTCGGAATTTGCAGAAGTAGCCTAAATTAGAGTGTTTTTTGTTTGTTTGTTTGTTTTTTTGTGCTGAAATATCTGTTATCCTATTTGATACTCAGTCCACACAAAAAGGGCAAGATTTTTTTCTTTTTGGGGTGGGGGTGGGGGGGTGGGGGGAGGGCGCTGTTTTGTTTTTAAGCTGATCAGTGCATTTTTTTTAACTTGGTGCCCCATGTAATTGTCGTTTAAACCAAACAAGCAAAAACAAAACCTGGTATCAACATTACCAATTTGAAAGAACGATCAGGGAAGCAACATTGTGGACAAATAATTCAAGCAAACTGCTTGTAAAGAATAATTTCTTTCCGAACTTTCCTAACTGAAAATACAAAGACTTTTCGGTGAAAGATGGCAGCCTTATTATCAAATTTAAACGCACTTAAAAAACGAAATAAACCTCCTCCCTTCCCTACTCCCCCCCCTCTCTCCTCTCTCTCTCTCTCTCTCTCTCACACACACACACACACACTCACGCACACACACACACACACACACACACACACACACACACACACACCACACACACACACACACACACCAAAATGAGAAGGAAACATGCAATGAAACTTGCAATATTTTAACATTTTAATGCAATACACTGACATCAGTTAAAACTATGAAGATATTTCAGTGAAAGATAGCCGTTTTTCTTTCTTACTGCGTACGCAGGCTGATACTCCATAGACTGCATAGACAGGCAGTGGAGTTTTGTGTGTATGACTGTCTTTCATCCCGCCACTAAGGCAGCCATACTCCATCTTCGGGGAAGGTGCATGCTATGTGTAACGTGTCATCCATACTAACGGCCAAACTGGCCTTCTCTTCCGAAAGTTGGTGATGGGATTTTACGTGTGTGCAAGATGTTGTGCGTGCGTTCACACACAGAACCTCGGTTTATAGTCTCATTCGAAGGACTGTATGGGGAATGGAGTCAGAACCAATCTTAACTCCGAGGGAAAAAATCCCCCTGTACCGAAATTCGAACTCGCAAACCCAGGATCACGAGTCCGGCGCTCTACCAACTGAGCAGATAGCCGTTTGAATTTAAGCAGGGGAAAAACATGCAAAGTCTTGACATCTTCATCGAGTCCATTGGCATAGGTAAAGCAAAATTATGAAAAAAACCCAGTTTCTATTCCTCCGTCAGAATGAAAAATTATATCGGTCAGTTAATACAACTTGATCTCCAATCAAAATTACGAGGGGAGGTAATTGCGCTGGTAGAAAGCCGATTTTGTTGAACACCAAATGGGATTGTCTCCCCACGCCTCCTCCCTAACAACGTCCCCTCCACTCCTTCCAACACGTTTACCGTCCCCCTCCTGTCACTTTCCGACCGATTTCGAGGGCAGATAAACTGTCTGTATCGACGATATGTATACATATAGGCATTTAAATGCACAGAGAGAGAGAGGGCGCGAGAGAGAGGGGCGCGCGCGCGCGCGCGAGAGAGAGAGAGAGAGAGAGAGAGAGAGGGGGGGAGGGGGGAAGAGAGAGAGAGCGAGCGAGCGCGCTAACGATAACGATAACGGTGATTTATTCAAAAAAGGCCAACGCCCCGTTTGAAAAAAAAAAAAAAAATTGGTGTACAAAATCAATAATAATAATAATAAAAAAGCCAAGTGTTTATAAGGTTTAGAATTACAGCTCCGCTGTTTAAACTAGGCCTACTTACACAGATACAGAGAAAAATTATTCATAATACATTCATTTCATGAGAGAGAGAGAGAGAGAGAGAGAGAGAGAGAGAGAGAGAGAGAGAGAGAGAGAGAGAGAGAGAGAGAGATTTAAACTCGGTGTGCCGCGTCTATTAAACGGTCATTCAAACAATTCTTCAACACGTTCGGCACCGTTCCTGTCAAACAGCGCACGCAGTTTCAAGCCATGACCACAAAGGAAGGTGTGTGTGCTGGGGGAGGGGTGGAGAGGGGGCGGGGAGGAGGGAAGCGTTTTAATTAAGATACACAAGCTACATAAAAATGGTGGACACCAGCGCAGTGTAAACATTTCCCGTAGCAATAATACAGAAATAACTGAAAGAACAAAGTAAAAATAACTTCCCCTGTAAACACGTACAATAGAGCACGTCAGATATTATATACGGTGTAGTTTATTATACTGCAACAGGAATTGTCAATTACGCGTGTATGTTCCGGCAATACGGACACGGATATATTCTGCGAGTTCGATTTAAAAAAAAAAAATAAATAAATAAATTGTAAATCACGTGCATTACCATGCCTCAGGGGAAACAACTCCACTTGAAGCTCAACTATTGATTGCACCGCCTGAATTGCACGTCACGCCTCCTCCAATGAAAGCATTTGGTTGGAACGAGCTCTTTCTTCGTCCTGCGAGTGTAAAGAGGCTAGAGACTCAAATACGTGAACTGACTTCCCTCATCAAAAGGCATACAGATTCCAAAGATTCCGCTGGAGGAGAAAGGGGCACGGACAGGATGGAGTGTGGGAGATGAGGGGGTTGGATTCCGCTGGAGGAGAAAGGGGCACGGCAGGATGAGTGTGGGAGATGAGGGGGTTGGATTCCGCTGGAGGAGAAAGGGGCACGGACAGGATGGAGTGTGGGAGATGAGGGGGTTGGATTCCGCTGGAGGAGAAAGGGGCACGGACAGGATGGAGTGTGGGAGATGAGGGGGTTGGATTCCGCTGGAGGAGAAAGGGGCACGGACAGGATTGAGTGTGGGAGATGAGGGGGTTGGATTCCGTGGGGAAAGGGGCACGGACGGTGGAGTGGGAGATGAGGGGATTGGATTCGTGGAGGAGAAAGGGGCGGCGGAGGGGGGGAGTGGGGGTTGGATCCGCGGAGGAGAAGGGGCACGGACAGGATTGAGTGTGGGGAGAGGGGGTGGATCGCTGGGGAGAAAGGGGCACGGACAGGATGGAGTGTGGAGATGAGGGGGTTGGATCCGCGGAGGAGAAAGGGCACGGACAGAGAGGTGGGAGATGAGGGGTTGGATTCCGCTGGAGGAGAAAGGGCACGGACAGGACTGAGTGTGGAGATGAGGGGTGATTCCGCTGAGGAGAAAGGCACGGACAGGATGGAGTTGGATGAGGGTTGGATTCCCTGAGGATAAGGCACCAGGATGGAGTTGGGAGATGAGCGGTTGATTCCGCTGGAGGAAAAGGGCATCGGACAGATGGAGTTGGGAGATGAGGGGTTGATTCGCTGAGAGAAGGTCACGGACAGAATTTAGTTGGAGATAGGGTGTGGGTGGCACAGGACGGACGGAGTAAGGAATTGGAGTGGGGGGGGGGCGGGCGCCACCCACACACCACATACGCACACACAACACACATACACACACCCACGCACGCTGCACACACACACACCACACACACCACAACACACACACACACCATAGCCATTCCCCCACATATTCACGCATACACATGAAACGCTTTCATAACGCATCAACAGATGCACGAACGCTATCCAAAATCAAGCGTCGCAAGGCTATCAAACCTCCGCGTTCCAGCCCCCCTCACGCCCCCACCCACCTCCTCTCTGTCGTCTTTCCCTCACACACACACACACACACCACACACACCACACACACACACACACACAAGCACGCACACACACGCGCGCGCCGCGCGCACCCCCCCCACACACACACACACACACGCACGCACGCACGCACACACACATACACACACATGCACGCACGCACCACCCCACACACATACACACACACACACACACACACACCACGCACGCATGCACACACACACACACACCACACACACACACACACACACACACACACAACACACACAGAGCCAGCCATACTCCTACCCCTCCGCCCGACCCTCCCTCTCCTGCCCTGTTTGCATACTGTCACAAATGACCATTTTCAGACAGACATTTGAATGTTTTCAACATTAGGCACGTGATCGTGTGTGAACTGTTTGGCTGCCAGACAATTGCTGCTAATTATTACAATCAAAATGATCAATTTGCTGCAGAATATTGAGGATCGTTTGAGTCTACCGTCAAGATAACTGGCTAGATTTTGAACAACTTGTTCTGATGGTCGCGTTTTCCCCAAAGTTGAAGCCTTAATGGCAGGATAAAAATAAAAAAAAAAAATAAAAAAAAAAACAACGGTCATACACAAAACTCCACTCCCTTTGTTGGGTAGATGGGATTAATCCTTGCCTGTCTACACATGGAGTGTCCGCAGGAGTATCAGCCTGCGTACGCAAGAAAAAAAGAAAAAAAAAGATGGTTGCGTTCATGGTATGTGTATGGCTATATTGAATGTCACGAATAAGTTTCATCGAAGACGCCATTTTTTGTTTTCTATTGTAGTCAGTACAGCTGCACTGGACGGCTGCCAATACAAATTCAATGACACGAAGAAAAAATTTACATCCGGGGACTGTCAGCGAGCAGGGTAGGCTAGTCAACTGCAAACAAATTGCCGTATGACTGGAGCGGGTGGTTTGTGTGCTTTGATTTGCTTTTGGTACACTATAGACCAATATGGCGGGGGCTGTTTTGTTTTATTGTCCAAGACTGGCAATAAGTGAAACTCATTTCAACTTCTATCTTTCAGATGCCATTGCTGTTTATGGTTTGGATTACCGGGCAAATGTTCGCGAGCCGTTTTGAATGTTATGATAATAAGATGTTCGTTGGGACAGACATATAGTGTGCGTGACAGTGTTATTTTAAGAAGAATCAGACTTCGTATCACGTCGTGCTTTTCTATTTGTTGTTGCTGTTGTTGTTAACTTCAAAATTTCAGCACATACCGATCTTCTTTCATCCCAACCACCATTACGAATTAGTGTGAATTTATGACATTTTACTGGGTTCAACTAGCCAACATAATGCGATGCTTGGCATTTTCATATTTAAAAAAATAAATAAATCTGAGTGAACGTAATTGTATGTTACAATTCTGTAAATCTTTCTTTGTATGTGTGTGAGTTATAAAATAAGGCAGTTTTGAGTTTATACGTGCGTGCCTCTGTGAGAATGTGATAAAGTTTAAGATAATACAAGGGAAAGAACACACACACACACACACAACACACACACACACACACACACACACACACACACACACGTGCGCGCGTGCGCTCACACACACTCGCATATGTGCGTCTGCTGGTATGAGGTAAAGTTTAACATGATACAAAGCAAACACATAGCCACACACACACACACACACACACACACACACACACACACACACCACACACACACACCTCAAAGAGTTTATTCCATCTTCAGAAATTTATTGGTCGAATAAATCGCTAGGTTTTTCGTTGGGGTGGGGGTGGGAACAGGAACGGGACACACACGTAGGTACAAATAATGTGAAGCAGAAAGGCATCATCACACAGGGCCACAGCTATCCATCAACCAACCACCATCATCTTCATAGCAGCCAGGCAGGAAGGTATGTCACCCTGTCCAACTCACAGTGACAGCATGAGAAATTTAAAAAAAAAGGATAGATAGATAGATAGGTATGTAGGTGAATAAATAGATGGATGGGTAGATAGATAGATAGAGAGACAGACAGATAGATAGATAGATAGGCAGGTAGTCAGGTAGATAGGTAGGTAGGTAGATAGAGAGGTTGGTAGACTGATAGATAGATAAATAGGTAGATAAGCATTATATACAGGAATACAAACAAATTAAAAGTAACGATATAGGTAAAACATAGATTTAAAAATTGTTAAAAAAAAGATCAAAGAAGGTTGAGAGTAGGAGTAGCGAATAATGACATTTTGTAGACCACTTGGGGGGCCGGAATAGCTCAGTTGGTGGAGCGCCGGATTCGTAATCTAAGGGTTGCGGGTTCGAATCTCCGCCGGGCCGTTTTTTCCTCGGAATTAACATTGGTTCTGACTCCATTTCCCATACAGTCCTTCGAATGAGACTATAAACCGAGGTTCCGTGTGTGAACGCACGCATAACATCTTGCACACACATAAAATCCCATCACCAACTTTCGGAAGAGAAGGCCAGTTTGGCCGTTGGTATGGATGACACGTTACACATAGCATGCACCTTCCCCGAAGCTGGAGTATGGCTGCCTTAATGGCGGGATAAAAAAAAACGGTCATACATACAAAACTCCACTCCCTTTGCTGGGCAGATGTCTATACAGGGAGTGTCCGCAGGAGTATCAGCCTACGTACGCAGAAGAAGAAGAAGAAAAAGAAGACCACTTGGTTATGTCCGGGTTTTACGTCCAGGTAGTACAGAAGATGAGGGGACACCCTCCTGGTCAAAAGAGTACTGGGTATCTTTCGCCCACTTTCGCCCACTACTGACCACCAGAACGACAACACATTCAAACAGGCGGTGAAAAGGGCAGCGTTGACGCTGGTCTCCGGTGGTGGGACTGTGCCTCGAGGCGACAGACTGTGAGCGCGGTGTGTTGCGAAGTGACTTCCGAGCCATCTGTCCCAACGTATAGGTCTATCAACTACCCAACGCCTCGGTAGAACCTGGAACTCCGCCACGGAGAGAGGAAAGAAGATTGCCCCAAGCCAAGCAGACGTAGGGGAAAGCACTCATCCGGATATTAATTTCTGACGTCAGGGGAACTCCCCTGGGACGCTGCTGCAAAGAGGACCGCTTGAGGCAGTGAACCTCCTAATGAAAAGCAAGTGAAAAAACAAAACAAACAAAACGAAAACAAAAACAAAACAAACCAAACCAAAACCATCACCACCACCACCACCATCACCAATAACAACAACAACAAACAAATAAACAAAGAAAC
>CM065721.1:10257447-10259947 GCA_033310375.1 Conus canariensis | reverse complement strand
TTTTTGATTCTGTTGAGTCGCTGATTTTCTTTTTCTTTTCTTTCTTTTTTCTCCTTTTCTTTTTTTTTTTTCGCTTTCTTTTCTTTTCTCCCCCTTTCTTAAGAACACTAGCAAGCGATTACTCAAACAGCTTTTTGTTCTTCAAGCATTTTCCCTTCTATATCTAATAACGGCAAAAAGACAATCATGACGATCGAAGCAAACTTTCCTATACACTACTGTAATAGTAACAAAGTGGAAAATATTCACAACGGGAGGTGGGGAGGGGGTGGTGGAGGTGTGGATGTGGAAGGTAGGAGTGGGGGGGGGGAGGGGGGGCGGTGAGAGAAGCGGAGGGAAGGGGAAGCGGATAGCGGAAGGGGGATAGTTTAGCCAACCAAGAGACCTAGAGCGACAGTGCAAAGTCACTGGCAGCAGAGCGGGCCATTATTTGCACGGCATGTGTAGACTGGCATTCAGTCTCTGCTCTGCTGACTCTGTCTTTCGCTCTCTGAACAGTACCTCAAACATCATGCACAACAAATCAAATTCAGATTAAGCACGCAGGGCAGACGCGTGTGCATGCGTGCGTACGTACGTGCGTGCGTGTGTGTGTGTGTATGTATGTGCGAGCGCGCGTGCGAACGTGTGTGCGTGCATATGTACGTATGTGTGCGTGTGAATATATATATATATATATATAGTAGAAAGAAACTCGTGGAGAGCATGGCAGCAGAGAGTCCTCAGAAGAGAAGCCCCCTTCAAGCAAGTGTTTCGGCCCTTATCTCCTGACACTCCAGGGGGGTTGGGCCACACCCGGTTCATGACTCCGGATGTCCCTCTGCTGCCCCTTTTTTTCCCATCTTGGGACGAGCCATGACTGGGATTCGAACCCATGACCCTCTGGACATGCTCAGTTTCCACTTAATGACTCGCACTCTAACCACTGAGCCACAGGGACACCTGATATTTGTAGGAAATTTAAGCCTTATGAAGTTCACTTTTGTTCCTCCTTGACCAGATCCAGCTTGAACACCTTTCTGCCGCTTCTGCCATTGCTTTCAGGGCTCTGGTGTTTTCCCTCCCTGCAACTGAGAGCTGTTTCATGAGGCTGTATGCAGACGTTCCTACAAACCCCCTAGCTCCAATTTCTGCAGTGAGGACTTTGACCTGATAGCCTTCTCTCCTCAGGCTGTTTGCCAGATCAGCATACTTTTCAGTCTTGTAGATTTGAGCTGTCTCCATTCTGTTCTCATATGGCACCGTGAGCTCGATCATGATCAGCTGCTTGGTTGACTGAGAGTGGACTACTATGTCTGGTCTCACGCCATTCTTGCTGATGATCTCTGGGTGACTCTTCCATTCTGGGAGGTCTGCAGTGCACTCCCAGTCATCTGCCCCGTCCAGCAGACTCTGCCTGCATGTTCCGAGTGGCACTGTTGTTCTTGGCCGTGATTTGCCGCCTCCTGCCGTGAAGAATGTTGCGGGTGCTTTTGGAGTCCTGATTTTCCCTTTTGTGGTGTTGGTACGAGTCCAGACTACTTGTACAATCTCTTTGAGCACTTGGTTGTGCCTCCATGTGTACCTTCCTTGAGCCAGGGCTACTTTACATGAGCTTAGGACATGGAGCACACTGTTTGTTTTTCATGGCAGAGGGGGCATGCAGGATCGTCTGTTTTTCCCCACTTCACCATATATATATATATATATGTGTGTGTGTATGCATATGCGCGCACGCACGTGTGTGTGTGTATGTGTGTGTGTGTGTGTGTGTGTGTGTGTGTGTGTGTGTGTGTGTGTGTGTGTGTGTGTGTGTTCTTAATCGTTTGTCTAAAAAAAAAAAAGAAAAAAAATCCTGGCAGCGCTCAACAAAGACTGAGAAAACTGGCAAAGCCAACGTTCCACAAAAACCAAGGAAATCAAAACGTATGATATCAAGAGTATCCCTTTCTGCCACGTGGAAGATTACAGCATATTCATGGAAGAAACATCCCGCATCTCTGGTCGTATTCCAGTGGGTTCTTTTAAGTGCCCCCGCGAGCGCTTTCCGAAGGGAAAGAAAAAGATGAAAAAATGAAGATGAAAAGTTATTGATATCATACATAATGTGCGAATCACGCTGCTTCCTAAACTAACCCCCTTCTCCTTCCTTCTCTTTTCCTCTCCCTCTATCTCACTCCTCCTCCCTCACCTCCCACTTGCCGCGGTCGTCCACGTAGAAATCTTCAGTGAAAAGAGAACGTTTACAATATTACTCGAGAACTCGTCTCACGCGATGAGTTCCAACTGCATCGGTCATGGTTAACATGTTACATGGGAGTTGCTTCCCTTCATGACCCCATCAAAAATGCACTGATTTCCTCCCGTTATGTTGTCAGATTTTGCTCGCATGGGAAATCACCGATTTTAGTGCGTTTATTCAGGGTGAGGAAGTAAGGGCAGACAATTAAGCATTTAGATCGTTTGTTTATGGATGCTTTTTTCTTTTTTTCTTTCCCCCTTTTTTTTTTCCCGATCTCTG
>CM065721.1:10244947-10254947 GCA_033310375.1 Conus canariensis | reverse complement strand
CAACAATTCGGTGTGCAAAACTGTATTAAAAGCTTTGAAATGTAGTAGAGCCAGGTGACTATGAAACTTTTCGAGAACTAGGGTTTCAGTAAGTATTTTGCAAGACGAGGACTATCGGTGATGACTGACGCATCTTCTGTACCTGAAGCTAGCATGATCTAAAGATGTAACCTTCTTCTTCTCCTTCTTCTATAGACAAAGTAATTTGGCGTGCAGCAGATTTTATTGAGGCGAGATGAAACAGAACTCAGCCCGAAGATATTGCAGTCCAATTTTGAACATGTAAGACAAGTGTTATCGTACACAATTTAACTCCACATTTCTATCAGCTCGGAAGCTACCCTGTTGGCATCTTATGTAGAAATGGCACCATCTAAACACAAATTACGGTCGACACAGCGTCCAAACCGATTTTTCCACATGCACAAAAGCAATGACTCATGAGGAACACACCTCATTGTCAAATTACTGGAGGCTGTCTCTCAGAGTGTTGAGGTGTTGTGATCATAAATACTTGGAAGAAAAGCCCACAAACAAATACACACACGCGCACGCACATACACCGGATGCATAGGTCCATTCCAAAAGCTGCAAAGAATTAACGAATATATTTAAACACAGAATCTAATGTCAACTAATTGAATGTTTTAACATTGGAGTGAACCTTCTTACCTACTCGAACGGATTAACGCCGACTGGGTAGATTTCTGTTTTGTATGATTGTGAACGTTTTCGGGGAACGCTTCAAACTTCATTCGGAACTCGAATGAGACTCCAAGCCCACACTATGATAGTCTTTTCCATGGAAACAAAATAGGAAGGCAACCCTCGCTGAAGCTATTATCAGATTCATTTTTTTTGTCCACTCACACACACACACACACACACACTCACATGCACGCACGCACGCACGCACGCACGCACGCACACACACACACACACACACACACACACACACACACACACATACACACACACACGCAAGAGCGCGCACTGTACGGGCGCATGCAGCTCTCCGTCTCCCCGCCACCCAATCACACACGTTCGAGCCCTATCTGCCACTGAACCTCTGACAGCCATATATCAGTCAGCCCACTGTTCCTCCCCTGACACTTATGGTCATGAAGGTGAAATATGGGCTGAGCCCACTATCTTTCTCATGTGGTTGCCGACACCCTCCTCCTCCCCTCCCCCCCCCACCCCCCCCCCCCCCCCGTCCCTCAACCTCCTTTCTCTCCCCCCCCCCCCCCCCCCACATACACACCTTGTTCCTTCATTTAATCCCCACCCGTCCCCCCACCTATTCATTACACTCCCCTGTCCACCTCCCCACCCCTACTCCTCCCCGCTCTCGATTCTATGACCTCCTTTACAACTTTTTGTTATCTGTTATTCATGTCATTCGCCCAGCTCTATATATACTTATTCATAATCATCATTTTTTTTTTTTTTACCTACATGTTTCGTTCAGCCAGTATTACTCTCCCCTTCTACTTATCAACGCGTCGTTCCGTCAGCCCTACTTTTCCCTACTTTCTACAACATGTGTCATTCAGTTAGCGTTATTTTTCCCTACTTTGTACATAGGTAAGCGCTCATGATTGTACAGTAGCATCTAATGTTGTTATGCCAACATGATGTGTTTTGTAGTTTGAACAGCAGGCATTTCAGGCTGTGATGCCAATGATATGTTTCTGGTTTGTACCGTAGGCGTTTAACGTCATGCTGCGAACGTTACAGACTGTTTGTTTGTTTGTTGATGCCCAGTCTTCTGTGCCACCTCAGTGGCACTGCACTCAAGCCGCTCATTCCGATCCCCCGTCCACAGCCACAGCCCGACCCGACCCGCTGCAGCCCCGGTACCGGCAATCCACAGGGAGCGGTCAGTGTCAAGTCGTCTAGAAGCAACCCACCGGAGGAGACACTGCACTGCTGCCGTGTCACTTTGTTGGTGTTCAGTGGCGCCTGTTCTGATTCAACATACGCAGGACACCGCCTATACCAAGGCCCCTGTTGACGACAATCGAGTGAGCTCTCCCTCCGGTGGGTGCCACCACATCCGTCCAACGACAGTCCCCATGAACTTATCGCTTTCGGTGACCCCGATGGAATCAAACCAATGCCATAGTCGTGGAGAGGACTTCGAAACTGGGGTCATCATGAGAACAGGGCATGCATGGCCACAGAACTTAGACTTTTTTTTAACGCTGAACGATGAAAATGATGATGATGAAGAGGATGCTACGTATTTCCATTCCGCTCTGAGACTGCATGACAGTGCTGTACTCTACGCTTACTTTCATAAAATATCCCAGCGTCAACCAGACTCGGGAGGTACAGACACCTGCAGTGTTGATCAGGAAATTTGAGCAACACTCAGAGACACATCCATTTAGTGGATGAAACTCGACCGTGTGGCCCCAGTCTTCCCAACTGAGCCCGTAGCAAATTCAACTTTGGGTAGGAGCTGGTCGAGGCAGAAAAAATCCCACATGGCTCTGATGGAAATCGAACCCACGACCTCCCAACCGGGAGTCCGCGACGCTAACCACTTCGCCACGGCGGCCGGTCACAGATATTTTTGGTTTGTATTGTGGCATGTCAAATTGTGCTGCAAACATGGTTGATGTTTCTGGTTTGCTGGTTTGTATATTAACAACATTTCTCATAATGATGAAAGCTTAATTAGAGTATCTGGTTTTGAAAATTAGCACTCAATGATGTGATGCAAACGAGAGTTATGTTTCTTGCTTATGAAGAAAAAGAGTAGTGTTGGTTCGGATACAGTTCACACATTTGTATCCCTTGGTGCTTATCGGAGAGAATAGGACAGTTGCGGATGAAAGCGAACGGGGGGAGGGGGGGCAGGCGGGCAGGGGGGGGGGGGAGGCCGATGGCTGGAGGGGCGAGAGGAGGAGAGGGCGCAGGGAGGGGAGGGGGGAGGATAAGTTGTGGGAAAAACAGCCGTTGAAAAGACAGGCATTGTCTTGATTTGTATTGGTCACATTATTTGGGAAAAAAAAAAAAAAAAACCAACATGCTTTACAAAATCTATGCCGTCATTATCGAACAAATGCCAAAATTTGACAATTGTAGGGGGAAAAAATGAATTATGCCTTTTCATTTATTTCATGCACGGTGGGAGGAAGCAGGGGGGAGAGAGAGAGAGAGTAGAGTAGAGAGGAGAATGAGCACACTAGAGACAGACAGACAGACAGACAGAGACAGGGAGAGACAGAGACAAAGAGAGAGAGAGACAGGCAGACGGACGGACAGACAGACCCACAGAAGACAGAAGAGCAAAAAATGTTGAGAGAGAGAGAGAGAGAGAGAGAGAGAGAGAGAGAGAGAGAGAGAGAGAGAGGAGAGAGTGACAGACAGAGAGACAGGAAGATCGACAGACAGACAGACAGACAGACAGAAAAGCAAAAAATGCAGAACTTACAGCAGATATGTCGGCATTCAGGAACACAAATCAAGAAATGATCTTCCGTTTATCATCGCAATCTCGACACATGTTCATTGGCAAACTTGACAACAAAATTCAGAGGACCTCGCTCTCCCTCAAACAAACAAGAGCAGGTGACGTCATCTTTGACTTTTCTCCCAGTCACGTGACATCAGGCTTGAAATCAGCCATACTCTGATTAAACTACTGCGTGCCACGAAGTCTTTTTTTTTTGGTGTCCATTTATTTCTTCAATTCTCAGCAAAGTCGACTGAGCCACAAAAGCTTGAATTTGCGTTCCAAACAGTTCTGATCAAATGTTACGCCGTTCACATCTACAAGATGAACTATGTATGACACACATCAACTGTTCTTGTTATGTACACAAAACAAAGTAACGATAGATAATTATGCCATCAGAAATTACGGCGATGTTTTGATGATACTGTCACGCATGCCACTGTCACGTGCATAATTGCTGTAGTCTGTCACAATCTGCAGATTAAAGTCGAGCATGTGTCAGTGTCACGTGTACACGTATGTTACGCGCTCATCCGTTGAAACCAATACTGTTTTGCTTTACTAATAAAATAGTACTAGTACATATTTTTCTCTTTTTTTGTGGACAGATCTTTAACCACATGAAACCTTTGTGTGGTACAGATATTCTAGAAACATGTCAACACACACACACACACACACACACACACACACACACACACACACACACACACACACACCAGAGTATAGTAGATTGTTAAGTTCCTGATTTAGTTAAGAAAATGTCAACTTTTATGGAAAAAGACCAAAAATCACGATCAGATTGCTTGAAAGATGAAAATCGTACGAACATGAAACGATGTCGGTAAAAAGATGAAAAATAACAAAAGCTCAAATACAGAAGAGTTTTGACAGAATTTTCAATATGGTTTGGAAAAGATTAGAAATGTTGATGGAACATACCATTAAACGATAAGCTTTAGAAGGACCAGTTATCTCTAAGAATGAGATAAGACATGAAGACATAGATGGAAAACAATTAAAATAACCCTTAAATGTTGTTGACACACTGGTTGCAACTGTACTCTTCGTCTCCCAAAAACGAATACAAAACAGATCGATTGGAAATAATATTTCACTAATTCACAATGCGATTCACTTTAAAAATTTATCTGATCTGCTCATTCGCGAAGATTTCGAGAAGGCTTTTGATTCCATTGAAATGTCATTTGGGATGAAAATCTTAAAATCCTTCGGTTATAGATCAGCATCCTGCAAAGGGATTACCATTTTCATTTGATACCAGCATAAAATCAGCTGTTACAACAGAGAGGTTCGCGTCAAGGTGGTTCTCTTTCCCCAGATCTGCTTTGGTGATGTGTTGAGATTCTTAGGCCCAGAAAGGTCCCTCATTGGTTGACTGGGCTGGAACGAAACTAAATCTGAGATTCCCAGACGAGCAATTCGTGAAAACTCGAAAGATCAAACATAAATAGAACAGAACACAAAACGGCACACTCTCATTCTTCTTCTTCTTTCTTATGTAGAGCCGGGCCAAATTGGCGTTGAAGACTGCAGATTGCACCCTTCTAACAACTGAGGTTGATGACAATTTGAACAGTTTTCTCTGAAAACTTTACGTATTTGTAAGAGAAGATCAGATTATCCATGAACACAAGAATCTCAAGCAACATGGCTAGGTTGTATAAAATGATGTCATTTACGATACATGCCTCATTTGCAAATGGTATGAAATGCCTCTAAACTCAAAATACTCGGAAGTGTTTTAATAGCTGCTTTATACGATTTTAAAACTGAAAAGACGAACCGCCTAAAACCAGACTGATGTTTAGAAATGTGTAAAGCAAGAGTGATAACTCACTCAGAACAGAGAAGAGTAAGACATTTACGGGACGAACACCTCACAGCAACGTTTAACCAATGGCCAAAAGAAACCAAAACACACACACACACACACACACACACACACACACACACACACACACACACACACACACACACACACACACAACGTGACATCAGCATTTCATAAATAAAACGTAACAGTAAAAATTTCTTTGGATAAGCGCCTAACACATGCACACGACTTCAGCGATGCACTGATGACTGAGCCGTATGGGTACGAAGTGAACGATGTAGTCAGGTTCATTCAGAGACAAAAACCCCACACTGGTTGAGCACATATGAAACTGCAAGCAATTCGAGCCACCGACATCAGGAATATGACCACAACAACACGCGTAAGCTTGGCATGACCACAGCAAAACAAGTAGGCTATATAACCCGCGCACAAGCGAGCTGAGAAACGCGGACAACTCTCTAAAAGTTTATCACTTCTTTCTTCTTTTTTTTTTGTGCTGAAATTCATGACCGTTTGAAGGCAGGGCTGAAAATGTCACAGTCAGCGCCACTGAAAGACGTTTGTACAGCAAAAATGTGGAGGAAACTGTCACGAACGAGACACAGGGACGCAACCGGCACGAAACTATCACGACCAAACTGCGAACCTGACGTGAAATTGCTTGAATGTCAGGATTAGATTGCAAAACACAGAGATATGGTTGGCGATTGTCGCGTTACCGGGATATGAGAGAGAGAGAGAGAGAGAGAGAGAGAGAGAGAGAGAGAGAGAGAGAGAGAGAGAGAGAGAGCCATATGTTGCAACAAGATTATCACGAGAGCTCCCGCAAACGCCACTTCCGTCAGGCACAACGTCCGTAACACCCCTCCACAGTCATGTCCCCTTTCCAGTGGAAGAGAATCCAGAACCTTCCCCGGACCGTCGCAATGCAGGTGATGATGCCGCCACCACCCCTGACAGTGTGTGACAGGAGTCTAGGCTGCCCAGCAAGCCAAGGCCATGCAGACCTCAGTTGACCATCTCCTGCCCCTGCATCAGCCGGTCCCGCAGCCGCTTGTGGTGGTCCCGCTCGTAGAAGCTGTAGAGCATCACCAGGCTGACGGCCATGTTCTTGACCAGGAAGGTGGAGACGGGCAGGTGCTCGTGCTGCCATAGCAACAGGCGCGTGGCCAGTAAGGGCACGTTGACCCCCAACAGCACCAGCAGTCGGTGCAGGGTTTGTAGCTCCTGGAAAAAAAAAACAACCACCATCACACCGTTGATGACCAGGTGAGGTTGTCATGCCACTATCCTACAGTGCACGCACGGACACACACACACACACATACACACACACGCACGCACGCACGCACACGCACACACACACACACACACACCCGCACCACGCACGCACGCACACGCACACGCACACCACACACACACACACACACACACACAAATACACACATACACATGCACACTCACTCTCTCTACCTCCCTCACTAACTCTCTGTCTGTCTGTCTGTCTGTTCACTGTCTTTCTCTATTGTACTCCGGATAAATCTCTTCACTACACATCTTTCACGTATGTAGCAAGATCCAAAGTCTTCACATACGATTCGACCAATTTCACCAAGACAAGAAAGTTTCAAGATTCTTGTCACCCCCTACCTCCGGCAAATGCCTCGCCCCGAACTGCGTCTTTGACAAGGCCATCAAGGGCAGGGTGGGCATGACCAGGTTGAGGCAGGCCACGCCCAGCACCCACCACGTGATCCACGTCTCCATGGAGTCGCGCGCCGTGGGGTTGGCCAGCACGCCCAAGAGGTCGGAGGCGTCCACCAGGTCGAAGACGACGAGGTAGGTGAGGCTGTCGATGCGGTGCCGGCGGCTGGAGTGGGGCGAGGCGTCGTGGTGGGCGTAGAGCAGCAGCAAGAAGATGAGGGCCGAGGCCGCCACCGTCATCTGCAACACGTCACGGTCAACAGTCAGCTGGGGACTCCGGGCAGCAAGTGAGAGCCTCAGATATGGGGATTTCCATTAAAAAAAAAAAAAAACAACACAGGACGACTTTCTATAACTGGAGCGAATGGCCCGAACCCTAACTCTGACCTAATCTAACCCTAATCCTAACGTAACCCTAACTTAAAGAAGATCTTCACAAATTTTAAAAAGTATTCATAAGGCTCCATTCAGTGCCCATCTTACTCCGAATTCGATGAAGATAAGTGATTGCTCGATCATTTTCGTTGTCCTGAGTATTGTCTATCTTGCCTGAAGAAGACCTAGGAGGTCGAAACGCGTCGTGTTTTGTCTTGTGATTCGTTGGTCTACGTTTTTCGGCGGAACCCTATACTTTTCACAGATTTGTTTAGATTTCCCGTCGCCTCACTTTGCAACTAGATCTTTTTTTTTAATCTCATTTGGAAAAAAATCAAAATTTCATTGATAAATTGCGCTGATAGTGCGTGGGGGGCAAGAGAGTTGTATTCTCCTTCCTCTCCCAGTACAAGAACGTCCACGCCTGGTCTTTCTGGTAAACACTGAAACCCCATGCTGGGAGTCCTTCCTGTCATCGCAGGAAAGGCGGTCGGGTGACTGTCTAGTGAGTGCGAATAGAGCTAGTGATCCCCAGAGGTGGGAGAACTCAAACAACATCAACTGCAGCAGCCGCCATAGCCAATATCTTTTTTTCCCCTTTTCTTTCCCGTTTCTGTGAAAATCTCATACTACTTTTAATCGTGACCTTGATGCCACATGTACCTCTTCTCTTCGTTCATACCATGAAAACATGTCTTTTGATTTCCAAAGTTTGATTGTATTGTTGTCGTTGTTGATGATGATGATGATGATGATATTGATGATGATGATATTGATGATGATGATGATGATGATGATGATGATAATGATGATGATGATAATGATGATGGTGATGATGATGATGATGATGATGATGGTGATGACGATGATGGTGATGACGATGATGATGATGAGGAGGAGGAGGATGATGATGATGATGGTGGTGGTGGTGATGATGATGATGATGATGATGATGATGATGATGATGATGATGATGATGATTTACGTTTTAAAGTAGATTTTCTCACAGAATTTTACATGGGCAATCCCTTGTCGCTTTTGTTGTTTGTTTGTTTGGGGAGGAGGGGTCCTTGGTGTTATATTTTCATGTGTGCTCAATGCATACTGCACGCCAGACCTCGCCCTATCGTCCAGTCTGAAAGACCAGCGCTCAGACCTTCGCTCAGGGCTTAATGGAATGGGGGAGGACAAACAAACAAACAAACAAAAACACCACCCTATATGACATTCGAACCGCCAATCCAGGATTCTCTCGCTTCTTAGGCAAAGTCCGTTTATCCACTACGACCCCCTTTGACAAGCACTTTGGTGTGGTGACAACTGTCCAAATTGGCATTGATACACTGACGCCCTTCGGCTTCGAAGCGAAGCAGACGCGGTATAGTGTATACTTATGGACTTGCCCGAGCACGGTAACGCCCCCTTGGCCAAACTAACAGCAATGCAAGGAACTACAAGGCCCGTAATCTATAGCATTAAACGCCACCGTGGTGAAGTCAATGCCAGGCACGAAGACTGGAGACGGCAGGCCGTTTATGTTCAGCGACCTGCTATACCGTGGGCGTCTGCCTTGATCGGCTTCTCTGACCGCAGCTGAGGATAACGCCCTCGGCTTCAGGTCTGAAGACTGATCACACAGGATGTGCCCTAGGCTTTATATAAAAAGAATGTGACCACACAGTGTGCTCTAGGCTTCAGATTATAAGACTGTGACCATACAGTGTGCCCTAGGCTTCAGATCAACGAGACTGTGACCATACAGTGTGCCCTAGGCTTCATATTATAAGACTGTGACTATACAGTGTGCCCTAGGCTTAAATTAATGAGACTGTGACTATACAGTGTGTCCTAGGCTTAAAATCATGAGATTGTGACTAGACAGTGTGCCCTAGGCTTAAAGTTATAAGACTGTGACAATACAGTGTGCCCTAGGCTTAAAATCACGAGACTGTGACTATACAGTGTGCCCTAGGCTTCGAATCATAATATAATATTGTGACCGCGTAGTGTGCCCTAGGCTTGTCATAAAGATTGAGACCACGCTAGGTTTCAAATGGGAAGATTGTGACAGTGCTCCAGGTTACAGTTGAGAAGACTGTGGTCCCAGAGTGTGCTGTACGTTCCAATGAGCAGACTGTGACCATGCTGTGTGGCTTCAAAATGAAAAGACTATGGCCTCACAGAATGCCCTTGCTTTCAAACGAGAGAATAGTGACCACTGCGAGTGCCCCGGGGTTCAAATGAAAAGACTGACGGTGCGCGCTGAGTGCCCTGGGTTTTAGGATGGGAAGATTGTGACAACACACACACACACACACACACACACACACACACACACACACACACACACACACAGACGAGTTTCATGGACGCGGCTTTGAGAATCATGCTGCTTCAGTTTCCTGATCCACGCTGCTGTAGTTGTCGGCATCTGTTGAGGCTGACTGATGCACGGCCGCCACTAACAGGTGGTGTTCGAACACAGCCCTGATACGTCTCCATACA
Organism: Conus canariensis; assembly: GCA_033310375.1. Classification (NCBI taxonomy): domain Eukaryota; kingdom Metazoa; phylum Mollusca; class Gastropoda; order Neogastropoda; family Conidae; genus Conus; species Conus canariensis. The sequence continues at coordinate 10,245,033 of CM065721.1, read as the reverse complement.
ACATCGAAGGCTGTCCGGGGGGGGGGGGGGGCTGAGTGGCCGGGTGGATAAGGCTTCAGACTCTACCTCCAAGGCCAGTGGGTTCG
>CM065721.1:10232447-10234947 GCA_033310375.1 Conus canariensis | reverse complement strand
ATTCCCCATCCGTCGCCCCCACCCCAATCCCCACCAACCCCTTCCACCTCTTCCTGTCCTCCATCTCGCAAGTTCCACTAAACCCCGACCGGTTTCCCCGGATTTAAAAAAAAAAAAAAAAATGAAAAAGAAAGAAAGAAAGAAAGGAAAAAAGGAACTTGATACCATTGATTGGAGAAAGGAAGCAGAGAAACTGTGGACCAGTTATCGGATTTAGGCGCAGACTTCCTTTATTGAATAAAAGAGAAGACAACTCTACCGCCCCCACACAGCGGCACACAAAAAATCGATCAGCGATTTTTCTCCTTCTTCTTCTTCTTCTTTTTCTATCAGGTTTATAAAGATAAAGCTAAGTCAGGGCTGAGTCTGGTTTAGGGAGAGGACTTAGATCAAGTGTTATGCACTGGGGAATTGGTGTCGTCTGTTTCCCTCATCGTCTCTGATGCATTAACTATGTGCCAGAAGACAGTGTGATCAGGGTGACTGCCCTTGAGCGGTTTCTCACGGCTAACTGGTCCGTGTGGGTATGAAGATGTCTTTTTCCTGTTGGTTTATATCGGGGTTTCAGGGAAGACGTCATTCAGCTTGATAAAACAGGGCAGAGGGAGACTTTTCCTTTAGGCTCCTATCCATCATAGAGATTCCTGTTCCTGTATAAAACAGTGAAGTCTCCTGTTTTCTATGTCCGGAATGCTGAAAGACAGTGCTTCTATACAAATGTCAAAAATAGTCAAATTACGGATTTTTTCAAAAAGGAAAAATGTTAATTGGTGTAAATGAAAAAAAAAAGCAATACACAAGCAGTTTTTGACATATTTCCGCCGCGCGCTAAGTTTAAAGTATACAAAGACAAACTAAACATTCACCCGCAAGTGCAGCTTTCCAAATTGTCCACGGAAAACGATTGAGTGTGGACGTATATCTCAATAACTAACAGAAAAAAAAAGTGTTCAATCTGAACATAGCTTGAAGTTCGTTTTAAGTAATGTAAAAAAAAAATAATAATAATAAAAATCAGCTCCCCCCACCGTCCCAGCTCCACTTCTTCTACAGGGCAATTTGACCATTGCACCCTCTCAGCAGATAATTTTTTTTTAATTCAAATAAAATTGATTTCAAATTGTGTTTTATCCGACGGAATAATTATAATTTTTCTTTTAAACAAAATGTCAAAGAAATGGACAGAGTGCACACATTTTTAAACTGGGTACACCAAATACGCATGTAATCACAAACGGGACGTGAAATAAAGGCAAGAAGAGAGGAAAGGAGAGGGGAAAGGGGACCAGTGGAATGAAGAAGGGGGGGGGGAGCAGATTGGCGGGGAGGGGGGGGGGGCAAGGAAAGAGGGCAGAGTGTCAACTCTAGTAAAACACAGCTCAGGAAATTATAAACTGTAATAAAGGAAAGAAAACAGTGTGGGGAGGGAGGGGGGAGTAAGGGAAGTCATCCACAAGAACGTCATCATACCGAAAAGTACTAAAAAAAAAATTAAAGGCATGGGAGGAAGGAGGTGGTTGAAGGGGAGGATCAGAATAAAATTTGAGAGGAGGTGGGTGGGGGGGGGGGATAATTAGGAGAGGAAGGGGAAGGGTTGCGGGAGAGGAGAGAGGTGACGAGGAGAGGAAGTGGGGGGGGGGGGGGGGGCACAAGAAAGAACTAAGGCGACCGAGTAGTTACACCCTCTGACCAAACTGCGTCGACAACCATACCAAAATGGTCCCAAAGTGGGGGTGATTGCTGGTGGAAATTGAAACAAGAGCGAGCACACACACACACACACACACACACACACACACACACACACACACACACACACACACACTCACACACACACACATGCGCACACACACACACACACACACACACACACACACACACACACACACACACACACACACACACTTACACACACACACACACACACACACACAGCGAGAGAGAGAGAGAGAGAGAGAGAGAGAGAGAGAGAGAGAGAGAGAGACAGACAGACAGACAGACAGACAGACGGACAGGGGAGGTGTGTGTGTGTGGGGGGGGGGGGGGGAATTACTGCGCCGCCAAACGTTAAAATCAGTTGGTTGGTTTGTCCCTTCATTTGGCGGGGTGTAGTCATTCTTGTTTTCGCTCTTTCTCCACATTGATTGATTGCTTCCCGTCGAAGTCTACACTCATCTGAAAGGACCTCTCCTGTCGCTGCACATCCTGGATTCACCAAGGATTGACAATAAGCAAGTAGGGTAAGTCTTGCTCCCATAAAAAAAAACAAACAACTTAACATAGAGTAGCTTTTATTCAAGACTGGCACAGCCTTTTAAACTTGAATAAAGTCAGACGAATACAAAGACGAACAATCTAATAGTGGGGAAAAAACAAGCGCAGGCCAACAACCCCTCCGTCATCACATTTATAACATATTTTCTTAATTTTATGTTCCCATTTTCTTCATCTTCAACCCCCCCCCCCCCCCCCCTCCCCTGCCTGCCTTAAGTTCAAATCT
>CM065721.1:10217447-10219947 GCA_033310375.1 Conus canariensis | reverse complement strand
CTTCGGGGTCAGAGGGAGGGGGGTGGGGGGTGGGGGGTGGGGGGGGGGGGGTGGGCAAACACAGGAAACGACTATAATCATCTTATGACGCTACTCTGCTGCCATAGGCCAATGTCTCAGGAGTGTTTGATCCCTTGCCGCTCCTGTCTTTGATGTCAGCCCGCCTTTGACTGGACCGTTTGAAAACGAGACCCGGCTCGGCAGCAGTGGCGGTCAGGGGTCATTCCATTGCCGGAGCATTGACGTGGAAAACGTGTGTTGGGTCGTCAACACGAAGAGTTGCTGGTCAACAACACACTGCACTCCCCAACAAGACTGTCTCCGGTGTACAGCATTAATGCATTAAACCTTTTTTTTTTTTTTTTTTTTTTTTTTTGTCAGACACGCATAGAGGCACGCGTCAATTATGGTTCTACACTTACGAGTTGTAAAAAGGGGGAGAGAAAGGGCAAGATCTGTTGTTGTTGTTGTCTCCCTTGCCTCGTCTTGCCCTGCCTTGCTTGACAGGGACAGAGAGAGAGAAAGAGAGAGAGAGAGAGAGAGAGAGAGAGAGAGAGACAGACAGACAGACAGACAGACAGACAGACAGACAGAGACAGAGACTGAGACAGAGAGATACAGAAGATGTAATTCATACTGTTCAGTAAAACGATGATGATGGCGATGTTTGTAATGAAGATATGGTCCTTACAGGCATAAGTTCCACTCATAAAAATTCCTAACCGTAAATACTGCTCTAATGTGGCCCCTCGGGGTCGGCTGGGCTATAAACAACGTGAACTGAACTGTACAACATGCACGTACTTAAGTTCCTCTACGTCGTTACTTTGTCGTTTCCATCGAGCAGTTTTTAACCTACGTTGACAGATGTGCACCCACCCTAATACATTTGCGCTATCAAAGTTGAATGTCGAAGGAGAGAGACAGACAGACAGACAGACAGACAGACACAGACAGACAGACAGACAGACAGAGAGGAGAAGGGGTGGGAAGAACTAAATAGGACCTCATAATTTTCGCGAACAACGGACACACAAGTATGTGTTAGGTGGATCACTCCATTACGAAAGGGCATGATCCCTTTTTAAAGGGTTGGTGTGCACACAAATCGCAGCACTCACCCAATGAGAGCGAGCGAGGAATCAAGACATTGAAAGATACGGCAGTGTGCGATACAGAGATCAAACTTTGAATGCTTTGTTCACATAGACCGTTCGATAATATCCATATTATCTTCATGTCAGCAGTATACGTGTGTGTGTGTGTGTGTGTGTGTGTGTGTGTGTGTGTGTGTGTGTCTGTGTCTGTATGCGTGTGTGTGTGTGTGTGTGTGTGTGTGTGTGTGTGTGTGTGTGTGTGTGTGTGTGTGTGTACAGAGAGAGGGGGGGAGGGGGGGGCGGAGAGAGAGAAAGAGACAGAGACTGAGAGAGAGAGAGAGACAGAGAGAGAGAGGGGTAGACATATACACACACACACACACACACACACACACACACACACACACACACACACACTCACCACTCACTCACACACACACACACACATACACGCGCGCGCGCGCGCGCGCGCGGCGCACGCGCAGAGTTTAGTGTGAGCTTAAAATCTAACTGGTCAGTCAAACAATGGAGAGAGGCTGAAATTTCGGTCGACCGGCCGAATCTTTCATTTGACACTCTTCGGCGCCATACCGAAACTGAACTGCCGGAGTGACCTCCCTTTCACAGGTGAAGGGCGACGATTCTTACCAATTGCCAGGAAGCTTGCAAACAGAGTTCGTTGAATCACGCGGCCCCACATACGTAAGGTAAGGTAAGGTAATGTGGCTTATAGCCCAGCCGACCGCAAAGGCTGTCATCGCGCTGAAGTCAACTCACAAGTCATTCATTCACACGACTCCTTAAAATACATCTTCTAAAAAAAAAACACCCGAAATTTTTTTTAAGCTCTTTCCACTATAAAATCTCAGATCCGATGAAAGATGTTAATCTCCTTCAAGAATTCAAAGATCCCACATACGTACTGATATTCATAGATCACAGCGACAGAGATGAAAAGCGAGGAACTTAAACAAACTAGTTTCTGATTCCGTTCCTTTCCCTTTGAAATCCACGCCATCTTCGATTAAAACAAGTTTGGGTGTGTGTGTGTGTTTTTTTTTCCAACACTACAGAGCATGTACCTATATATTATCTTTTGAGTCTCTCCACCCGCCCACCTTCTCTTTCTATCTGTGTGTGTGTGTGTGTGTGTGTGTGTGTGTGTGTCTCCCTTTGTATTCGTCGACATATATGTCTATTTTCTGATCTATTTATCCAACCATATACACGTATACAGAATATAACAATCTACCAGCTTTCTACACCACACCCTGAAGCAAAAAATGAAGAGAACAAAAAACATCGTAAAGGATGAGAGAGAGAGAGAGAGAGAGAGAGAGAGAGAGAGAGAGAGAGAGACAGACAGACAGACAGACAGACGAAGGACTAAATCACACATTACT
>CM065721.1:10209947-10212447 GCA_033310375.1 Conus canariensis | reverse complement strand
GCTGATCTCTATCAGTACAGATCTCAATGACTGACACCACTGATCTCTATCGAAGATCTCAATGACTGACACCACTGATCTCTATTGAAGATCTCAATGACTTGACACCACTGATCTCTATTGAAGATCTCAATGACTGACACCACTGATCTCTATTGAAGATCTCAATGACTTGACACCACTGATCTCTATTGAAGATCTCAATGACTTGACACCACTGATCTCTATTGAAGATCTCAATGACTGACACCACTGATCTCTATTGAAGATCTCAATGACTGACACCACTGATCTCTATTGAAGATCTCAATGACTGACACCACTGATCTCTATTGAAGATCTCAATGACTTGACACCACTGATCTCTATTGAAGATCTCAATGACTGACACCGCTGATCTCTATTGAAGATCTCAATGACTGACACCACTGATCTCTACTGAAGATCTCAATGACTGACACCACTGACCTCTATCAGTACAGATCTCAATGACTGACACCACTGATCTCTCTATTAAAGATCTCAATGACTGACACCACTGATCTCTATTAAATATCTCAATGACTGACACCACTGATCTTCATTGAAGATCTCAATGGTTGACACCACTGATCTCTATTAAAGATCTCAGTGACTACCAGCCGCTGTGGCGAAGTGGTTAGCGTCGCAGACTCCCGGCTGGGAGGTCGTGGGTTCGAATCCCATCAGAGTCATGTGGGTTTTTCTGCCCCGACCGGCTCCTACCCAGAGTTGAGTTTGCTGCGGACTCAGTTGGGAAGACTGGGACCACACAGTCGAGTTTCATCCACTTAATGGATGCGTTTCTGAGAGTGTTGCTCAAATTTACTGACCAACACTGCAGGTGCCTGTATCTCTCGGGCCTGGTTGACGCCATGTTATGAAAGGAAGCGTAGAGTACAGCCCTGTCAAGAAGTCTCAGACCAAAATGGAAATCCGTAGCATCATCGTAATCATCCTCATTCTCATCGATCAGCATAAAAAAGTCTCAAATTCTGTAGCCCTTCATGCCCTGCTCTCATGGTGACCTCAGTTTCGATGTCCTCTCCACGTCTGTGGCCTTGGTTTGGTTCCGTCGGGGTCACCGGTATCGGCGAGTCCATGGGGGCTCTCGTTGGACGGACGTGGTGGCGCCCTCCAGGGGGAGAGCTCACTCACGCCGGCTCCGCGACTTAGCAATTATTGTCGTCAGTAGGGGGCATAGTAGGTGGTGTCCTGCGTATGTTAGATCAGAACAGGCGCCACTGAACACCACCGAAGTGACTCGGCAGCAGTGCAGTGTCTCCTCCGGTGGGTTGCCTCTTGACGACTTGACATTGACTGCTCCCTGTGGATTGCCGGTGCCGGGGCTGCGGCGGGGCCTGACCGGGCTGTGGCTGTGGACGGGGTGTCGGAATGAGTGGCGTGGGTGCACTGCCTCTGAGGTGGCGCAGAGGTTGGGACAGCCAAAAAAAAAAAAAAAAAAAAAGATCTCAGTGACTGACACCATTGACCTCTATCACTACAGATCTCAATGACTGACACCACTGTTCTCTATCACTACAGATCTCAGTGACTGACCCCACTGTTCTCTATCACTACAGATCTCAGTGACTGACCCCACTGTTCTCTATCAGTACAAATCTCAGTGACTGACACCACTGTTCTCTATCACTACAGATCTCAATGACTGACACCACTGTTCTCTATCACTAAAGATCTCAGTGACTGACCCCATTGTTCTCTATCAGTACAGATCTCAATGACCGACACCACTGTTGTCTATCAGTACAGATCTCAAGGACAGACAGCTCTGTTCTCAATCATTACAGATCTCAATGACTGACACTACTATTCTCTATCACTAAAGATCTCAATGACTGACACCACTGTTCTCTATCAGTATACTGATCTCAATGACTGACACCACTGTTCTCTATCACTACAGATCTCAATGACTGACCCCACTGTTCTCTATCAGTACAGATCTCAAGGACAGACACCTCTGTTCTCTATTGGTAAGGACCTCAATCGACGACGCCATGATATCTATCAGTACAGCACTCAATGAGTCATTCCACTAATCTCTGCTGGTAAAGATCTCAGTGGCTGCCACCACTGGCCTCTTTTATTAGCGAAGATCTCGACGGATCGGCCCATTGACCTGTATTGCAAATGATCTCACTGTGTGACGTCGACAGGTGCGTCAAAAGGGAAAAGCCAGAGACGACGTGAATAGAGCAGTGGGTTGACAAGACCCGCGGAAGTGGGTCATATAACCAGCGGGTGTATGAGTATTCATCACGTGCGCAGTCACGCATATCGTTCTTGTGTGACCTTAAAAGAAAAGAAAAAAAAAAAAAAAAAAAGAAAAAAGAGAGAAAGAAAGAAAGAAAAAGGAGAAAAAAAAAAGAAACAAGAAAAAGCTTTTAATGAAAACGTGAAAAGGAGACCGCCATACAAGAGTCCCCCAGGCTTTAAAGTCCTCCTCCCCCCCCCCCCC